>WSQC01000028.1:0-395889 GCA_013248845.1 Passalora sequoiae
TGTGTAGAAACAGAGCTCCGTCTCTTGGCATGAGAACATTTGTTTCCTGGGCCCTGGCGCAAGCGGAAACAACCCAACATGAAACCCACATTGGCCACATGTGAATGTGCCCATTCATTGCTATCGCCAGACTGCCGGTGATTCCCGTCTAGATTGAGCGTATGTTGCATTTGGTGGAGTGACGGCACGCGCTGTAGAGCTGGAAGATGTAAAGCAAAGAATTCTCCTTCTGCCCATCTCTTGAAGCAGACAGAGTCAACTTCCTTTCCCTCAGGATACCATTGATGGCAATCAGGAGGGAATCATCGAGGCGAATACAGATGAACAGCTTCGCAGATTCAGACTAGGAGCAATGGCTGTGGTTGTATTCGAGCCCAGCGATGATGATGGAAGTGATGATGAACCAGTATATCAAGCCGGCTCAGCCTTTTCAGCAATGCTGAATGCTCGAACACCTGAAGCCATATCCGAAGCGAGAAACGCAATGTCTCCAGCCGAATTTGAGGCAGAGCTGGCCTCCTGGAGGCAGCGTGCACCGACATTTATGACTCGGCCTCAGCGGAAATGCGATTATGCAAGACCATCGTGGGAACCACGGCTCAAAACATCTCGTTCAGATGCTGAGTCTATCGAACGAGGACCAAGTTCTGAAGAACAGGCTATGGACTCGTTGCTACAACAAGGATGTCAATGGCCACCTCAGCACTTTCGGGAGGACCACGAATGTCGTGTTCCTCAGCTTCGCCTTCAAGCACTGCGGCAGATAGAGTGCTGGAAAAAGTCCCGTCCGTTGGTCGAGCTCATGACGGAAAGGCTGCCCGACGAGCTCGTCCTGGAGATTCTCGAGTATGTTGCACTTGATACGCAAAGGCTCCTTCACCTGTACATCACCGGCGGCGTGTCGCAGCTGCGCGAAGCCGCAAAGGTCTTGATCGGTGATGCTAGGACAGCAGATCAGCTCGTACCACTTGCAGAGCAGGCTATCATGGAGTACTCCTTGATCAGACTTGACATCGACTTTCGACGGTCGGGCGACGGGCCAGAAAAGGTTGCTATACTCCCTGCGTACACATTGCATCTTCCGCATTCGTTGCGTCGTCTACAAATACGCATGGAAGTTGAAATCCCTACTGGTCGTCAGCAGTATCCTACACCTATCTACAGTGCAACCTCGGGCATGACGTCGCTTTATACGCAGTTGCGTGGCCTCCGTGATCTGTATCTTTTGGTAGTCATACGGCTGAATCACCATCACAGAGACACTCGCACCAACGGCCCTATCCTCAGCACAGCTTGCAGGCAAGGATTTACTGGTACAAGCACTTTCCGACAAGCCATTGCCGAAATGGTAGAGGCCGCGAGGCATACAATGCCTGATGTAAACACATTCATCGAGCTCAGATATGAGCATGACTACGAATGGTACGCACCACCCACGTGGAAACCACTGCCGGACGAGCTCGCTGTCCGAGTAGACGACCGAGATGCCGTAGATGTGGTGAAGGAGGCTGAGGATAAGTGGAGCTGAGCATTGACTAGAGCCTGCCTCTACACGCCTTGTCATTCAAGAAGATTGTCGGAAGATTCAAATATCGTTTCAGTAAGGAGCAATGCAATGATATGATGGCTCCGAGTGGCGAGTCATGTTTATCATCGCCGAGGACGCTGAAAGTCTCCATGCCACCAATAGTACTAGTGGGCTGAAGCAAGTCTCCAGCATGAAACACGCGACACAGACCTGCCACTTTCACGCATCCTTGTGCGACCATAAATACCAAAGGAAAACAACAAGGGCGCATCATCGCAGCCGGCATCGAATGCTCTGACACACGGCACATATGCAGCGTTTCCGTCAGCTCATGAAGTCCACGCATCAGCCACGATCCGTATTAATCGAATTCAACAACGTATTCGGCCTGGCAATCGTATGATATCTGCGAGGAAAGCCAGCCTTGTGATGGTGACCAGCGACCAGCGAACAGGATACAGGAGGGTAAAGCTACGTGATCACCAGTTCCTGCTACACATCAGCGCTAATAACGGCCGATGACGCCTAGCAATCTCTCTCGCCTTGAACTTCATTGCATCTGGTGAGTACATCAGAGAGGCAATGGTGCCCGCGAGAAGTGTCGCAAACGAATTACACAGTGCTGTTTCCACACTATATCAACGTTCGTGTGCAAACATGATCAAGACATCACGGAATGTCAGAGTTCATCTGCAGGAATGTTTCAGCACGATGTATACCAGGGCAATCGACGCTTCGTCCAGAGCACCAATGACAACGATGAATTCATGCCACATGATGACAAGCGTTTCGTGCTTCATGTTTCAATCACGAGACATCATGCTATGTTGATGCTCACACTCTTCGTTTGCGTGAAAGAAAGGAGTTCGTCGAGCGACTCTTCTCTACCACCACCACTCTCCTTGTAGCCGCCAAAGGGTACGTTCAAGAAGTGTCTGCCCACCTGATTGACCCACACGAAGCCCGATTCGACTTTCTTGACAGCTTTGGTTGCTGTACTTATGTCTTGGGTGTAGATGGCAGCGGTGAGACCATACTCCGTGGAATTGACTTGTCTGTACAGGTCTTCCTCGTTGGTCCATTTGAATACAGACATGACTGGGCCAAAAATCTCTTCTTTGGCGATTTTCATTTCCATGTTGACGTCCGTGAAGATCGTCGGCTCAATGAAGTATCCTCCTTCGATTCCATCGATGCCGGATGGGACCTTGCCACCGAGCAGCAAATGTGCACCTTCTTGCTTGCCAGATTCGATGTATTTCAATATTCGCTCCTGTGCAGCTTTATTGATGACAGGACCCATGGTCGTAGACATTTCAGTGGGAACGCCAGGCTTGAACTCCTTCTTGACGTACTCCACGACTTTTTCGAGAACGTTGTCATGCACGGACTCATGTATGAATACACGAGAAGTCGAGCCGCACGACTGGCCCGCCCAGGTGAAGTTCATGCCACGTCCGATGCCGCGCACGAGCTTATCCATGTCTGCATCTGGATATGCAATCAAAGCGTTCTTGCCTCCAAGCTCGAACAGTGTCGGCTTGAGCGTGTCGGCTGCCGCCCTAGCGATGGCTTTGCCAGTAGGTATGCTGCCAATAAGCGTAATCTTGCGCACCAGTCGGTGGGTGGAGAGAGCTTTACCACATTCGACGCTACCAGGCAGCACGTTGACAACACCGGGTGGGAAGATGTCGCTCAATAGCTCAGCCAGACGTAAGCAAGATAGTGGAGCTTGGTCCGGCGGCTTGATGATGACAGTGTTTCCTGCAGCCAACGGAGCAGCCATTTTCCCTCCTGCGAACATGACAGGATGATTGAATGCAACGATCCTTGCCACGACACCAAGCGGTTCTCGTAAGGTGTAGTGAAACGTATCTTCAGCTTGAGGTATGGTCTCGCCCTTCAGCATGGGTATAAGCCCAGCAAAATAGTCCATGTATGCGGCCGCGATGTTGGCATCTGATAGCATTTCTGCGACAGGGTTGCCGGTATTTAGAGCGTCCAGTAGAGCCAATTCTTGAGCATGCTCTCGCAACACGACAGCCGCCTTCTTCAGCAGCGTAGCTCGTTCCTGACCTGGGATTAGCTTCCAGTTTTGGAAGGCCTCGTGGGCAGCCTGTACAGCAGCATCAACATCGTCGGCATCCGCTTGCGCCACTTCGGTGATGACCTTGCCGTTGCCTGGATTGTAAGTCTCCTGGTAGTGAGCAGATAAAGGCGGCTGCCATTTGCCGTTGTAGAAGAGCCCGTCGTGCATGGGCATGGATTGCTCAATAGACGGTAATGTCAACGCCATGATGACCAGTTAGAGCATTAGCTGGAAGGCTGTATGAAGTGGCAAGAGTGGGAGCTGGGAGATTGTCGTGTTATCGTATCCATCCGGAGTGGGACGCAGACTGCAAGAGCTCAGCTCTCCAGAGACGCTTGCTTCATCGTCTGTGAAGTGCAGCTTCTAGGAACTGCGTCCGTACCTATTGCCCTATGCATATCAGCTTGCAATCGCCAGTGAGACACTCGGCGTGGCACTGATACAGAACAGAAAGTACAATCGCAACGCGCCAGATCTGACAGAACGCTGTCATGTCACGAGGACCGAGTACGTAGTATTACCCTTGCCAGGCCGCGGGTATCCCGTTGAAGAGGGTAAGCTGATTCGCGTGGGCACAGTAAAAGTGGATCGGCTCTGCAGCATGTGTGAGGGGCGCAAGCTGAAATGCATTTTAGGGCTACATGTAAGACAATATAGAATGTAAAATTACAGAGCCGAGCTCTATAAACGTGACCAGACAGTTTCGATGATTGCGATCATGTGAAGATGACAGAAGAGACAAGGTGCGAAATGCGTAGGAGTCACTGTCTGATCCGAGCTCCAAATTTCCGAGATAAATGCGAGTATTCTACGATACATGTAGTTCTATAGCTCTACATACATGACTACATATATCAGACATCTTCCTTCCACCGACCGTCACTTCCATCACCAACCCTGTCATCAATTATACTATCGCTGCTTTCATGGCTATATTTGCTCACAAAGAACAAATCCAGCTCCTCCAGCGTCAGCCGCGCCGTCTCGGGATACACGAGCCATATCACGATCGCGATGACGACATTAAAGACAGCCAATATGATGTAGAACTTGTAGTAGATGTTCTCGATCGCGACGGGCGTGATCTCGACCATCATGAACTGGAATAGCCAGTAAAAGCAATTGCCCAACGCCAGGCCTTGCTCACGTATCTGGAGCGGCAGTACTTCAGCGGGACTGCACGTACTGTTAGCTAACCAGGCAGAAACGATGCGGATCCAATGCTTACTACGCCCATGACTGTCCGAGCCAGCTCAATAAAAAGGTCCAGTACCACAGAAACAGCATCACCACAATCGCTACGCCATAAGACTTGCCCGAGTCGGGAGTTGTGCCGAGCAAGGCTGCAATAATGACAAAGACAATCCCCTGTGCCACGGAGCCCCACTGTAAGAATGGCTTTCTTCCAATCCTGTCGACAGTGAAGATGGCGACAATTGTTGCCGTGGCCGAATCGACCGAACTGAGCCCTGTGATCCAGAGCGCTTCCTGGCGCGAAGCTCCGATGAATCTCTGCAGTAGGCGTGGCAGGTAGTATGTAATCGAATTGACGCCCGTCAGCTGATGGAAGACCATCACACCAATTGCGAGGCAGAGGCGTCTGAGGTTCTGGGTTCGACCATTTGTGAACAGTGTCCGCATCCAGCTCCCCGTTGCACGCTTTTCGAGCGCATCGACGTCGGTGATTTGGGCCAGTCGCTCCTGAGCATCGTCCGCGCCAGTCAAGCGCGTCAGAACCAACAGTGCCTCATCGGCTCGTCCTTGTTTCACGAGCCACCGAGGAGACTCTGGTAGTCCGAGCACAAGCACGGCTGCAATCGCTAGGAACACCAACTGGAAAGCCACCGGAAATGCAAATGCAACGCGTCCAACATGATCGTAGAACCCATAATTGATCCACTGTGCCAGGAAAAGTCCCAATGTCGCGCCATACAACAGCTGACCGACCAGGAATGCACCACGCTTCGCTGCCGGTGTTGTCTCAGCTTGCCAGAGGCCGACAGTGGAGGACATGATGCCTACACCAACACCGCATACTGTTCTACCGGCTGTCAGCTGAGCTATACTCGTTGCAGCCGCGAAAGGAATCGCTCCGATAGTGGTGATCGCGATGCCTGCCAGTATCGTCTTTCTCCTTCCAAGCAGACTGCCGATGCAGAATGCAATGACTCCCCCTGCAAAACCACCCAGATTATATGTTGCGCTGATGGTACCCAGTAAGCTGGCATTTGGGTGGTTGAATGTCTCAAGGAACCAGGGAGAGATGATCAGGCCGGAGAACAGTGCATTGTCGTACCCGAACAGGATGAACCCGCATGATGATGCAATTGTGATTAGTATGTTCAGTGATCTGCCAGTGGCCTTGCCTAGAGGATTGAGTATCATCTCTGATGCATTCTCCTGTTTTCGACGTTATGATAACTATGCAGAAGTTGAAGCATGACAACTTTGCATGCATCGTCATCATGTCTTACTCTACACTACATGAGCCTCTTTCGTCGACGTGAAACGGAATAATGCATGTCGGAGCACTTTATTGCAGATCTATACCCAATGGCGAATACGAAAATGCACGGTACGAGAGAATAAGCTGGATAAGCTCGAAGCTTGTCCATACGGCAATGATCGGTGCTCTCACTCCATACACACCTTCTGGCTTCGTGCACATGAATTCGCAACGACTACATGCTCGGAAGTAAGCAGGACACAACTCAGTATTGCTTCGTACATGTACGCCACACCAAAGCTAGAAAGCCCTGGCATCGAGCGACAAAGCCAAGCCACGAGCTGACCGCCTCTTGAGCTGGCTGTACAGTGTATCATCCATCTATCGCTGATCGGAGTACCAATTCTCTGACAGATGTGTCGGATGAATACATATGCCCTGTGGTAGCAGCAACGGCAACCAGCAGTATGGCGTCGCGGCTGTCCGACAAAGATGTCCCCCAGCCCAACTCTAAGGAGCCAGGTATCGAATATGGCAGCGATGCTATCGCCGAGCAACTATCACGACTCAAACTGGACTACATCGCACTAGTGCCAGGCTCCTCATACAGAGGCCTACATGACAGCATCGTCAACCTAAAGGGTAACGCCGATCCCGAGATAATCATCTGTCTCCACGAGGAGCATGCAGTCGCCATCGCACATGGCTACGCCAAGATTGTCGGCCGACCCATGGCTTGCGCGCTACATGCCAATGTTGGTCTGATGCATGCGACAATGGCCATCTACAATGCTTGGTGCGATAGAGTCCCGATCGTGATCGTTGGAGCTACTGGTCCATTGGACGCGACGCGGCGCCGACCTTGGATCGACTGGATACATACAGCGCAAGATCAGGGCGCTCTGGTCAGACCTTTTGTTAAGTTCGATGATCAGCCGCACGGTGTCAGCGCAGCTATAGAAAGCTTGCTTCATGCGACTGTTACGGCGAGCACGAAGCCATGCGCGCCGACTTATGTCTGCCTCGATTTGGGCTTGCAGGAAGATTGTATAGATGCGTCTACGGTAAAGTTCCCAGACAATGCTCGATATGTAAGCGCTATTGCTTCGCCATCTCCGTCTCTCGACGACGTGCTTCAGATCCTTGCAGCGCTTAGCGAAGCCAGGAAGCCTTTGTTCATGCTCGGCCGTATGTCTCCGTCCGCCAACCACTGGGATGATCGCATTCGACTGGCTGAGAAGTTCGATGCCAGAGTAATTACAGACATCAAGCAGATTGCACCCTTTCCGTTTCCACACAGGCTACAGCCAGCACCACCGGCAGTTTTCCTCGCGCCAGAGGCTTCTGCACTGATACGGGATGCGGATCTGATCATTTCCTTCGATTGGGTTGATCTCACCGGCACTCGCAAAGCGGCAAGCGCAGCAGAGCCGGTAGCCACAGTCGTCCATATCAGCCTGGACTCGGCACTCCACAACGGATGGTCCAAAGACCACTTTGCACTACCAATAGCTGACATCGCCATCCATGCCGACGTCGACAAAACTCTAGCGTCTCTTCTCACGGCCGCCGACTCAATAGCACAGCAACGATCAGAGTGGCCCCTGCCTTCAGAACCGCCACCCGTCCCCAGCGCAGAACCCGCCTCCGAAGACATATTCATGCCCACCCTGGCAGCCGCGTTATATCGCACCATACCTGCTTCCGAAATCTGCCTAGTCCGCATCCCCCTAAGCTGGTCCGGCACCGACCTCCGCATAACCCACTCCCTCAACTTCATGGGTGCGGACGGCGGCGCCGGGCTCGCATCAGGACCCGGCCAGATCGTCGGCACAGCCCTAGCACTCCGCCAACAACACTCGGACCTCATCCCAATCGCAGTCCTCGGCGATGGCGACTTTCTCATGGGCTCCTCCGCCCTCTGGACCGCAGCACGATATCATCTTCCACTCCTCGTGATCGTAGCGAATAACGGTAGCTACTACAATGACGAAGTGCATCAGGAGCGGGTCGCGGAGTGGAGGGGGAGGAATGTTGCGAACAAAGGGATTGGGATGAGGTTGGATGAGCCGTGGCCGGATTTGGGGAAGATTGCGGAGGGTTTGGGGTGTCGGGTGGTGAGGGAGGGGAGGGTTGGGAGGAGGGGTGAGTTGGATGGGGCGATTGCTGATGCGGTTGAAAAGGTTAGGGAGGGTGCTAGTGTTGTGCTTGATGTGAGGGTTTTGCCGGAGGGGTATGGCAGTGTGGTGAGGGAGAGGGCGGAGTGATTCATGACATGAATTCGCTAGGCGAAGGCTCTGGGACCTGGTGTAGACTGCTCTGAAATCATGAAGGAATGAAGCGACGGGGTACGGCTATCGATGCTGCGTTTAGAAATTGAGAACGTTGCGTCAAAGTACAGAATTGGACAGAGACCTCTGCTGCGCGATAAGGGCTCGGTCGATCGATCCGGTAAGAGCTTAAGCATAACGATCTCGTCGCAGACGGTATTCAATGTGCTGACTTACAGTTGTGTGTATGCATCTGCTCTCGAGTACCCATTGTAACGTCGACTGCCGTCACTTCTAAGACTGTTCGTTTACTCTTTCGAAGCTTCGCATCAAACAGCGTCTGCTGATATGGCCAATCTTGCCGCCTTTCGCACGATCAGGTCGAATAGTCTTGCCGCCGGCTGCAATTAGAAGAATTAAAGGGAACGGCCTTGTAGAAAGAGATACGCGTACCTGCATCGATCTGTGGAATTCGGTAGATCAAGATTACCCGAAGGTGACACACTGCATCTCGTGTGCGCATTTGGAGGCCCTGGGCAGCGCGAGACGAAGGATCAAGTGCTGTTATCACGAGCAGCAGTTGCGCGTATTCACTCACCGCCTTGCAGAACAGGTGTTACCGCACGCGCGGTGCTGCCGCACTTTCCTGTATGGAAGTACTTCGCATATCTCGCGCTCTTTTCTTGACAGACTGACAAGAAACTTTGTCTGTCTCCCAACAGTGCATCGTGACAGACATTGCTAAATCTTTTAGAGCTTGCGAGCTAACATAGGGTACGCATGGAGTTACCCATCAAAGCCGTGCCTCGTAAGGCTACAATGGAAACATCAGATGATTTCGACTCATCTTCTATAGGAGATACGCAGACCTTCTCGCACTTCAGTCCTCCCATCCAGCTGCGATCGCAGGCCGCAGATTTCACAAGACGCGGCGATGATAATCTTCGCGCAAGGCGTACAGATTCCGATTCCAGGCCTCAGTGCAAGCATTGCCAAAAATTGAGTCCTGCATTTCGTCTCGAGAGGTAACGATGTCTTGAGCGGGCGGAACAGTCTTCGTCAAGTTCCACGCTGCAGAATCGCTGGTCGATCCCGCAGACCGGCAGGCTGGGATGTAAGCCGCTGGCATAGGAGGCAACCTGATCCCCTCTACAGAGGTGCTTCGAATATTCCATCCTCTGTGGTCTTGCCTTTCCCTCGCAACCCGTCTTCGATCATAGCGAAAACCAGCTGGACATGTCTCATGGCATGCAAATCATCAAACTCATCAACAGAATTCAGTCCGTAGGGCTTGAAGTTGTAATTATCACATGTAAGCAGGGTTCCGGCGCCGTCGAACTTCTGCAACAGTTGCGTGGCCTTTGTGAAATTCAGGGTGTGCTTCTTATCATCGCAAGCGTTCTTCCAAATGCTCGACTTGCCGACTCCGATCAAGTGCGAGATCTCGTGGATGATCCAGAATGCGCTCCAATAGTCCGTATTCAGGCCGAAGGTGAGCGAAGATTGCTTGCGGTCAGCTTGGATATTCTTCTCTGAGGCACTGTACCGGACTTGGATGTTTATATTGGGAGTCTTTCCGTAGTAGTCGTAGTACTTCGTCGCGGCGTCCATATTGGCGCTGACATGCTCGGCATCAGTCGAAGTTGGAAAGACACCATCGTCGTCATCGAAATTCCAGGTGAGTTTTGCCATGACAACGGAGGCGTAGGCCGTGAGGAGAAGAAGGATGTTGACGGCTTGCATTGTTAGTTTAGAGCTGGTGGAGAAACTTGCTGGAGCAGGTAAAATGTTGTTGGTACACAAAATCGGTATTATCGATGGAAGTCCAGCTCTTATTAATAGGACTGCCTTTGTACTGATCTCTAAGCCTGTTGTAGGACTCTTCGCAATACCTGGTTATAACGCTAAAGCTTGACGTGCTCCGGCACGTGTCGTCTACCTAAATAGACCGTATCAACTCTATGTCTTCGCGCTACTCCTCGTTGAAACCTTTGGTGCGATTATCTGTAGCATACACTCATGTAATCCCTACACACGTCTTACGTGTATGAAGCTCTGTTTCCCATTAATATGAGTACCTTTTCGTATATGCCCATCCTACCGTTATGCACTCTGCCATACCTGGTCAGAACGCTAGGTCTGAGACGATCTTCTTCGAAGCTTTCCTACGGTATACTCCGGTACGTATCATTACCCGACACAACCATGTCAACTCTATGTCTTCGCGCTTCTGCCCGTGAACTGCCTGGGAAGAACTCGAGAACACGAAATGCGTAGGATGGACACGGGAGATATTTGTGCACGCCATCTCTCTGCCTTGGTCGACAAAGCCCAAGTACATGGACGAAAGGTTGCAGAACATTAAAGTCCCAGCGAAACCCCAGCATAGCAAGCCATTCGCGAACAGCGCAGAGTCTGAGGCCGCCGTTAACAAGCAGGTCAATGGCCTCGCAGTCAGGTGCTGGAAGTCGACCAGAAATACACCATACGCTCCTGACTATAACGCATATGGCGCCAGCTCTGTGAGAAAGTGTCCGCATTACAGCAGCCTCTACCGAGCGCTCCTACTCAATCGCTCACGCTGCTCCTCGGATGTCTACGCCGTTCGATCCCATTCTTGGCTCGAGGTTGGACCAAAGTATATGCAAGCGCCTGTCGAGATCCAGATTCCGGGTTATGCGACAGCCTGGATCAAACACTCCTGATCTCTTGTGCAGTCATCAGACTGGCCACGTCGCCTCTATTGGTACGACACTCTACTTTACCAGAAGATCAAGCACATTATATGGTCCAACATCGCCATCGCTCCACACGAACGCTGCTTGCCAAGGATACCTGAGAGCTTTGGCGTTGTCGTCCACGAGATCGTGTAGGTATCATGATCGCACCAAAACATGCCGAACTCCACATACGACCATAAGATCATGAGAACTGACCATCCCGTTCGCTCTGGTGTACATAAGCATGATACTGCCCGATTAGTACTGTAGTGGGTGACCATACGGGAATCCCGGGTGTCGTATGTTTTGCATTTTTTGTTTCGATTTTTTGTTTCGATATCGAGAAGGCTGCGGACGACTTTTGGAGCAAAAATTGTGATTCGCTCGGGCCGACCTTCAGCCGCACGAGAGTGCCAAGACACTCTCCGGCCCACCAGGAAAGGCGAAACGTTTCTATCGCGTTACAATCGCATGACTGACAGAAGATTCGTTCAGTATTGCTAGGCAGGCCTCGCTTTTGCTGTCACGTAGGAGACTGGTACAATGAGTATGAGATGGCGACCGTTTGTGATGCTTAAGGATAGACATGCGCATGTTGAGGCGGAATGATAGGAGCGTCGATGGTAATTCACCTCGATGCGCGCTGCGGATGACTGGTCTTGGACCCGACGAAATGTAATCGTTCTCGATGACAGGAATCGCAGTGAGAATGCTGAGTGAAGCAAGCTAGAACTGTGCTGATGACAGTTCGACGGCAGGGAATATGGTGAAGCTGTACCTAGGCATACGACTACAGAACCACGAAAAGGGTATAACCAGTCTCTCGAATCGAATCGAATTGTCCCAAACATGCAGAAACCCAGACTGGAACACTTTATCTCAATCTATTACCTCCTCCATATCGTGATCTTGGAGATGCCATTGCTATGCAGAACAGCCAACAGCCCTCAGTCCCGTTATCGACATTCATTCTGCTATCATCTCTGCTTCCGATCGCAATCGACCTATACCAAAGGTCTCTTCGACAATCGGAGCGCAACATTGATAATGCTGCTCGTAGCCAAGACATGCGCCAGAGTCCGTGGCGCGTCAACGTTGAACACGTAGCAAGGGTAGTGACTGCCAAAAAAGAGAAATGTCAGCACACTCATCACCAATCTCCTCTTCCCGCGCGTGAGAAAACTCACATCAAACACTTGCTAATCACATGCAACCCCAACAAATTGATCAAACTCTGATCCCCCGGCGCCATAGCCTGCGCCAAAGCCGCACTAATCGCCCACCCGGGAAACATCTCCATAAGATGATGATGCGCCGAATGCAATCTCAACGGCAACCCCCTCAGATTCGCAACCTGCAACCTCGGATGCTTATTATCAAGCCCCTCCTTGTTCCCCGCCGCCTTGGCGGCAGCACTACCGGCTCCGGTGAGGGCATAAGTGACGGTGACATAGAGGGCACCGAGGGCGGCGATTTTGCCGGTTTGGGGCACGGTCGTGGTGGAGCCGGCGGAGGCGACGAAGCCTACGGTGCCGATTACGCCGTTGACGGCTTTTTCGAGGAGGGAGTTGGGTTGGGTTATCCAGGAGGTTAGGGGGATTGCGGCGAGGAAGAGGCCGCCGAAGCCGAAGAGGGCGAGGCCGGAGGGGTTGACACTATGTTAGGAGGAGGGTGTTAGGATATGATGCCACGGGTTGATTTTGGAAGGAGTTTTTCTCTGCGCGCGAGTGGACTTACACGCCATCGTTCTCGAGCTGTTCTTGGACTTCGTTGCCGACGTTCTTCGCTACGTTCTTCGCTTGGGTGGCCTTTTCTCTGGCTTTATCTTCGATCTCGCCGGAGCTGGGGAAGTCGCGCTTGCTGTTAGACATGGTGGTGGCTCTGTTCAGGCGGTGGTTATGGTTTCCAGCAGTGATTTCTTCTCGCTGACAACGGAAAAGAGTGTCACTTTGATGTATACACAAATGCAAGGCGTACGGTCGCGTCACTCGACCAGCGAGAAGAGAGCTTCTATACTTGACCCTCACATCCTCGGTTAGATGGGCCTCGAACCGTTAGGAATAAGGCCATTGTGAGCATATCCCCGCACATAAAGTCAATCGCAAGAAAGGAGTTGCTGATCTGATGATGCATTAACGGAAACGATATCAGGTTTAGCTATCGGCAAGGTGGAAGCTACAAGAAGCCAGAAAAGAGCTGTGAAGTGCAGCAGGTGTAGAGGCGTCGTTCGAGACATAACTTGGAGCGGGACTGGAGTGCATGTGGGCGATTGGTGTGACGTCTGCTGTGCTCGGAACAGCTCGCCGTGCCGTTCCGAAAGCTTGTGCAGAGTACAGACAGGGCATGCATGGTTCATGGAGAGCTCCAGAACACGGGGAGATGAAGATAGCTTCCATCATTATTGCATCGGCAGAGCTATCCCAAGCCACTGCAGTCCTATACGGTATACGACGGACCTTTGAACGACTTCTCGATTTATAGTCAGCTGAAAAATCAGACATCCACGCTGACCTCAGTCATCAATTCCCCGACCACCACATATAATCATTAGTCTCCTGCGGCGTATCAAACACAAGCTTCGAACTACTATTCACAGGCCTCTCAGGCCAAACATTCTTCGTCCCAATCCACGCCTCCACGCTTTCAAACGTCGCCGCCGCACCATCGGCCACATACACACCATATCCCGTACTACACTCCTTGGACGGATAGATCCTCGCCGACAACGCAAACCGCTCGTTCACGTAGATCTCGGCAACACTGCCATCGAGAAATATGTCCATGGTGATGGGCTCCGGCTTTCCAGAAATGGTATAAGGTTCAAAGTATCCTGTGATTGTGACATTGTTGAATTCGACGATTTTGCTGCTGTGGAGACGTTCGACTAGGATGGTGTGGTTGGACGGTTCGTACATGACGGTAGTGTATTCCTCGCCATCGGGTGAGGCGGCGAGTCGGAGCCCTGCAGCACCGGTGGTGGAGGAAATGGTCGCTTTTAATTCCATGTGGCTCGAAGCTTGGGATGCGAGGATCTTGGATGAGGTGTATGTCTCGCAGCCATAGGTTTGCTGCTGCGAAGTGGTGCGTAGCGCATCCACGACGTCGCAAAGAGGTCGGACACCCAAGGTACGTGCTACACCATCGTCGCCAACGACGGACGTCTTCGCTGAGGTAAGAGAATCCGTGACTTCGACGCTCGCAACTTCATGGACGAACAGTTCGCGAGGCAGTGAGAGAGATCCTTGAAATCCTTGTTGCTGTGCACTGAAGAGGCCGCCTAAGCCGACAAAGTCCTCCTTCACCCATGCGTATTGAACACGGCGGTTGTGCTTTGTGTCGTTGAAACTGCTGAGTGCGTAGCCAACGCCCCAGTCCCCAGCGCCGCCGTAAGTAGGCGTGAAGAGAGCACTGCCATTCTCACGACGCGTGATGGAGCCGCCATTCCAGAGTGCCCATTGTGCAGACTCGTGGAACGAGACATTCCCGCCTTCTGTACCCATGTTCACAAACCAGTGTTGAGTGCCTTTGCTATCTGGAAGTGCGAAGAAGCCAGAGACTTCGAAATTGAAGCCATATGTGCCGGTTGACAGGACTGGGCCGACGGAGGAGTTCTTCTCGGGTTCCCAGAGCGCTCCCAGAAACGTCCAGCTCGTGAGGTCGGAAGCTGGTGCTGTCCAGAGTGGCATCCGTGGACCCACACCTTTGATGCCAGATCCGAAGACGGCATAGTAGTGAGGCTCCGAGACGCCGAGGACAGTATCGAGTTCGGGAAGAGGCTCGAAGAATGGATCGCGGAAACCAGTCACATTCCAGTCCATTGGTGATGTCAGAGCAGTGGCACTGATGACTGGATTTTCGGCGTACTGCTCCCAAGTCTGACCTCCATCATGACTGATAGCGAGAGACTGAGACTCAGTATGTGGATGATATGGGATCTGCCAATTCGTCGGCAGGTATGAGACGGATGTATAGAAGACGAGCAAATCTCCATTCACTTCACCTTTGAGGTTGACGGGCTGTGCAGTACCCGAGAAGATACCAAGGCCATCGTATGCTTCTGGGAAACTTCCATTGCCAGATGGTCCAAGGATTAGAGCATCGCGACCTTGCCAGCTACCGTGGTCGGTCCAAGTTACCAAGTCCTTGCTGGTGGCTGATCCCCATGAGATGTTGCCCCAATTGAAATGCTCAGGGTGCCATTGGTAGGAGAGATGGTACTCATCCCGAGTGGGATCGTACATGGCGCCGCAAGGATCGTTCATCCAACCTGCAGGTGCGAGGAAGTGACTTTGTGGTCTCCAGCGCGTGAAGAGACTGTTGTTGCCCATGGAAGTGATTTGATCTGCTGTCAAAGAAGTACAGCTCTGACCGCTGCCACCGTTACCACTTTCACCTCTTTGATGTCCTGAAGGACGGCCTGAGCCGCCATGAGGTCCGTTCTGGCCATTGCCACCATGTTGCCATCCTGAATTGTCACGACTCTGCCGTTGTGCGGTGGCAATACTGCCTGTGCTAAGAAGCGTCAAGATAGTCGAGAGCGACCTCATCATGTGTCGATGCAAGATACGTGACGAAAAGAGAGTCGCGCAAATCTGAAAGAACTGTGAGGAAACAGTAACCTGGTATATCCTTACCATATATCCCTGCCTGCAGGACCATTCTCCGATCTAACGTTACGAGATCGTGCACCACCCGTGCGGACACAAGATCGAGCCCTGATTCTCCCGCACGTGGGAGTGCTCGAAAGAGCAAAGTCTCCAGGCACTACCTGCTGGTGCGCCTTGGGCATGACATCTTGCATGCTTGACCCCGCCAAATACAATCTCCAGCTGGGGAGAGACGCGGGCTTTCGGACCGAATAGAGGTACAGCCCCAAGAACTGGCGACGAGACCGAGCTGCCATCCTTCTTCAGTGACTAGTTTGCGGAGAATCATGTAACCCAACGCCAGGTACCAGAAGGATGATCGCGGTGTGATGTCGGCATTACTCTGTAGTCCCGGTCTTATTGCACCAGGCATGGAAAATCGTCAAATCTGCCGAACACGAGTTTGCGGAGAAACCTCGTTGTGCATCTACCAGATGTAGGATAGTCCTCGGCGTGGGTGTCCTTCTGGAAGAGTTGCAGAAGGTGACCACAACCGCATGTGCGCTTCGACCAAAGAGCCATTCCTTCGTATGGCGCGTGCCGTCGTCCCTCGGACGCGGCTCTTACGTCCATGTATGATCGTGGTCCTCGAAATCGCGTCGTTCGAAAGAATTGTAACATAGCGTCGTGCGCTAGCTGCAGGCTGAAATTTCTGTCGACGTGAGACACGCCGAAAGCGGTATCCCGGCCTGAATTCATCTTGCGCGTCATCCAAGGAGAGATCCTTCACATTGACAGCGATATCTACGAAGGAGAAGTCAAACCTGGCGCATAAAGGGGGGATGCATTCGCCGGATTTCGTGACCATTGCAGTGCTCTGTCGGTTGCAAGTGTCATTCGATCATCAGCAATTGCGCGTATCGTTGCTTTTCTCGTAACCCGCCTGAATTCCGCCGAATCTGGAGTCGTCTGCCCAGACACCCATGTACGATGCATGCGGGACATCACTTAAGTAAGCAGCCAAGTAATTGCATCTGATGTCCCATGTCCAGTCAGAGCCTAAGTTGGCAAGCGCTTATCTTCTATGACAATAGTATCAGTCAACAGTCCCAGAGGTCGTGATGAGTGAGTCTCGACCTGCATCACTCGGATCATACATACCGTTGAGCATAGCATGCTGCCTGAATTCGAGCTGTGCATTTATTGCTTGACTCGTAGCCATTTCCTTGTCTATCACCTGACATGAGTGACTACTGCACACCTTCATCAAACCTGGTTTACAGCATGTTAATGGTTATTTTGTGGCCGCTGACACCACCTTAAACACTTCGTCTCCTTCGAAAGCTCGCCGCAATTCTTGGAAATCTTCGCAATAGAACCATAAAGCCTCGCTGTCGTTCCTGTAACTCTTCGTAGCTCGCCTCCTTCACGCATAGAACTTCAAACATTTATGCTCATCATGCGTATCCTTGCAGGCAACACTGCAGGTCATATTCCCACACTTCATACACTTGACTCTTCCCCAGTACCCACATATCTCGCAGAACTTGCGCGGAGGCGGAGCGCTCAATGGAGGAGGTGCAGATCGTGCCTGGTTGTATGTGAGCGGAGGCGCGTTAAGCAAGGCTTCCATCTCCGCCTGCGAAGGAAGTGGTGGTATGCTCGAGTCTCCGTCTTCGACCATATCGTCGATGGCCATGGCATCAGTGAGTGACAAGATCGAGCTTTGTTGCGCGAGTAGTGGAGGCGCAGATAGTGCAGATGGCGCAGGACTGCCGCTCATGCTACTATCTTCTTTTTGCGACTTTCGTCTCGCCAGCGGTGTCTTACTGGCTCGCTGAGGTGCTGCAGCCTGTGGTTCGAGATCGCCATCTTTCCTGCCCGTCCTTGCGATTTCCGCCTCTTCGTCATCTAGATAATGCGCAAAAGTCTTCCCACTGGCTAAGATCTTCTTGGTGTTTGGTGTTTTCCCAGCCCGATGAGATCCTCCAGCTTCTTTCTTCGGTATCGGAATTTGCACGTCCTTTCCAGCATCGCTGTTCAATTCCTTGATCTTCCTCTCGACATCTCTCTGCTGTCTCGCGCTCAGCGCCTCTTTCTGACTTTCGGTCTGCCCAAGCCCATTCGTCCTCTGACGCTTCCGGTTCGTCGTGCCCCAATTCTTCGATGGGTCTTGGGTAGGTCCAGAGACCGCCACCCATGCAAAACCGGGCGCTTGTCTCGACTGTCCTGCTATGGGCAACTCTTCAATAAAAGGCGTGCGAAACCGCAGAGCACCCGTTGCCATAGCAGTCAAGGTTCAACGACTTGCTGTCGGAATGCTCGTCTGAGGCTGCGAGGAAGTCCGCCGCGATGGCTTCCGCATAGCTACGTAAGTAGGTCCCCACGAGATACGCGACAGCCGGCATGTGCAAACGGAGAAATCCGCAGTCAAGGGTCCGACACGATCACCGACTTCATCCCGAACAGACCAAACGTCATGTTTTCACAACGAAAACAATGAACAGGAGATTCTGTGGACGCCATGTTTCAGCTGACTGTCGTAGCACCCGACAACGCCCGGGTCCTGTAGAAAGCAACGAGTCAATGCTCGGAAAGCCGTATCTACCCTCCGTCACGTCAACCAGGGCGGGGCAATGCATGCAAAGAGGGACCGAATCACTTGTGGAAGCTGTAGGCATTGCGGTAACAAGGACGAGGAGAAGACCACGAGGTACATGTACAGCTACTTTACGCTTTGCTGTAGGTCATCATCAGCTGCTCTATTTGTCTCATGCTACACGATCTCCCAAACTTCGTGTTTGTTCCTGTTCATCGTACTACATCCTCACCAAATAAGAGCCTTGAAAACAGCTGTTCATCAAAGACTCAGAGATCAGACTGTCTTCCCAAACTCTTCCCATACGCTCACGAGCAACAATGTCAAACACCAAACGACGCATGACCTTACCCTCAGAGCCCAGACGAGAGGATGCAATCTATAAAGCAGCAGAGAAACCATGCTCGCAACCCGACCACGGCGCAGCATTCATCCTCGTGCACGGCTTAGGAGACACAGCAGAAGGCCTCGAAAACATCGCAGACCAATTCCAGTCTAACCACAAGCTCCCCTACGTCCACTGGATCATTCCCAACGCAATGGAGAACCGCGATGCAATGGTACATTCAAACCTCCCCTTCCACCTCCCAAAAGCGTAGCTTCACTCTGCGTCCACACCGCCAATCATGCTAACACAACACCCCCGCCTCCCAGACGACAGCCTGGTACACCCCCAACTCCTTCAGCGCCTTCCCACCCGACCGCCCGGACCTAGCGCCCGAAGAAGACCTCCAAGGCCTCCAATCCTCAATCCAATACCTCGAATCCCTCATCGACGCCGTAACCCGCAAAGGCATCCCACCCCAACGCATAGTCCTCGGCGGCTTCAGCCAAGGCTGCGCTCTCAGCCTCCTCCTCGACCTCACCAGCAAAAAGTACGCCGGACGTTTAGGCGGTATTGTCGGATTGATGGGATATTTGCCTCTGGCCGCGGGACGACAGCTCGAGGATATGAGAGCGCACGCAGGGCTTCCGATCGAGCATGGGGATGTGCCGATGTTTTTGGCGAAAGGCGGCAAGGATACGATGATTCCAGCGAGGGTGTGGAAGCAGAGTTTAGAGAAGTTGGAGAGGTTGGGGGTTGGGAAGGACCATTTGGAGATCAAGGAGTATGAGGGACTTGGACATAGTATTAGTGGGGCCGTTTTGAGGGATGTTTGCAGTTTTGTGGAGAGGTATGTGCCGGCCTTGGAGGATTAGCATATGCTTCTATGAGCAGAAGCAGAATATGGGAGGCAGAAGGAGGGAGGGTTGCGCAGAATGAAAAGGCTGCAAGAATGAAAAGCAATGACCCGGCCACAGCAAGCCGGATGAAGAGTACTTCGAGCGTGTGGCTTGTCATGTTTCTTTAGCGTGTAGCTCCACTCATGGTATCGATATCGCGCACAATAACCCAGAAGTGCTGACGTGTGTCTCGGCCAAGTTTCCGTATTGCGCACGACTGCAGACTACAATCAATCCCGAGCCTCCAAACAATGGTCGATTAGAGATGAAATGCTGTTCCCGAAGCCGAACAAATATATGAGCCAGTGTTAGAGAACACAGCATGCCGTTCCAGGCCAATTCTGAACGGGAGGGCTATGCAGATGTGTCGGATGTGCTTGCCTACGATATAGGAAGGCTGGACATAGCCGAGAGCTGCATGTGTGAAGCCCTGTGGAGTGCGAGTCTTGAGCATTGCTGGACAAGTACCGTAGATTGTCCAAACATTTCAGGAAGGAGCGGTGCGCCGCTTTAACTTTTTGGCAAATATGACCTGGCATGGGCCAAGCAGCTGAAAAGGTGCCGCGAAAGGTTGTATCATCGCTTCGCAACAGGTCGCTGGCCTTCAGTATGGGTCTAATAGATTAGCAATTGCTGCAGTGGTATGCGGGTCCATGCAGCATCGCGAATCTGCCGTGGTAGAAGTATTCCTTCGTGCTTCAGTCATCGCCTCGACCTCCTCTTCGGGCACTCTTCTTCTTACTCTGAAACTCTTTCATCTTCCTCCTGCCAGCTGCCTCGGCTTTCTGGAGCTGTTCGACGCGTTTGGTTTGCTCAATACTGGTCTCACCAGGCACCGTCTCTCGGCCAGCCTGAACAATCAGCTCATTGAGCTTGCGGAAACATCCATTGACGTTGTCATTCTGTTTTCGAGAATCGTCGGACTGTATCACAATATCGTTCGACTTGGCTGCATAGTACCGGCTTCGAAGGATGGCAGGGTGCAAGACGTTTGGCACACGCTGTAGGAGCGACGATGTCGATATGCGAAGGGTAGCTTTGGACGAGACCCTAGCGAGATGAGCGTTCTGTGTAGCAGGATGTGTATTGCTGCCTCACTTGTTCACATTTTGGCCACCTGGACCAGACGATCGGCTGAAGGTAACTTCGCAGATGTCTCGTGGTATGGTATCTGGGTCAAGCTTTGAGAGCCAATGTCGAGCTGCGGCTAGCGCGGCCTCGTCTTCTTCACCCGTCCTTCTCGTCGCAAAGGATCTCCCGCAGTACGATGGGGTGATTCCGCATATCACGGGCGAGCTCTGTCGTATGGTGTGCCGCGAGAAGGCGCATTGGAGCATGGCCAGATCATCAGAAAGGCAACGATGTCGTATACATTGATATGTACAGGACATACATGCCAGTTAGTATCATGATGAACACCTCAAGCAGGGATCGTATAGCTGTATCGAGGTCTGGGAAGCGGCAAGTGGCTGAGGGTTTGCGGGTAGTCGGCTAGCCGAAGTCAAACGAGTGCGTCGAGTGGCTTGCGATGAGCGGAACTCCCTCTTTCGTCGCTACCCAAACTTCATCATGATGTTTCGCCTCAACACAGCATCATTCATCTGATAATACCAACACCACCACCACCACCACCATCACCCCCTCCCCTCATCTGTGCACCACCTCCGCTCATCGTCGCTCATCAGAGCCGTGAGTCGCCACCATACATCGCCGTGTTGAGAAGCGCACCGCTCGCAGCATCTTACCACCGCAAACACCACTTTTGTCGCAAACCTCGACAATCCACACCCTCTGCCAGCCGACCAGGCGGAAAATTCTCAAAGGTATTTGCAAGCGTTGGCATTTCCGCCCTGCATCATCGTGTCCATCTGTTCGTGCCTTGTGTGACTCCCGACTCCGGCAACGGCAACGGCGCGTGGCAAGCAGAGCAGACCAGAGCCAAGGCAAGGCAGAGCAGACCAGAGCAGACCAGAGCAGAGCGCATTCGAGGACAGCAGAGGGGAGGAGAAGGTTGTTGGCCCGCGACACGATTGCGCTGTTCGCTACCTCGTGTTTGTTGATTGATTGCCCACCGGCAGCATCACGCCGTGCCGCCCAGCTATCGCCGCTGCCCACCTAACTCGCCGCAGTGAAGCGCCATTCTGGTCCTCTCCCTCTTCCTCCATGCTATGCATGACTCTCCACACCATATCAAACTGTCGCGCTGATGATGCGCATCTGAGCGACACCCATGAACGATTCAGCGAGGAACTCGGAACCGCCTGACGAACCATACCTCACCAGCGAGGCAGTTTTGTCTCCCACTTCACCCAAACCTTTACAGTTTCCGCAGCCCACCAACATTCCAATCCTGGATAAGATGATGGATGTCGGTTTCAACCAGACCGAAGCCCATATGACCGATCCCACCATGCACGATACGACACTACGTGCTGACGCCTGGCGTCCTGATGAGCAGCAGACCGAAGCCACCGACCATGCCTCACCCTTCTCCACCGGTGGCGATGCAGCAGACTTGCCCAAGCAAGTTAGCAGCACGCAACCAGAGGAATCAGCTGATGCAGAAGTCCTTCCCAGTAGTAATGAGACAGCAACTGCCAACGGTGATGATGCGGCTCAAGTCTCGTCGCTCCTCAATGGCATGACTTATGACACAAACCCTTTTGCTCAGACGGACTCCGCTCCCGATGCCAACGCCACCCAGGCTGAAGCACTTCCAGCTCCAGCTCCAGATTCCACAGCTACTGAACCTGCTGAACCTGCTGAACCTTCTGAAACTGCTCCCACCGCAGCTGTCGTTCCGAGTCAACCAGATGAGGTCGCTGTCGAAGCACAGCCAGCGCCATTCCCAGGCGCTGTTGACGTGCAAGCACTTCTGGACACCTTGTCGCAGAACCCACCTGCAACCACAGGTGAGGCCGCCGTCTCCCTGAATGTGGAAGGCAATGCTGCCACAGACCAACTTTCTTCCTTCCAGTCTCAAGCGCAACCGCCTATCCCAGGCGCGGAAGCTTCCTCTCCTCTGTCAGCGCCAGCACTGGGTGCACCTCCCAGCGGTCTCCCAGCTCGCCCACCTCCACAAGAGCAGCCGCTGATGAACTCCAATTACGCCCATTCGCACCACATTCGCGACTACCATCCCCACGCTGCCACCCCGGCTGTACAAACCCATGCTCATAGCAACGGCGGCGACCTCGCTGGCGCATTTCCTGCACAAACAGCACCACCTACACCCGCATTTCACCTACCATTGGGCAACACGCAAGCATTCCAACAGAATGGACAGTTTGCTGCAAATGCCAACGCTGTGCCGCCATTGCCCAATTTCCCTGCAACGCAGCAGTTCACAGCAGCAGCACCTCCTGCTGAAAGCTCCCGAGAGTTCGGGCTCAACGGCGGCGAGACACTCCGTGCAGAAGACACGCCGTGGACGCCGGATATCCAAGGCAAGTACGACCGCTTCATAAAACAGGAGAGACTTTATGTGAATGAGGCGCGATGGGACCAGTTCCCGAATGGCTCACGATTATTTGTTGGTATGCCGCTATGCTACAATCCCTCATTACGACAACAAAACAGCTGATCATTTAACGCAGGCAATCTCAGCTCTGAGAAAGTGACGAAGCGAGACATCTTTCATGTCTTCCATGCGTACGGCGAGTTGGCACAAATCTCAATCAAGCAAGCCTATGGGTTTGTGCAGTTCCTACGCACAGAAGACTGCCAGCGCGCATTGTCGGCCGAGCAGGGCAGACAAATTCGCGACAAGCGAATTCGTAAGTTCAAAGACGATGGCCGAGTCTCCTCGAAACGCGCACTGACCATGGGCAGATCTGGAGATCAGCAAGCCTCAAAAGGGCAGCAACAGACAGCAGAACGCCGGCCGTCGATCGCGCTCGCCCGATAACCGTCGCAACGATCGCCAACGCATTGCGTCTAACGGACGAGAACGAGGAGGCAACGGATATCGAGCAGGATACCGAAACGATTACCGTTCGCCATCGCCGCCTCCGCGTGGTTATCGTGAGAGATATGACGACAGATACCGCGGTCGGAGATCTAGATCAAGATCTCCTCAGTATGGAAGGGATACCTACGGAGGCCCGAGTCCACGTCGTGGATCGGAAGACGATCTGCCTCTGCCACGTCGCCCGCCGCACGAGGTACCGGAAGTACAGCTCATTGCTTTCGATCAGCTGGATCGCGACTTCGTGGCTTGGGTTAACAAGGCCTTCACAAGCCGTGGCGTGCGAGTTGACACACTGATACTGTCACCGCGTCTGGACGAGGATGCCGTCGTCAGAAGACAGATTGTCGAGGGCGTGCTGGCTGTCTCGAAGCTGAGACGACAGCACCAGGACGCTGCCAAGATGGACTTGACAATCTTCAAGCGCAAAGGCGGTTCGGCCGACGTCAATTTCGAGGGTTACACCAACCTAGACCCAAACATTTGCGCCGAGCTGGTGCTGAGAGAGAGACAGCTTCAGCAGGCTGTTACCACCTATGGCAATTATGCAGGGGCACCGCCACCGTACGCTACGCCTCACGCACCATTACCACAGTATGGATATACTCCACAAACAGCACCGCCAGTAGTGCTTCCCACAGGGTATCCTCCAGGCTATGGACAGCAGACGCCAGCTCCCTACGGCAGACCTCCGACCGGTGCACCTCCATCGGCGCCACCCTCGCACGCTGATCCCAACAACCTGCAAAACCTGCTGTCGACTTTGAATCAGCCATCGGCGACCACACCACACTCGGGCACTGCATCTCAGTACGGTGCTCCTCCCCCGGGATATCCGCCTATGCCGCCCCAGCAGTATGGTGGACAGCAACCGGGCTATCCTCCGCAGCATAACCAGCCACCACAACAGGCGCAGCAACCCAACATGCAAGACATCCTTGCCAGATTGGGAAACTACAATCGATAAACTCGAGGGGTTTCCCCAGCGTGGGCTCATGCTTGACGCTGAAGGAGTAGCTGCCGTGTTAGAGCAGGAGGGATATACTGCAGTCTGCGCGAGCAGTCGTGGTGAGGGCGGAGCACGAAGGAGCATGCATCCCTCAGATCACAATGCCCAAGCTACGACCTAACGCGCCTGCTTTTACGTTGCATGATACTAATGACTGTTCTCGGACTCGCCTGTCATTATCGCGTTCGACTACGCGCTTCTGAAAAGCAATCCGCCAGGATCAGTGTGCAGAAATACACTCATCTCGGCAAGCATAAGTTAAAAATGAACAGCAAGGGACTGTTCTCGGGCAGACGAGCGAGGCGGTTTCGGGGGATTGAGGTTTTCAACTCCATGGATGGATGGCAAGGATACCTTTCGACGGCCTGCGGGCTGCAGAGTTTTGCTTCCCTCATGTATAGCTCAGCCCAGCTCTTCACGCATGAAATGAATCATGTTCGCAAAGACCGGCGTGACGACAATGATTTCAAGTCCAGAACATAATCCTGACCTCCATACCGCACGCTAAAATGCCCCGCTTGATGAGATCGGCACATGTCAGCCGCAATCTCAAAACATGTGCACCTCGTAATCAGAGCATGACCGATGCGCATGTTCGTAACGAGCAGAAGTCCCGGGCGTCATTCGTGATCACTACTAAGTTACCTCATTCACAACCACGCTCGTTGGAAATTTGTCCCTTCTTCCTCTCTCCGTGTCTGGCGAGCATACTAGCCATTGCCGAGCCGGTGTTTCTGTTTCCCCTCATCGCTCTCTTCCCTGGCGCATAGTTCGAGCAGCAAGCATCCGCCCAGCATGGCTGCGCAACAACCTCAGGTTCAGCCGTGCCGATACAAGACCGGCAAAACACTTGGAGCGGGCTCCTACAGTGTCGTCAAAGAGTGCGTGCACATCGACACCGGCAGATACTATGCCGCCAAGGTCATCAACAAGCGCCTCATGGCGGGGAGGGAACACATGGTCAGGAATGAGATCGCGGTGCTCAAGAGGGTGTCGATGGGACATCAGAATATCCTGACTCTGGTGGACTATTTCGAGACGATGAACAATCGTGCGTAAACGCGAAGATATATCCCACCTCTTTGCTCCACTTTGACTGACGCTGGATTATTCTTGAAGTCTACCTCGTGACAGACCTCGCCCTCGGCGGCGAGCTCTTCGATCGCATCTGCCGTAAAGGCTCCTACTTCGAATCGGACGCCGCGGACCTCGTTCGTGCCACCCTCTCCGCCGTAGCGTACCTTCACGATCATGGCATCGTCCATCGCGACCTCAAACCCGAAAATCTCCTCTTCCGCACTCCCGAAGATAACGCCGATCTCCTCATCGCCGACTTTGGTCTTTCGAGAATTATGGACGAGGAACAGTTTCACGTGCTGACTACGACGTGCGGCACGCCAGGATATATGGCGCCCGAAATATTCAAGAAGTCAGGACATGGCAAGCCGGTCGATGTATGGGCTATTGGGGTGATTACATACTTTTTGCTGTGTGGGTACACACCCTTTGATCGGGACAGTAATCTGGAAGAGATGCAGGCGATCTTGGTCGCGGACTATTCTTTCACGCCCATGGAGTACTGGCGGAACGTGTCGATGACCGCACGACAGTTTATCAAGAGGTGTTTGACAATCGATCCAACGAAACGTATGACGGCGCACGAGGCTCTGATGCACGAATGGATCGCTGGGCCTGAGTCAGGCAGAGGAGACGAGGATCTTTTGCCGACTGTGAAGAAGAACTTCAATGCGAGGAGGACGTTGCACAAGGCTATCGATACGGTACGCGCGATCAATCAGCTCCGAGCGGGCGGCATGGGAATGATGGATGGATCTATGTCGATGAATCCGGAGCGCCTGAAAGCCGCGGGTGCGAATTCTGTGTCCGATGAGATTAAGCCCAAGGACGAGGATGTCGATATGAAGGACGCGGGTAATCCACAGGCGGTGCAGCCGGTCGCGTCGATGAATATGGACACGGACTCGGGTTATGGATCAGCAAACGCCGGCTCGGGGGCAGCGATGGATCCGAGGAGTAATGGTAAGGGCCAGACGCAGGCGCAGATTGAGGAACAGCAGAATCGACAGAAGCAGGCTATGGCTGGGCTTTGGAGAGGGAAGCAAGCGACCTGAAAGACCGATTTGAGGTCTGCGGGTCATGCTTGTCCGCTCCACGAGTGAGGATGCAGAGGGTTGGTTAATACGCGGTTTGAAGAGATATGACGTGACGGCCGTAGAGAATTTTTAGAGGCGCGGGACTAGCAGGTCGTTTGCTCTCCTGATGTTAATACCCGAGAGCCCCCGTCTGCTTCGGCATGCTGGGTTGACGAGCAATTAGATAGGTGTCCGCCGTCCGCTGCCTGTAGCAGGTTTTCGCATGTCCAACATCGAGGCAACGAATTTCACGAGGTTTGTATATTCTATGGCTTGTTGGTTGCTGTGCTGTTTACGTTGTTTGCAGCTGACGGTCAGATTCCGATCTTTTAGGCGCGAATTGACGAGCGATCGCGAAGGATGAGGTATGGCTGTATTTTCAACGACGTGAGACAGCTCTCGACGACGACCGTCGTGTTGGAGGACCACTTTCTTACGACTGAAAACAGATCCTTGACAGAGCGGCTCGGGAATGAATCCAGTAAGCGAGAATCGGAGAGCTCAAGAGTGGAGCGAAAATTGAGAGGAATATGAGCCTGTGTCACATGGCGCGCTATCGTGCTGCTGCTGCTGATGATGATAATGCTTGCGAGCTCGTGCTGGGTTATCTGGAGCTGCCAGCCGATGACTCCTGAGATATCTTCGACTGCCACCGGCAGAGCTACAACGGTGCCTTCAACTGTCGATTTCTTCTGGAATCTGTTCAAACCAAAGAGGAATCTTCTTCGAAATTACGACTTCATCATGGGAAGAACACGAACAGGCATGAAGCAACTCGCGATCGAGTCCGCATCGCCGCTACGGGCTGCGCTGCCAAAAATGCCCACTGTTATGCCTCCTCCCTCCTGAGCTGCGTTACGACACCTACGACTATCTCAAGAAAAATCTCATCCTCCGGCGAAGATTCCGGAAATTCGTGACCATTGTCGGTATCGCTACCCTTAGCTGAGTCTGCGCCAGAGAATGCATCAACCGCGCGATCCGTGCTCTTGCACAACTCGTCGCCGGACTTGGCTCGATTCGGCACTGTCGGGAGATATCGCTCTTTATTACGATGCGTATACTGTGGGCACTCTCATGACTGCGCTGCCGCGGCTTCCGGGTGGATAAGCACTGTTTCAGGGCGGTGTAGTTTGAGGAGCCGCGTTATTCTGGCATTACACCGCACCGTCACGATCTGGAGAGCGTCAAGAGCACGCTTTCGACACTCCTTCAACATTCCGAAACGCTGTCGTTCGTGCGGATCTTTGCTGTTGATGTCAGGTCTTGGCACAAATCGGACGTGTGCAAACTGCTCGCTTTTCTACGAGGCATTGAGCGACACAGCAGTGTTTGCTTAGCCTTGCGGATGGATCGGTTCAATGGTGGCAGGTGGCGCGGGAAGCGAGATCAGCAACTCTGTTCCAGACTCCTACGGAATTTGCGAAAGACGGGACAAGTCCTGCTCCAATATGGGGGAGCGCTGGAACTCTATGTCGGGCGCTGCTGGTGTTTGACGTCCAAGGGCTTGGAGTCAATTGCCGCTGCCTGATAGTGCCTACACGATCAAGGAGATCCTGCGCTCGGAAGCAAAGTCGGCGTGCATTTGGTGCGGAGATTAATGACCCAGTGTGATTGAAGAGGCCGATATGAGGCCAGTCTTATGGATCTCCGGGACGAGGAGACATATATGTGGAGCGATTGACCCAGTTTCGTGTACGTGAGCTTCTGTAGTTGATCATGGCCATTGAACTGGTTACAAACCCCGAAGTGGCTCGACGACTGTCGCCACCTCCCCAGAAAATAGATTATGGAAGGGAATGCAGGAACGTATGGCCATAGCTGGGCTCCCAATCTATCCAGCATCTTCCCTGCCATAGACTGAGCGGAAGCAGAGGCGACGGGTTATGCTACTATCACTCATTGGACATGCCCTACAATCGGGTGAACCCCTGACAGGAGCTTCACTAGACCGGTATCGAGGGCAACACTGCTGTGTCGACCTTAGTACCACGCTTGCAGCAGGACTCGAGTAAGGTTGATTTGGTGATAGATTCGACGCGGGAAATACGACTGAGTGGCCGACCTGGTTTGAGAAGCATAAGTACCAGCCGGAGAATGGCGCGGGCGAACACGAAATCCTTGAGACTGCTGTACGAGCAAGGTCTTGGCAAAGAAGTCGAGGGTCTGATCGTGATGATTGACTACGATACTTGCACAGATTCTCGTCCGCAGTGGTGTGTTCTCCACAATATGGTTTGTGACTGAAGGATCCTGCTGAATTCCTGGACAAGTGTCTTGGTACACTATCTGAGATGCAACCAGCATGTGTTCCACTTCTTCCAGCAGAGATGCGAGTTCGCGGTTTGGGGCGTATCGAAAGTGAGATGGTCGAACGATTGCTGCTTGGACCTCATTCGAGATGTATGCGACAGCTGCTGGTCTCCACTGGATGAGAGAGCACTGTTAAGCTGCCTCATGCACATGATGGGCTCGTTCTGAACTCTACAGGACGAGCGTCTTACAAAAGGTGACAAAAGGGGCACCAGTATCTGCGACAATATTCTCGCTGGAAGAATCTACGCCCAAACCCAAGGAACTTTCAAGACAATATCAAAAAGCTGTACGACAGCACAGACTTTGATCCTGAGAAGTACATATCGCTGGCCGATGATATGTCTCTGACCACGTTCATGATCAAAACCGCCGACGGGTTCAAGAGCAGCTGTAAGTTCTGTAACTATCGTACAATCCTTGCAGAGCTGAACGCGTACTCACCTACTGGATATCACTACATCCTCAACCACGCAAAAAGCCATCCATAATGAGCTGCCCATGCGCCTCAAGCTGGATGTCATCGCCGATTTCTGTCATATATTGAAAACAGACACGTCTCAGTCTATAATTTCAGAGTGACGAACTACACGCCTGATGATTTACTGCCATCACCAGCAGCTCGTTGCCCGCGAGACGTTTGATAGGTCGAGTGGCGAAGTCACCACGGCCGCGATTTGCGCGATATGGGCGAAGAATTTGTCGTACCTTTCAATCTGAGAGGTCCGGAGTTTGCTTAATTGCCTTTCCACGAAATCCAACCACATGTGTAGAGGACAAAGTCAGTCCCGTTCAGGCTCAGTTTATGTATACAGACAGCGACTCCACAGGCAGGGGCAACGATACTCCATCCAGAATCCTCTCCGTCATCTCACTGTCCTAGCGACCATTCGCGCTGCGATGCTCCCTTCAACGCGCCGCCGCCACAAACCCGGAGCGAGCGGGTGAAAAGCAGCACATCGGCATCTCGGATCTAGATGATAGGCCCCCAAAATCTCTGATCCCCAGACTTGAGGAAAGACACCAATCCCAGACAGAACAAAGAGCTCAAAACAATCTACAGAACCAATCCCAGGCTGGACGCATAGTAGTTGTTTGTAAGCATGATATCACGCGACACAAAAGAGCCCAACCAGCAAAGCCGTTCGTAGACGTGGACGTGGACGTGAACATGGCGACCCGAGCGCCTATTGATCGCTGCAGTCACCCGTAAGCCTTCCATGCAATAAAGTGTGAGTTTAGACGGAGCCTTGCGGCAGTGTACGCTACCGCGCCTGCGCCGGAGAGCTTTGATGTTGCGATCGATCCGTCCTGGCGGTTCTCGTTCGACAGGTCAGGCGCTAAACAACAGCATGCGTGCGCGTACTTAGTTTTAGTTGTCGTCGACGGCGTGATGTAGATTCTGATCTTGTGCCGTCATCACTCCCCTGTCCGACTGGGAAGTGGGATCAAGTCACGTGAAGTATCCATGCTGAAGTAGCTGCTTAGAGTGGCCTACTTTGTCAGCATTTGATCATTCGTAATCATCGCCTAGCCTAGGACAGTCAGAGCGCCAAGAATCTCTACAAGGCTGCACGAAACTTGTGGCTCTTCGAAGGTGAAACAAAAGATGTCTGAAAAGTCAATCGGAACATAACACAAACAGCATCATTGCAAGCGAGCTAGCTATATACCATTCCCGACCGCACGAGCATTCGTCGAAAGAGGACTCTGAGGAGCTTTTTTAATCGGAGGACCGATGGGACCAGGACTGGACTTTGCAGTAGCAGCACCAGGAACAAAGACCTTGGCTTCAGGACGAGGACTATTTGAGCCATTCATATCCTCGTTTACTAAGCTTCCACCACCGGATCCAGACCCCGAACCAGACCCAGAGGCGGTGTCACCGTCGCTAGGCTTGCGGTCTTCCAAAGCTCCAATGGTAGGATATGTGTGTGCCGGCCAAGAGTTCTGGTGCCGATGGTCTCCATGCATGTAGTTGAAGTCGTCGTCGGTATCCGTGAAACCAGAGTACGCGCTGAGCATCGAAGAGCTTCTGACGCGAGGTGCACCGACAGGCCTCGGATGAGTGCCAGCTGGAGACGCATGAGCTTGAAAAGGCGAGCCGAAAGTCGCTGGAGCGAACGATGAGAAGCCGTTGGCATGAGGGGAGATCTGACCATTTGAACCAGGGATGATACCCTCAGGCGTTGGAGGCGACGAGTAGCCAGGATGACCAATAGCAAGCTGAACTGGATAGTTCTGTAATGCAATTGAAGCGTTGTAGGCTTCTTGAGCCTTGGTCATAAAGCTACGCATCTCGTCCTCCATCTTGATGATCTGCGTTTTGGTCATCCTGGAGTACTCTTCCCGTCGCTGGTGCTCGAGATCGCGCTCTTGGTCTCGCTTCTGCTTAGCTGTCATATCAGCTTGCTGTCGACGTCGAAGCTTTTCCAATTCTTGAGCACGCTGGGCACTGCGAGCGGCCATCTTTTCCTTCTTCGACTCAGAAGACTTGATGTCACTCTTCAGTGCATCAACCTCGCGGTCCTGTTCGGCCTTTGCTTCCTCAAAATCACGATCGGCCGCTTTCTTGGCGTCAAGAGCTGACTGGTAGGCGCGACGCTTGATCTGCGATTCGGCCAATTCATCAGCGGGAATCTCGCCGAGCGCCTCGATCTGCTTCTTGAGATCGGCGGTAGCTTCCTCAGCCTGCGTTTTGTGCTGGTTGATTTGAAGGCGGCGTTGCTGTTGGCGATCGTCCACTCCACCAGAAGAGTCCAGCTTGGACCTCAGGGCATTGATCTCTTTCTTGATGTCGGCTAAAGCAGATCGTTGATCCTTCTTGTTCCTCCGACCGCGACTTCGAGCATCTTCAAGCCGAGCTTGCGCGGACACGATGGACTGCTTCAAAGTCGTGATGGGCGAAGCCGGGCGAAGAGATTGATGTTGAGTTGGCAGAGGGACAACAGTCTGCTCGTACGTGCGCTCAGGTTGAGTAATTAGACCCGTTGTGCAAAGCACCTCTTCCTTTGCGATTTCGACAATCTCGATCTTGTAGCTGCTTCTGGGTGCCAGCCCGAAGATCTCGCCAACATATGTGTTGTCATGCTCGGCATCCAGAATGCGGGTCGAGCTCCACGCAGCACCGTTCACACGCACGTAGAACGGCTTCGAAGAATCAATGCCTGGCGCGATCTGGGGCAGATATTCCAGTGATTTAATCTCCTCCGACGCTTCTCTCGGCGAAAGCACGACGTAGAAGACGATTTCGGTATCTCGAATGTCGCATGTCCAGAAACGGTCGCTGGGTGTGTTAGTAGCGCTTGCAGATATACTGGGTGTGTCATTGGACATAGCAGTGGCTTCACGACCATCATCTGCCGCATCTCGCTGTTCCATTTCCTTAACGAAAGTGACCTTTGTACTTGCAATTGCAGCCCATAATGGCTGCTGACTTCTGACTTGGTTAGCCTGTTTCCGCTTTTTCTTGCTGCTTGACTCTCGCTGCTTGTTCGCAGGCGGCTGTCCAGGGGTGCGACCGTCTGTGCTACTTGAAGCGTTGGGTGAAGGCTGCAAGCCCTCCGGATGTCCGTGTCCGTGTCCAGAGCTAGAGCGAGCTGACGGCTCGACACCTGCGGTCGCTTCGGTGTCAGTTTTGGTGATGACTGGTATATTGGGGTCCTTCTCGTTGGCTTTGGCGTTGGCGAGAGTGCGGCGTATCGCTGTCGTGACGCCCTGTGAAACTATGTGTATTCCAAGAATTGTACGGATGGCCGTTATAGCCATTCCACGCTCTAAAGGCGTTACTGAATTGAAAGAATTTGCAAAACTGGGCGCATCAAGAGGTAAGCCGATGTCCAGTTTCTGTAGTACCGAGCGTAGGTAGTCCAGGGCGGTGAGATGAATCGCTTTATACCGCAGCACGTGGACCACACAGACGAGGATCGAACAGGTTGCTATACTGTACGTCGGCCGGCTCGTTGCTGCTGCTCCACTCAATGAGACTGCTATGACTGCATGGGACAGGTCCAAAAGGACATTCTGTACGGGCCTCCAAAACAGCAGCCACAAGGACCAAAAGACCAAGTCCACGAACAATATGGTAGCCATGGCGGGATAGCCAAAGCTCGAGGAATTGAAGAGTTCCTTGATATTCGGTAGAGTAGACAGAGAGATGCCGGCACTCGGCGGGACGAAAGTCAGCGAAGCAAACAGGGTCTGAATGACCAAGACGAGAGTCGGTGGCAGAGAAAGCAGCAGGATGAGGATGGAGATGGCATCGCGCAGAGGGTATCCGGCCAGTATTGTGGAGAATGCGGAGGCTGCACCTTTCGCAGGCACCGCATGGCTCCTACAATTGTTGTCTGCGGCGGGAGGGAGCTCCGAGGTGGGTGTTACGGAGGTGTGCTCGTGTATTCGACCTGCCATTTCTCCACATGGACCTACGCTCTCCGCGGAAGCATTCGACGAAGTCCTATCTCTTTCCCGGCCCTCGACATGAGCCGCATGATCCTTGGCGGCGAGCGAGACGGTTTCGGAGGTGGTGTTCGAGTCTGTGGGTCGCGGGAACTTGAAGCCTTGATTTAAGCCCTTGGAGGGCAGGGCGGGCGGCGATACGGCGTGCGCAGGTTTGCCATTAGGCTGAGCATTGAGCTGTCCGTTGGAGCGCTGCTTCGTGACCCTCTTGCTCGGTGGTGCGAGGCCGTTCTCGTGGCGCTTGTCGTGCTGGTTTGCGTTCTTCTTGGTGCCCTTGGGAGGCATTAAAGTGCCTCGGTCGATCGAATCCGGTCCCCTTCTGGCTCGTCAAGGGGTCGACGGCGAGCCAGAGGGAGTGCGATGAACCAGAAGGGTGGTGTATAGCAATGCCGTGTAGTCAATACAGGCTGCGATGTAGAACGTCAAGTGTTTCAAGCCTACCTGACCTGACAGAGCCAGTCCCCGTAGCAAAGCACGGCAACTTCCTGGGCCTAGCCGAGAAGCTTACTGGGATCTAAGTTTTGCTCTACCACAAACGTACTTTTTTTCACAAACACCAGCACAGCGAGCGTGGACACGCTTGTCATCACCTACCGCCTGAACGGGACATTTAAGTTAGTTATCCCAAACCATCGCCCGTCCGTGAAAACAGAACATTATTATTCACTTCGAGTTTCTTCACATGGCGGTCTGGGTTTGGTATTGGTATCGGGCACAACCATTCCACGTATCAAACGATTCCTCAAATGTTTCTCTTCATTATGATCATTATGATCATTATGATTATTACTGTCATTAACAAGCCTTGATCGCGAATCCTGGCTGCAGAGTCGATCATCAGCTCTCACCTATGGAGCATCGCCCGTTGGCCTTCTCGTGCTCCTGTTCCTCCTCTCGGCGGGGCACCGGGGGTGTACGGGTGTCACGTACATAATAAAGTCACGGGTCGGCTCATCGCCTTCAACACAATCATCGCAGCACGGCATACATGTACCTCTCCCAGTCGTACTCGCTGGCCCATTCTCGGAGCGCCATGCGATCGACATCGCACCGCAGAATGGTCTGGTGCAAATCATTGACGCACTCCACTCCTGTTCACGAAAAAGGCCATAGTGCTGCCATAGTGCTGCCATCGGCTGCAATACCAACACGTCACGAGACAGTAGTGCAGCATCCTCGATCCAATCATGTCTCCGATCTATCGGATACGTGGAGTCGACTCACTAAGAGATAAGCATGGTCAATCCCGGCCCCTCCCATCTCGACATACATCTAAGTGTCCAGCATGTAGGAAAAGCAGGGCTTTCTCGCGTCACAACGCCACAGCCTACCTTGGTCAGCATTGCGGACCATCGTAGCATCGCCCTCATGTTTCATGATTAATTGTCCGATCGCCCTGCAAAAGAAGGATTGCGGCTTGCAGGAGGACAAGTGGACTGTGCAATATCGCAGTATTATTACTATTATTGTTATTCTTATTATTAGTCTCTCGTCCCCGTCCTCGAGTAAAATGTGCCTGCATGCCATTTCTGGAATACTCCATAGTATGCTGCAGCGAACAGGCAACTCTGCCGTGGCTGCAACCATCAATAATGGAAGCATGGTTGGTGTTGCAGGTGGAGAAGCCACCTGTACGACGTTCAGACCCTTTTGCCCTGCGCTTGATTATCATTCTCGATGCATTCATTCTCATGCACCGCAACAGATCCTTGTTGACAGCACACCGCGGCATGCTCGGCGTGGCGGAGTCGCGCTTCAGAAATGCTTCATCTCACGCCATGTACGGACGGAGATCTCGCGGCGCGTATGTCCGAAAATGGGATATGGCGTGCGCGTCACAGGATCGCACAGGCCACGCGGTATTATTACTATCATCAACATCATCATCATTGTTACAGCATCAGGAAGAAGGCGCGCCATGCGAGAACGTTGTTGCCTCAGTCACCCTTTTCGCAAGTATCATCAGCGCTTATTTGGTCTACAAGCAGAAATCACGGATCTCGTCAAGCTGTCTATGGAACGTGCAAATCCCCTCGGACCCTCGTAGAGCGACTTGATGCAGCAAGACTTGGAGATTGATGGTGGATCTAATTGACAGGCCACATCTCACATCTCAACAGCACCCTCCCGGTCCCAGCTCTCCTTCTCCAACCTCCTCGTCCTTGCCAATATATCTCCTACCCGCTCACCATACCTTCTCTTCGCATCCTCCTGCAACTTCCATGTCTCCCTCAGCACATCCAGCATGAAAGGCCGCATCGCTATCTTCTTGCCCTTCTTGTAATCATAGAGCACACAGTCCTCCGTCACCCTTGCAGCAGGCCGTTGGTGCAATTCCGACAGGATCATGACGTGGAGATCGAAAGTATCCGTCTCGTCTGTGGGTTGCGTGCCTAGCCGGTGGTATATCGTAACATGATCGGGATAGGTCATTGGCTGTATCCATGGTAAGTCAATACAACACGCTTGCAACGACATGGCGGTGAGAATCTGGACAGAACAACTCACAAACTTAAACTCTGTCTTAATACTTCTCAAGATCATCCCCTCGCCCTTCGGCGTCCACAAATTATTCCACTCTTCTGCATGTTCGGGATCAATATACTTCCCAAACTTACTCGCCCAACCAATACGCCCCGTCTCTGCGTAGCGATTGTACACAACGTTATTGACATGTCCCTTCACTTACCTTAGCCTACACGCAAACACCCGCAATCTCACGACGAATCGTTGTCCTTACCATTAGATCTTGTTCACCCCAAACTACGGGTAGACGGTACATGCTACGACGGTATTTGCTGGTGAGGAACCCTTCACTTCCTGCGAGGAGTTCGCGCCAGTCTTGCCCGAGCTCTTTGAGGATATGACCGGCCTCTTGGGTCTGATGAGGTTGGAGGCCGAAGGTTATACAGTAGCCAATGCGTTGTTTGACGTCGGAGAGCCATCGCGGACTGAGGTTCGCGGTCGCTGGTTCTGGTACCGACGTGGTGGAGTATTGTCTTGAAGGGAGGCATGCACAAGGTGAAGTCTGCGCTATCGAGCGAATCAATACTGCGCGGTGAAGCGCAAGGCTACTTGCCCTGCTCATCGTGCAATTTGTAAGGTGTTATCGCGAAGACATTGCAGGCAGCGGCAGTGGAAGGGATGCTCGTTGGTTCAGTGCCTGAGTAACATTGAGATTAAAGCTGTGCCGAGCTAGACTATCTTGGGATGAAGCATGGACCGAGGTGGGGTAACATCGCCATTGACCTTGCTCGCTGTTCGTCATCGACAAGCATCAACCGCAACATTGAGCTTGACTTCCTTCGAGGACAGGACGATGCACACGTGCATATCAAACATAACTTCTCATTGAGACGTTGTATCAGGATGACCTCCAAACAGCTTCGATACGATGTGATTCGCCTGTACAAAGGTAAAGCCCAAACATGGAGTACGCCATGAAATCACAGACTGACACCGGACAGAACTTCTATACCTTGGCCGAGAGTACCCACTAGGCTATGGATACTTCAAACCACGACTACACAAAGCCTTCAAAGCGAAGTCAGCTCTACAGGACGAAGAAGAAATCCGAAAAGGCATTGCACAAGGCGAATATGTCAAGAAGGGTACAGCTCTTCCCTAAAATCATGATACGCTCACATGCTAACGATGCCGTTACAGAGATAGAAGCGCTGTATGTCGTCCCCGCATTGCATAATGGGGTATCTTGCACCATACTGAAAATTCCAACGCCGGATCTAGATATTATCTCAAACGATATCGCGCTCTCAAACAGCGTTACGAAATCAGCTGAATGCATGGACGATGCCGCACCGAACTATGCCGCTATCGACGGCGGACTAATTCAGTTCTCTTCCACAGCCACTTTTGTGGCATGCCAAGCTCCGATCTCCAAGCACTCTCCAGCAAGTGAGGCTTTCGAAGGATCCAGGATATCCGTCATCATGCCAGCCCACCAGGTCTCCCACTCATCGGCATTCCTGCCGCTGACTTCCTTCAAGATCGGTTCCATGCTCTCCGTCATCTGCAGTACTGTCATCAAAGCTGTCTGTCGGAGCGCAGCTTGATCTGGGGTCAGTACACTTCCCGGCATGTTAGGATCCGCAAAGTCCCTCTCCTTCGATCCCATCGGCAGAGACAAACCATGGCTAGTGCTATAGCTGCGGCGTTTCGACTTTGTCTTTTCCCACCGCAGCTCACCAAGCGGTATCGCGACGCGACGCGCGACCAAACCGCTCAGACCTTGCTCCTGTTTCATTATCTCCCCCATTGTAGAACACGGAACGGCTAAAATATCCCTTCGGTCCAAAGCCTCTGCGATCCACTCGTTGGCCTTCCGGAGGTATTTATTTTGACAAGGCAAAAACGGGTGTCCTGGAGCCAGATTGAACGTCGCTGTCCTTTCTGCAACAGCCCGCTCTTCAGCACTCCTTGCCGGCGCTGGCGGTATATCTGGATGCATGCATCTCAAAGTATGATCCGAGTCCCAGACCTCAAAAGTCCCACCGTCTTTGATGATACGGACAATGTCAACCAGAATACCCTCCGTACTCTTGTTGATTGGCAAAATAATGCTCAAGTCCTTGACCATGACAAGATCGAACTCTCCATCTTCGAAAGGCAACGGCAACTTTCTGATGTCATGGCGCACAAACTTCCATCTAATTCCCTGCTTCTTCAGATCCGAAGCCAAATGCGCAACATCCATACCCACAAACTCCACCTGCGTCGCACCTCGCGCAGCCAAATGTGCATGTGCCAATGAACACCAATAAGCAGTCCCACATCCCATGTCCAGAACCTTCTTGGGCGTTTCATTCTTCCACCTAGGCGCACAGATCGGTCCTCCGAGCACGGTCACTTGCAACAATGTCCTCAGGTTCTGCCTCTGCAGTTCCGCAAGATCACAAGGTAGAGGATACGGCATCCCTCGCAAATACCGCCTCCCGTGTCGCATCTCGAACGGATTCCGAAGGATTTCCTCCGCTCGCTCGCGCAACTCGTCGTCCATGGTCTTCCGGTTTTTACTCCTACCCAGAGGTGTACTCGGCGACTTCGAGAAATTGTGCAGGTTGGGAGCATATACGGGACTTGGAGTGGCCACCATGGTATTAATACTAGTATTATCATTAATCAACAATCTACTGGCTCTCTTAGAATGGCCTGTGGATCCTGCAGCGATTGTTGCCATATTGCTGACGCGCTGGTCGTAGTTGTTATAGTGTGTCTGAGACTGCTTGTGCGGATGATGGTCCGCAAGACCAAGTGCCTTTTTAGTTAAGGAGGTCCTGGATGTCCGAGGTTTTACCTGCCCGTGCGAGTTCCGCCATGTGCTGGGGTCGGGATCTCTGTCATGGGTGTGCTCGGATGATGATGACTTTTGTGATTGTCGTGGTTGGGTCGCGAACTGCGCGAGCCGGGCTTCTGCGTAGGCTCTTTGAGCATGAGAATTTGGGGCGTGGTAGGCATAGATAAGGCCATCCATCTTTCCAAGGATCTCTCCCCGATGCTGTAAGTTGTTCAGTGCCGATGTTGCTCCTCGTTCTGGTGGCCCGTGGATGCCAATTCCTACTAGGGCGATGTCCTAGCGATGGCCCACGTGGGTTGAAAGAGGGTCGGCACGAGCTTAGCTGGTGTTGGGACCTTGCATCCCTGGAGCAAGTACTCGGGCTTGATATATTTACCGGTAGAGCTGTGATGTTGTTACTGCTGCTGACGGCTGGATGTTCTAGCGCGAGACAACTGCCGGCATGTGGCGTAGGTGCGTACATATGTCAAAATGCAAAGATTGCGAGAGTATGACCACCTTTGTAGACCGCTGGTCGATGTGGAGTGCAGGACGGAGAGTTCTCGAGCTGATGCACACATTGTAGATTTCTAGCAAGCCAGTCATAACATTGGCAGGGTTGGTAGGGATGTGCTCTTGAGCACGCGTTTCGAAGATGCTTGGCAATACGTTGTGCATGAGTGCGGCGAGAATGGAACATGAAATTACCTGCGGCACCTGTGTTGCCGGTAAAGTGGTGCCGTGTGAAGTTGAAGATACTGGTTGATGGCATAGCGCGTGTAAGTGCTCCAATCAGACTTCTCGAAACGATGTTTCAAGAAAGCGTTGGCGCACAAGTGTTGCGCAATGATCTCGACGAGGTGTGTGAACTCCGGTAACTTCATGTCGAGCTTGAGTCGCTCCGCTTGGCTCTCCTTGTTCGAAGAGATGTCCGGAGGCTTTGAAGCAAGATCTGGACAACATCATGGTCTCCGACTGACCCAATCTTGTCGGAAACCACAGGTCATGCATCATGGCAGCCGCGCGTGTGCGTCTACTCGACCTATAGAGAAGATGCATGGCAGGGAGCACGCGACAGCGTCTAAATGCACGACATTCGGCCGAGGGCGCTAGTGACAACAACGATCGGTGTCATGGCCGGTGCCGTGAGTAAGTAAGCCTTTTCAGATTTCAGCTGACATGGCGTGAGATGGGGGATTTGATGGCATGACTTGTCACCGCCAATGGCTCTGGCGAGTAACCCAAAGGAATTGCATGTGCTGCTCTCGAGTGCAACATACTGCGCTCGCTGAATCATCGAGATGGCGATGCCATGCCACGACTCAGCTGAATGCAGCGGAGATCGCACTTTCAACTGCTGCTGCGTGCCTCAGGTTACCTGAGATCCGGGGGACAAAAGCCATGCACTCAGAGTGCGAGGTGTGCTACAGGCTCGTGTCGTCGAGGGCACCGCCGCGGATCGGAAGAGTGAGCGGTATGAAGGACTGTTGGTGACCTTCTGTTGTGTTGCAGTTGTCGAGTAGCGTGTGTTTGTCGAGTAGCGTGTGTGTTTTTTCTTGCGCGCACCGATCTTTGAAGCTCTGGGTCTTCTAACTACTAGCCGACTAGTCCCAAACTAGCCAAGAGCGTCTTGCGGGCCGTGCTTTCACGCAAGAGCGAGAACAAGCCTCAAGCTCACCTTCTGTCTACCGCGACAAGTCCTGCGTACTATCCCGACTAAAGCCATCGAAGACATCCCCCCGTCGTTGCGCATCCAAGCAAAGCTTCGTTACATTCTAACCGAAGCCTACAGGATTACCTCTCGGCATCAATTATTACTCCTCGCGCGATATCACACTCCGTCGAGCACGATTCCGTCATAGCCATCTCTGCACGACCTTCCGCACCGGCACAAACCTCCCATCTCAACTCGAAGCATTGGCCCGCAAGGAGAAGCTGAATAAGAAGGAATCACTGCGCGTGGAGGCCATATCCTTTCTTTTATGACGAGCGAGGGCCCATATGTCCAGGAGACGAAGAGTGCGACGGCCAGATCCTCCTCCTCCCTGAACTCGCTACGTGCGCGCAATACTCCCACCACCATAGCTCGAGTTAGAGCTGTAGGCGCGTCTCCGAGTCTCTCGCCGTCTGGTGATGGCCGATGGTTTCAACCGGTTCAATACCGGAGGCCAGTATCCTTACTACCAGAATCACAGCACCACACCACACGCCCGCTCGCAATTGCATCATCGGAACGGCTCGCCGATCAACAACAACAGAGGACTGTTCAACCCGAACGCCGATACGCCCTCGCCGAACCGATCGCCCGGCACGAACTCGCCGGCGCATAATCCCTACAGCGCTATGTACAACAATCATAGCCATCGGCAGAACCATGGCCTGCTCAACGGTGCTGCTGCACATCAAAACTTCCAACCTCAAGTGAACCTGAACCAAACTTTTGCGAAGAATGCATCACACGGCCACCAGAACCACCATCTGAATAACCAGCACAATGACCACAATGCATTACACAGCACTTTCGCGAATCACCAGCACACGGTCTCGAACAGCACTCTTTCGCACACGACCCCACAATTCACGCCTGCGCACCTGCAGAACGGCACGCCCGAACACAACAATTCGCTGGAACCCACGAACGAGCATTGGCAAGAGCAGCAGCGCGAGTATCAGAGGTTAAGGATGGCGGATCACAAGGCCCACATGTATGCACGCAGCGCTACTGCCGCTGGGCGCTATCCAGGGCTCACGATCCCTGCTGGCAACGAGCATGCGCAGGACGAAGAGCACGGTGAGAGGAGACGCATAGCCGATGAGTCCGACGATATGGGCACTTGGAACCAGATGGATATGTGTGGTCAAGGTCTCAAAGCCATTGGGATCGCGGTATTCAAGAACTATCCAAAGTTGAAGAAGCTGTACCTGAACTGGAACAAGATCAGAAGCATACCTCCGGAAATCGGCCAAATGCGATTCTTGACAGTGCTGGACCTCTCCAGTAATCAATTGGCATGGCTGCCGCCCGAGATAGGCATGCTCACCAATCTCAAGAAGCTGAACTTGTACGATAACCAATTGGACGATCTGCCGCACGAACTTGGCTCACTCTACCAACTTGAAATGCTCGGAATCGAAGGCAACCCTCTGAGAGACGACTTCAAGGACATCATCATGCATCAAGGCACGAAAGAGCTGATTCGACATCTTCGCGAGAACGCGCCGAGTCAGTATTGCATTTTCTTGAAACTGATGAGCTACGTACTGACTTGCAGATAGAGCCAGCGCCGCCCATGGATCGACCTTGGAGGCCACTTGTTGAAGATACACCTGAAGAAGCAGATACTTTCAAGCTTCTGAGTTGGAATATCCTCTGCGATCGTAGTGCGACGGAAGCTCAATTCGGCTACACTCCTAAAGAGGCACTGTCTTGGGCCAGGAGGAAGGGCATGATTCTCGACGAGATGACTGGTCGCGATGCCGACATCATGTGCATACAGGAAATGGATGGCGAGAACTACAATGAATTCTTCCGACCACAGCTGGCGTCGCACGACTACAAGGCCATCTTTGCTCCAAAGTCGAGAGCGCAAACCATGGGCGAAAAGGAAGCGAAGAACGTTGATGGATCCGCGATTTTCTACAAAAACAACAAGTACATCCTGCTCGATAAACAGGTCATCAACTTCAGCAGAGAAGCCATCAATCGGCCAGACATGAAGGGTGAACATGATGTCTACAACCGTGTCATGCCGCGCGACCACGTGGCTATCGTAGCATTTTTGGAAAATCGCTGGACTGGATCGAGGGTGATTGTCGCCAACACGCATCTCACTTGGCAGCCCGAGCACGCGGACATCAAAATTGTTCAGATCGCAATCATGATGGACTACATCAACACTTTGAGCCAGAGCTACTCCAAGTGGCCGGCAGCTACAAGCAAGGATAAGGAGATTTTCAAGTACAACAACGCTAACAACGCCGTCGTTGACGAAGAGCCACGAGAGCCTGCGCCATCCATGAAGTACGATGAGGCTACACATCTGCCTTTATTGGTCTGCGGAGACTTCAATTCGACCAAAGACTCGGGTAAGTCTATGTGAAAGGGCCCCGCGGTGCACCAGACAGTGGTGCAGAATGTCAAATAACGTCGCGACGCGTTATTGCTTCCAGTGCATCCTGCGCGGAGGCACGCTGCAGTGCGCCAGACAGCAGTGCGGGAGCCGGAGATGACGATGCGACGCGCTGCTGCTTGCACTACAATAATGCCGTCTGAGACATTGCTAATGCTTTTGTAGGTGTCTACGAGCTTATAGCACAAGGATCGCTCTCAAATTCTCATTCCGAGCTTGGCAAGAGCAAGTATGGCGATTTCACGCGCCACGGCATGCAGCATCCCTTCAGCCTGAAGAGCGCCTACGGCAATATAGGGGAGCTACCTTATACCAACTACACGCCTGACTTCAGGCAAGTGATTGATTGGGTCTTTTACTCGACGAACACAATGCAAGTCCTTGGATTACTCGACAAGGTTGATCCGGATTATATGCGGAGAGTCCCGGGGTGGCCGAACCACTATTTCCCATCTGACCATCTGCCTCTGATGATAGAATTTCAAGTCAAGGAGCGAAAGGAGAGGAAAGTTACGGAGACGGATTTTGGCGGCTCTCGAAGAGAATCTCGGAACTAGTCGCTATAGGAGTCATCATAGGGGGGCGTGGACGGTGCGTTTTGATTCGAGCGACTGTACAGAAGCCAGCTAGCCAGGGGAAATGATTGAGGCGCTCAGTTTTGAGCGATTTGGAAATGGATATGGCGTTTTAAGGAGCGAGCGTATACATCTTTTGTATGAATGATTGACGCTCTCTGCTATTTCACGCATTCTTGATCGGCACACACAGCACTTGGCAACGCCTCGGAAGCAAGCTGCGTGCTAGAAGCGATGGGCGCGCTGCGTCGATGTTGATTGCGTGAGTTGTAGGTGTGTGACATCCGGTGGATGACCTAGAACCAGACGCCTAGATTGGCGCTTACCAGCTATGATCTCTCGGAGTGCAAGCATGTGCAAAACCCTCCACGGCCACGACAAATACGCTGCCATCATTGATCACGAAATTACAACTTCAAGGACTTCCTCTCTGAGTTCAGCGAAGATGCAAGTGACCACGAAGAAGACTACGGTACCGAACAGACCACGGCCGAAGACGGGCATGAGGCGCTGATCTTCCGCGACTCACTACGCGTCTCTCACGACCATCACACATACCTTTACCCCTTCGATGTGGGCACTATGGATCATGCCGTAGAGCAAGACTGGACCCAAAACGCACTCTCTGAGCCGCGCACAGTGCTATACGATACTTCGACTTCGATCGATTTGTTCGCTGCCTCTCCATACTTCTGGGCAGACGCTCGCGGGCTTGGGTCAGGAACTCTCTGCTTCCCGCGACACTACCCCCTCGAGCTCCGGGATCAGCAGACTGTATCGGACGCGGATCGTATGGAGAATGTTGAGAAGCTCATACTGGCCATATATACTGTCACTGGGACGGCGACCTGCCAAATCGTGGTGGATACCTCAGATTGGTCCGACATTCGGGAATTTGCACTCTGCGCCTCGCCTTATCTCGTGGCAAGAGACATTGCTCAGGAAGGGACAGTATCTCATTCCCAGAGGCTATGGACGAACGAGACCTCGTTCACCGCTATTCACCACAAGACTGCAAGCATCTCATGGTCATGCTCGCCCGCCGAAACAGGAGCTATTCGTACGGTGCCGGTTGCAGATGCGGTAACGAGGGCTCGTGGTGCTAACTGACGAATGCATCAGAGTCTATGTGTCGGAGGCCTCTTCTTTGGTATTGACATTTTTTGAAATTTCAGGCTCGACTCTTCTCGCAGACAGTCCTCGGTATTCAAACAATCAAGTCGTCTCCATCGTTTCAGAGCTCTTCCGTCGAAGCAAAAGACAGTCGAGCCTTTCGTCGCGCTCACCTGTTTTACCGTGAGAGAGTCAACAAAGTCACCCAAATATCAAGACTTGTGGCACCCGCGACTTCTGTCACCCTAGATGCTGATCAGACAATGATATGAAATCAGGTATCACCCTCTTCGACGTCCATTTGAATACCCGATTCGCAGCATCGTTGACGAACTATACAGCTATATCTGCCCGTTTGACTCAATCACTTTGCACGTCGACATCACGATCGATACCTGGTACACAGCCTAGAGGCGTTCTTATCAGGCTTCAGGACTTCGTGGTGCGTCCGACCAGCTGTTATAGGAGCACTACCACCTTTCGACACAGAATCGCGCTTCATATAATATTCTAAGTGCCTTGGAATGATGGTCTCCATGAGCGCCGAGCAGGAGCGCTGCAACGTACGATCCTGACAGACTTGCGCCATGCTACCCTGTGACTGACGCACACGCCGAAGAATGAGAGTGAGTAGATGAAGAGCACGAGATGGCATTCCTCGAACAGGACTCTTTGAGCAGCGCCGGCGACGCACTAAGTGACTGAGTACACTTATTTCCTGGTCGCGCGGCAGGTCCGGATGCCGTGAAACGCGAGTCTGCGTCCCCACTGTGGAAAAGCCACATTTTTCGATACAACGCGAGCAATGCTTCAAGTGGCTCTATCAGCTGAAGTGTTGCTGGTAATGTCTCATTTGCGTGGTGCACGTCAACCAGCGCCAAGAGATTCATCAGGCACCAGCGCGATCGACAGTGGCGGATCCTACATAGACAGCGCCCGTACTTATACTCCAACGAGATGCACCTCATTCTTCGTGATCTCGTCAACACATCAACCATTCTGCCTTACTTTAAGACGCAATGTCAACAGGCACGATCTTCGTCACCGCTAGTAACGCTGACTTCAGACATGTGAATCGCTTCCTTCTCTACATTCGTGACTGGGAATACGGCTCCGGCGACCGTTTTCATATCGTACTGGACAAGAACAAAGTCCGTTTCGATCCTAATGGCTACAGCAATACAGTGACTGAAGCTGGCAGCTTGACCGCGGAGAACTTTCCCAATGCCTGGACCGGCCTCTCGATGAATGATGTCGAAACATGGATGCTGGAGGTCACGAAGTTGGATCCTTCTGGTGACCCGAGTCTATGGATCGTGCTAGATGATGAGGGAGTGCAACAGGAGACTTGTGTGCTCGCGCAGAGGCGAATGCCTGAGGATGATTACGACATACGTCCCACGCCAACTTGGAACTTCGACAAGACTCGAGTGCCTTGGGATGAGGTATACAACCCTTGGTGCAACCTCGATATCGCAAACATGAACTTTGATGAGTTTGTTGATGCTGAAGCTGGACCCGATACAGAAGGTTGGTGGCGGTTTGAAACATTGGGTCTTGATCTCTCAGAGGAATCAAAGGCAGCGAGAGATGCTGAGATCAGCAAGTTTGAGGAGGAAGGAAAGGCTTGAGGGCGCTTGGGTCGATGGATTGGGCGCCTTGCCTACACATCCCGCATTTGTACGACAGCTGTGTTCCAACGTAGCTATGTATACTATGGCAACCCCGCAGTGTCGCTGACTTGGAAGGAACACTGCCAGCACTGATTGCAAATATCTGCGTTCAAATCGAGGACAGCTGCAGTGCCCTAGCATCACTGGCTTCATGGTAGCTATGGCCTTCTCAGCTGAACAGAAGGCGTAGAGACAGTGCCCGACCGCAGTGAAGCATAATGGAGACTTGGGCCAGCCAGAAGCCGAACGTTTCCTACTGACCATTTGTCCAGTCCAAGCAGAAGAACAAGATTTGATCGCGAGCAACGCTTCGAGAGCGGCGACCTTTCGGAAGCCAGTCCATCGTCAAAATTGGGCATCTCCAGGACTGGCACCCTCCCGGTAGAGCACTTACTAAGATCAGGTCGATCGGTCGATCTGCGTAAAAGGAAGTACGGCGACATGAAAAGACGAGGATCTTGATCCCGCAACCAGACCGCGCCATGTCCTGACCTAAATGAGGAGAAGATAGAGATAATCACTTCCTTGGCAGACAGAATTTTCGAAGAAGTCAACAGCCGACAAGACCAGCAAGACCCACTGACGGCTACCTTTGGTGCGGCCGAGACTGTCTCCTCCGAGAGTTCAGACGATGAACGCCCCTCTCCGTTTCAAGCCCAGAACTCGGCAGCATCCGTACGGACAGATGACACAGATGACACAGATGGCACCGTCGATGTTGGTTTTGAAGGACTGCCGCCGCATCATCCATGCTGAAAGAGAAGGGAACTTCACGACGCGTGTTTTATGTAGCCCAAATGTGGACTCTCATCGTCAACAATGGTATATTTCTGCAAATTTCGAGATGACACGGGGAGTGATGACGCTGATTGGAAATTTAGAAATGCTTTTCAGTTGCTCGGGACTCTCTACAGAGGAGATTTGCGGTGACATTGTGCGCCTGGTCCCCAGTGCGCCGCCGCGCAGCACTGATTCAACAAGAAGCGAACTGCTTGGCAATATCCACGTCTTGCTAAAAGGAGGCCAGAGACTGGTTTTGGAGTCCTCAAAATGCTCTGACTGGGTGGTACGTATTCCCCAAGCACAACCTATATGCACATGCTAATGGGCCAGGATTTCACGTCACAATTTGTAAAGATCACTCCGTTCAGCACAGCATAGCAGGCGATTTGAAAGATGACACGCTCAGCATTTACTCTAGAGACCTTGGCTTCGGGACGGCCACGTGTAAGCTCGAACTGCTACAAAAGTGCTACAGCCTGCTGCGTGAGAGCTTTGATGCGATGTTGCGATGGGACGAGGAGCTGAGGGAATTGAGAGGCATTGTGAGTTCCACACCCCACGAACGATTGGCAGCGGCGTTAACGAGAATATAGTGCGAAGGCCGACTTGCAGAAGTTCAGGACTAGGGTGACAATGCGGGAGTGGTGTTCGCTGTTGTGGCAGTCATCTTCCTGCCTCTCAGTCTGGTAGCAAGCATATTCGGCATGAATACCAGCGACATCCGAGGCATGAACCACTCGCAATGGTGTTTCTGGGCAGCTGCTATGCCGTTCACACTCATGGTCATGGGCTTGGCGTTGTACTGGGTTGATGTACCGCTGCTGAGAACGTGGTGGCAACGCAAACATGGTCAGAACTTGGCGTGAAGATTCATCATGATCCATGCCCTTGGCCATGGATGCTTGTATGCTTGCTGCGTATTCGGGGTTTATGGTAGTCTTGGTAAGTTCCATATGCTTCACACAAGTCATGAACCCAACGAAACTCCAAAATATAGCAGCGTGCAGCTCGAGGTGCCCAGCCATATCCCGCTGTCAACAGGGACTTTCCTAGCACTCGATACACGTTGGTCATGCATTGCCTCTCGACATGCCCGGTCGGCTTCCGCATGATCCGGACCAATGCATTGTGGCACGTTTGTATATTATCCTGCGTTTCTTTCTCGCTCTCTGGTTTTAGTCGACTAGTTCGGTCTTGAAGTTCATCTTCTGCTACCCACCTATACAGCCAGCATGCACATCAAGCAATCACTCTTGGCGTTGGCAGCGTTCATCATCGCTCTCGGCTTTGCTTTGCCGCAAACTTGCGGTACATGCTCACCGAACAAAAGCAACCCATGCGCTTGTCCTCGTCCCGCTTTACTACCACGCGGCGATACCAGATGGGCACCCAGATTCAGACGCGACAGAGTCTTACAAGAAGAGGATGAGATCCAGTTCAAGCAGCGACGCGACGAAAGCAAGATCTCGCCTAACATCAGACGCTACACCGACGTAAAGAAAGACTACGCGATTGCCATCCGTAACCCTGACCCTACCTTCGAGACTGACTGCAATCCATATGTGGCCGGTTGCCCATGATACGAACGATCTTAAGCAGCAACGCGACGAGACTCAGCATCAAACCCATTCTCAAACGCGGCGTCAACGAGACACCAAGGGTTCCAAGCATCTTCAAGCTCGACATCGTCGTCCGAAGGAGGGGATTACTGGATGCAGTATCATAGCCTGCAGACTATTACCATACGGCGCATTCCGGCTGAAAGGCACATTCTCAATCACCATGCTGGAGTTCTCCGTCTTCGCGGAGGTCCACCAGAGCGTCGAACTTTACAGCTAAGGTGTAGCATGAGATCAGCATTTCGGGGAATCATCCTCTGCCGGGTGATGATACGTCAAATTTCAGCCCTACTCTCCCGCAACCAAATGCGTAGCTCTAGGTGCGCAGGCTTACGTGGGAGGGGACAAGACTTGCCATGTTGCCGAAAGCTTGGTTGTGCGTACATCAGGCTGACCGCGCCTGGCGAAGGTACTTTGTGCTGACGTTGTGTCGTCTCTCGGTACTGCTCTTACACAATCGTCTAATGGTCGTTGCTGACTCAGTTCTCGCCTGTGTGCGAGGGAGTCCACAGAATGGGCAATTTAAGTACGCTAGCTTCCTGCAAATTTACTGTCATGGTTTGCTTGAAAGCGCGTGTCGACTTTCTGCATATGGGGCATCGGCAGTCAAGCAATATCGTAGGAACCTCAAGTAGTCGATCGTTGATCCCTTAACACGTCTCACGTCACCGCGTCAGGATGCTCCCGTTCAGATGCCACTACATGTTTGCGATCGAATCCCGGCTCCTATCGAATTCCTCAGCTATGTCGCGATTGCCAACTCCAGCTCTGCATAGCGCGATAACTCGTTCCTCTTTTGCTCTTGTGAATCGCTTCGCCTTGGGCTTTCTGACATGCAACAACTGTTTCTCGACGGATGTAGTGCTCCTACTCAGCCGCCTTGCAATCTCACCAAAGCTGACGCCTTGATTCTGCCAAGCTTGTAGGAACTCCCTTTCGGCCAGTGACCATTTCTTGTTGCTTCGAGTACCGGAAGGGATATGCCGATGTTCCAACGTTCGCTTGAGCTTTGAGACTATGCTTCTGTAGCAGCATGAAGTCGATCTCGGCAGCGGCCGTCTGGACGCCCACCTTCTGCCACTTCGGCCAATCGAAGGGCCGATAAGAATCAAAACAGCGCCAATATCATCGTCCGTAGATCGAAGACCTGGACAAAGCATTAAAACTGCGGCATCACCTCGCACACGCCATACTGAATGAGGCTCAAGTCACTCTGTTGAAAGCGTTTCTCTCGGGAAAGTGTACTCTAAGATGCTTCCACAACCTCATCGAGCCATAGAGGCCACAAGAATACAGCACCACCTCATCCCAGCCCTCCACGCCTTTCAGAGACACGCTTGACACGCCATCCCCATCATCCAGTACAAGAATCTCTATGCTTCTTGAAAACCTCCCGATAAACGTACTGTCTCCCGCACTTTTTACACTTGAGCTCATTACACTTATGATGACGCGCCTCCTGGCTACTACCCAGATGCTCATCGCAGTACGAGCACATCCACGTGCCCGTTTCCGGATCCGAGATCATGCCCTGCATGAGATCATTGCTTCGTGGCGCGGGCCTAGTACACAAAAAGACGTTAACAAAATCCTACTGTTCAACGTCGAGTGTTTTGTGTGGGTCGCGAATGGAACTTACGAGGTACCTAGGAACGGTCAGCATTTGGTAACAGCACAGAATGTTTGGATCGAGTGGAAGCCACAGCGCATCGCGTCGTGTCATGGAGCTATGCACTGCCGTTCAAACCACTGCGACGGCTCGTCGGTTCTTTTCTACGACGTACCATTCGTTGCCGCCACCGCACCGACCGGAGGCGGTGCATACGCTGATGGCTGAGGAGTGGCGCTCGTCGGTCGTGGCTGAAGTGTCTGAGGCGGCCGGAAACCGTTAACGGGGGTATGAGGTTGTGAAGGATAGTTGTTAGGTGTCGCTCTGCCAGAGCCTGGCTGTGCAGGATATGTCGGTCGTGGTGCAGTAGCTTGCTGCATTGAATTCGGTGCCATGGAAACTGCTGGAAAGCCGGCAGATTTTGCAGGCGACGCAGTGCGGTTGAGCTGCGCTGCGGCATGGGTCTGGTAACCGGTAGCATTGGCAGCAGCTATCTGCGTCGCCGATCTCTGCTGTGACTGATACTGTTGTGTTTGTGGCGTATATCGTTGCTGAGATTGCGGTGTCTGTTGGTAAGTCTGGCCGAAGCCTCCGAATGCCCCGGGAGTCTGCTGTGGCGGTCGCTGATAGTACTGGGTGCTTTGTGATTGGCCAAAGCCTCCTGAAGGCGCACTAGGTCGAGTGTATTGGTTTGGCTGCGTGTAGGCAGGTCGTGCTCCAGTGGCGCCAGGTGTCCCATATGACTGAGTATTGCTGGCTTGGCGCTGGAATTGTGGCACCGAGGGCGCCTTTGCGCCATACTGCTGACCATACCGAGTATTGGCAGCCTGGCCAATAGCCGGCGTCCTGTTCGCTGTGGTGCTGTAGTGCTGTCCAGCCGAAGAATTCGGTCGAGCAAGACTAGCAATGCTTGCAGCTGTTGCTTGTGCTTGCGCCTTTGCCTGGCGAGTGACGAAATCCTCCTCCATGACGCCTCGGACATTGTAGTTTTGGAAAGAGATAAGCTTGCTGATCTGCAATTCAGCTAACTGATCGCCGTCGAGCTTGGCAACTGCATAAGGCGGCAGCTTCAGGATCAAGTATGCGATCTCTCGTCGTAGGTTGTTATACGTGTTTACCTCTTCATCCGACGGTTCGTCCGGTTTGCCGAGTTTTGATGCCACGATAGGCGCCGGCGATAGCGGTGTGCTCTTAGCAAATGTTGGCGTGGCAAGAGTGGCATTTCGATTCCGTTGATGTGATGCAAGCGTTTCCAGCAATTCTGAAATCTCGCGGAGAACCTGCTCGGCGTCTGTCTTCGATCTCGCAGGCTCATAATCTGATCTGAAGTCGTCCAGAGCATCCAAGTCTTCGACGATCTTGTCGAAGTTGTCCCCATCCGTCCCAGTGTCAGTTACGTGTTCAAATGGAACGAATGATGGCTCCGTTTCGTCCAGTAGTGCTGGGTCGATCGCAAAAGTATCGTGATAGCGCCTGTTGCCCACTTTTTGCCACCATACCAAATCCTTGGTTTCTTCGGGCACAACAGCATTGGCGTTGTCCACCGACGGAGCAAAGCTTGAGTACGCCCTTCGAAACAATGCCTCTTCCTCCTTCGCCAGCGCCTCTTCCTGCTCTGACGCGTCGAGCTTGTCAGGCGCTTCGCTTGCGCTACTGCTCAGCGCTCGCTCTCGTTGTTTCCGCTTTTCTCTCTTTGCATCAGGACCAAGAGTCTCCTTTCCTCCATATGACAACCAACTACCGACTGACAAGCTCTGAACTGTGTAGCCTCCCTTCTTGCTCTGCCGCTGTATCGGATCTTTGAACTCCCACGTCACAGCAAGATCGCGGGTGGACGAGCGTTTGTGCGCTTTCGGTGGCTGTAGTGGGGCAAGGTTATATGGCGGCGGAAATGCTTCCTCGAATGTTGGCCCTTTCTTGGCATCCGGCTCTGGACCTGTGGTGACTTTCGTAGCCGCAATGCCATTGGGCAGGCTCATTTCTTCCACGGGCAGCTCGCTCTTTATGGCCGCGTTGGCAGGAGCAGGGTTCTGCATCGACGAGAACAGCTGCTTTGGCGTAGGCGCATTTCCGAACAGCGTCAGGACCGTGCCGTTTCGCCCTGTACCACACATTATTATTAGCAAAAGTCTATACGGGCTGGCGATAACGCAGCATTTGTGACGAGCTCATGATTGGCGCGTCGTTCACGCGACTGATTCGTAGAGCACATGGCTTGTCTGAGGTACTGCTATGCTTCGGAACTCACCAGTGCCTGCAGTCGACTTTCCCAAAGCATTTCCGTTGGAGACGACTTTATCTTTCTTCGTCGTAGGCTCTGCTGTCTGCTCATGCGCCATCACGTACTGCGCTTCCTTATCCGCGGTTTCTTGAATCAGCGCTTCGAAAGCCTGTATCTTATGTATCTGCTTCAGCTCATCCACAGAGGGCCTGCCACTGGCATTCGCATCCCGCTCCTTTGCTTTGTTTCGCACGGCTGAGATGAGCTGTTCGGCGACTATCGCTGCATCGACCTTGATCTGTTGCAGCGATGTGTAGGCAGTACTGCTCAATTTTGTCCCGATACTCAAAGGTTCGTCGCCTGCCTCTGATAATCTCGCCTTCTTCATTGAGGGCTCCTCAGCTGCCGCGGTCCCGAAAAGACAGTTGAGGAAAGAAGGCACCGTGTCATGGCTATAGCGCATTAATCAGTATGATGGTCGTCAAGCCTGGCTATGGTGTCCTCACCGCTCAAGCACTTGTAGTATGTCCTGCTGCAACTGCTGGACTCGTGTTGCCGATATCGTGGTGGTCGCTGGGTCCGCATGATCCTCGTCGCGTTTTCGCTTATTGTTGGAGACATCGCGCGGTGACCCGATTTCGAGTTCGGAGTGAGGGTGGAGGGCTGATGAATCTCCATTAGGCAGAGCTGCGTGATCGGCCATTATTGCTGGTGCTGCTCGCGACTGGAGACGCGACCTGGGGTTCACGCTTGACGTGCGCTTTCGAAGACGGGCAGGGCAGATCTCGACTTCCGCTGGCCTTTCAAATCTCCCACTCGCTGCTGCGCATCCCTGACCAGCGCATCCGTCGCACAAAAACTTTGATGCTCGCAAACGATGGAACGATGCCAAGAGAATAATCGCTCGAACAGATAGGCAGTAAAGTCAATGTACGGCGGTGGAAAGAGTTGTGGCCACACTTTCTTGGTCGAGCAAGGGAGTTGAAGGGCTTACAGGCAAGACCTCTAATCCCGACCTTACGGTTGATCCTCGGCTGAACTCTCCAGCTCCCTTCCCATCTCCTTCTCGCGCCTCTGTGCCTGAGCAATTGTTGGCCACTGCTAATAACATCGCGTGGACGTGGTGGATGCATGCAGAATGGTCGAATCACGCCGCTGGGCAGACGGCTGAGATCTGTGCTTGTCAACCTCACTGCACCGGACAAGCCCCGCCAACGCTGCTTCTCCCTCAAGGACGATGCCAGGAATCGCAATGCCATTGAGCATGGCTTCGACAGCCGCGCGGCGAGACACATTCATACATGCCGGACTCTGAAGGCACCAGGCGAAGCCATAGCATTGGCTGAAGATTTGCGAGCGCACGATGAGGAAGAGATCGATATAGATGGAAGGCGCTTCAAGACGCGCAGTGGGAGGGCGCTCAACAGACTGCCAGCAAAGCATCATCTGACTGAAGCTCTGCAGGAGGCAGACAAAGATGCGTTAGATACTCTATCGGCGCATAGAGGTGGCTTGAGGTATAATAGCAGTGTGCAAAAGGGTAATGCCAAAGTGCCACTCTTGAGCCATCAACAGCGCACAAGGACCGCTAGTGGACCATTCGTGCCGCCACAGGATGGCATCAGTATACAGCACATTCTGAGCAAGCTCGTACAGCACCAAGTGAAAGCAAACGACTACCTGGAAGCTGAATGGGAGCAGCCGTTTGAGCCAACCCCACTGGAGGCCGAGCATCTTCACGCTCAAGGTTACGCGCTTTCGGATCTTGAAGCCTTCGCAGCCATAACTACCGCTCAAGACGCCCTTGTCGCTGTTGAGAAGCTGCAGGCCCATCTTGGCACTCACAGGCCCGAATCTGTACCCATCTTTGTGTATCTGAATCTGCTTCGTCGAAAGTACGTCAGTGCTCGAGCTCTGCGCCTCCTAATCAATCAAGTGTCGGCCACTATCCGACACCGAGCTCGAAATCTACCAGATCCTGACATTGATCGAGCGGACATTCTGCTCGTAGTGGAGCGCTCGTTACTTCATGCTCGCAAGGTATGGCCACAGGCAATGCCCAGTATCGTCAATCTGCTTCTGGCGCATCTCGATAATCGAGAGTCGGTTTTTCGGGCATACCGAATCGACCAACTGGCGCCGATCACGTACGCTCTGAACAGAGTCATGAGTCTGATCTCACATTCGACAGCAGTGCAGCCATTCAAGGACAATCCCTATCAGGAAGCAGCTCTTGTTCCGGTATTGCAATACATGGCAGAACACCGACCGCCACTTCAAATCGATCGACAAGGCTATCGGGCTGTCATCCGCCTTCAGCTGGCCCAGCGAAAGAGACCAAATGAGCTGCAGTGGGCAGAACTAAAGGCACTGTCCTGGCCACCGTGGAAGACTGAACGCACTGCAATGGATGCTTTGATAGACGTGGAAAGTGGAATATCAAGAGCCGCTTCGACGCTGAGTCGCATGCGAGAAGCTGGTTACAGACCGATGCAGTGGGAGAAAGCCGCGGCATCACTCGCAGGCTGGGACAGCGATGGCACCCCGACTATCCAGACTCGCGCCCTGCTGATGGAACCAGAGAAGCCAACGTCTCGGAATCAAACCTCGTGGAAGGTGCGCATCATAGCCACTCGCACCATCCAGGAAGCTTGGGCTTGCTTCCTGGCATGGGAGGACAGTAAACTGCCTCACGATCAAGAGGTCTATTTGGCTATCTTCGAGAAGCTGCGAGAAGAAGAAATGCGCCAGCATTCGCATCGAAATTACAAGCCAAGATCGTCATCGCGGACAGCCTGGCCATTGCTACCTGGGGACGGCAAGGAGATAGCACCACTTCCTCCATCAACGCACTTGTACACGTACACTCGCACGCCGCCTCCTACAGTTGTCGACTTCTATGACACTTTGGTCGATCGCGGTGTAGTCTTCAAGGGTCAATGCTTAGCCTTCCTCATCCGACACGCTCCGTCACTGGAAGCCGGTATTGAGCGTCTGCAGCGAAGTCAATCAGCTTATCCAGATATTGCTGGTGTTATCGGGTCGGAGTCCTCTTGCGACCTGTCCAAAGTACCCTCACCCATCTTCACCGCCACGATACAGCTTTTTTCACGGTTCGGGCACATTCCTCTGACAAAGCTCCCTGGCTACGGTCCTTCTACATACAACGAGAACCGACAGGCACTAAAGGAAGGGTCACGCGCCGAGCACCGCCTGAACCCCAAATTGGCAATTTCGCGTGCGATATACTTGCTGCAGGCTCGTGCGACCACTGATCGATCCATGTGGAATGCAGCCCTCCAGGGTCTCACGCGAGAAACAATCTTTCCAGGGCTTGGCAACGCTTTGTGCCAAGGCTATGATCTGGCCGACTCGCCCAAAGCTCAAGAGCAGAGAAGCAAATTCTTACAGCTACCTGTGGACGTACAGTGGGCAGCTGGCGCGCTCAACGCTTATCGGATAGCGGGCAGGATCCATGCTTTGATGCGGCGGAAAAGCTATCTCGATCCCGATATTGTTACTTTCCACAACCTCTGTCTGTCGCTAGAGCACATGATTGTGGGTTCTTGGACGGTCTTCAATGCTGAACTTGGCGATGATTCCTTAAAAGAGAATGGCGCTTTCGTTAGGATCCGACGTGATGCGAGAGAATTGAGGAAAGTCCGTTTCCATCACCACCGGCTTAAGAGCGAGTTCAGCATTCTGGTTGGCGACGGTGACGCAGTCTCCGGACCTGGTGCCGCTGCGCTAGGAGCAACGACTTTGCCCCCGCTGCTTACGGTACCGGGTCCCGCGATCCTGCACGCTTACATTCGTGCCCTTGGCTGGTATGGCGATTATGAGGGTCTGCTTGATACTGTCAGATGGATGCATAGGTACAAAGCTGAGCTTGCTGAGCGACAGAGTCATGATCGCCGTGGGCAGGACATGATGCGGAAGGCGATTGTTGCCTTGAGGGTGTTTCTGGAACGGAGCTGGGTGCCAGAAGAGCAACGAGACATGGTGGCTGCTGTGGGTGAGGAGCATTCTGGCGCGAAACGGGACGTGGAGTCTCTGAATCATTTGAAGCGTTCTGCTGACTCCTCTGTCATTGAGCGTGTCAAGGATATTGTCGAGGGCGTGGAAGAATGGGAGGGCTGGCCTGATGACGATGAAGTGGAGGAGTATGCTGCTGATAAGAGGTTCAAGAGGGTTATGGGTGTAGTTCAATGAACACCGACATGACGACGTTCCCACGCGGTACGACTGCTCTCGCACGAAATGAGCTTCGATGATGCGATCACCATTGTCTCAGCCCCTTTATTGTAGATCCCGTGACAAAAAGTGAATCCCAGAATGATACATGTAGCCGACTTGGAAAGGCGTAATCGATAATGGCTTTACATAAAAGCCGAAAGATAGACTCCCACTGTCAACATCACGTGCGAAGTCTTTCACGAAGCATGCCATCGCCACGCTACCACAAACGAAAGCATCACGACCTGATCGACTGAATCTCCTACCATTACCGTTCATCTTCATCCTCGATCCAGTATTCTTTGGGCCAGGCTACTCAATGACCGTCGCTCGCGATTTTTCTTTATAAAATCCTCATATTCGGATGATATAGTTAGTTAGCTCTATGAGCTTTGTGCGAGCAAGGATGCCGGCCTGAGTTTATTTGTTTGATTGTAGGGACCGAGCGATGGTGGTGATCTGTCAGGATTGATTGATTATATTTCCGTCCGTACGGCCGTCTGTTCGTGAGGTTAGGAAAGGAAAGGAGAGGCCGTACCTGCTGCTGTTCTTCTTCTTTATTGTTGTTATTGTTATTGTTATTGTTATTGTTATTGTTGTTGTTATTGTTGTTATTGTTGTTGTTGTTGTTGTTATTGTTGTTGTTCGAGAACTTGACGGTCGCTAGTATGCCTTGTCTTTTACGCGCTTTCAGGTCAGATGTCTGCGCCTTTGTGGGAAGTATGATTATTAATATCTATTGTTGATGTAGGAGGATGTTCACATTCATTGAGCACCATATGCGTGGTACGGCACTCACCTCAGGGCATTGAGTTGGACTATAGTAGTGGTAACGTGTTTGGGATCATATTGAGGAGAGTATTCTTCCACTTCTATTTGTGGGAGAGAGCAATCCAGCTGGAAGTATTCCGAGGCAGAACAAGCTACTGCTAGATAGATACTTCTGCTAAAGTCATGACTACATCAAGCCTGAATTCACAGCCAGGGCTCTCACCCATTGTGAAGCATCCATGCATTATGGAAGAAAACTGCCGCGGGCGAGATGTCGAGGAAGATGAAGAAGTAGCACGCTGCCTGAAACAAACGCTCCTCCATCTCAGGTGTCAGTGTCACACCATCGTAGTGGTCTTCCTAAGTACCAGAGTACACGGCAGTGACATTCCTCCCACACTCAACCCGTTGCTCAACACTGACCTTTCGGCCGTCGCCAAGGGTGGCCGTCGTCCGCGGCGTAATATGAAAGCGATGTTCCTCCTTCGCGCCTGTGCTCTTCTTCGCTCTTTTAACTTCTGCCTCGATGTCCAAAGGCTGGATGTACACTGGCGTCGACACATTATTTCTCTTCCCCGTACCGAGCTGATAATGCTCATTCCCGCCCCAGAACACAATGTCCGCTCCCCAATTCGTATCGTCGCTACTTGTGTTCGCCGAGGCAGATGTGTAGGTAATATTCTTCATCACTGCGGCGGCATGTGATGCTCCAACAGAAAGGTGGGAAAGCCGGATGGGAACGGTTTGATTCGTCTTCTCGTCGTATTCGAAGAGGCCGGAAAGAGTTGGGATCTTGGTTGGCGTGGGTTGAACATGGGTCCAGCGGCTGTTGGCAAGGTTTCCCTGAATACCGGAACCGAAAGCGAAAGTGTCGGCAGTGACTTTACCGACCTGCATGCGGATCCGCGGATCGTCGGGATCATCTTTCGGTGAGCGGACGCGCGTTGCCTCGACTGTGATATAGCTATTGCTGCCGCCAGCGGCGACATGTGTGATTTTGGGTTGTTGTGGGCCGGAGTAGAGCTTTTGTGTTGGGAGAAGTGAAGGCGCGTCGACTATGCTAGATTCGGGGTTGTAGTCGAAGCCCAATTGACCTGACGAATTGTCGCCCCAAGCGAAGACGCGGCCTTCTTGGTCGAGAACTAATGAATGGTAATCGCCACATGCAAGCTTTGTCACTGGGAAGCCCCGGAGAGTAGTAAGCTCGTGCGGTTGGTCGAATGCGCCTTCAGGTCTGCTTGTCCAAGTAAGGCCTGGGACACCTAGCTGACCGCGCGATGGGAAGCTGTCTGAAGCCGAAGCCGCAGAGAAGACACGACCTTTCGATGTAAGCAGGAGTGCGTGTTCCAATCCACCTGCTATGGCCGTCACCTTCTCGCCGCGGCTCAAGTCCTTTGGCTCAAGATTACGGTATGAAATGTTGCTCTTTCCACTCCAGAAGGGTATCCAGCTCGCTTCGGAGACTTTTGTGCCGCCATGCTGATCCTCCTGCGACACGGGCACGCTGTAGACCTTGCCATTTGCTGCCAGTCCCAGGATCCGGTCCTTCGATATTGTCAAAGCTACCAAATTCTTGCCTTCAAGCGTAGCCACTGGCTCTTTGATATCTGGCGCATATTCAATACCCCACTGTAGCAGATTACCCTTCTCGTCGATCGCCGCGCCAAAATTCCTGTCCAGCTTGATGTCCCGCAAGAGCTTGTTGTCGAAGAAAGGTATCCGTCGCGGCGTTTTGATTATGTTCTCTGAGCTGTCCGGCGCCACCACCCTTCCCGTATTGCTGCCCCAAGCATACACACCTGGATTCTCCCAAGATCTCTTGACCTGTAAGTGCTGACTTGATATCAGATCTCGATTCTCCTCTTTGCTGACGCCTGCCTTTTTCCGTGACTGTTCGAAGACCAGCGGGTTCTCTTCATCATCTTTTGAGGGTGCCTCGGCGTGCGCCTGTCGAAAGAAGCTCCCATTGTTGATATAGAATTGTGATAGTGTAGCAAGACCTCCAGCAAATGCGACAGCGTATATGGATCGATATAATTGCTGTTGCTTTCTTTGCGCGCGTGCTTGGTATTGTACGCTTGCTACTCGTTCTCCCGCCGCTGCTTGCTGTCCGAGGAAGCTGGCTCTGCTTGACGAGGCTCGTTGACCTCTGGATATCGCCTTGGCTGCTGTTCGACTAATGGCTTGTTTCGATGCCATTGTAGTGCTAGTAAGTCGTTGCAGACACGCTCAGTGAAGAGGTATCTGATGCGAATTATCTTCGTCGTTATGGTACAAAATCTGTCTTTGACGAATACACAGATTAGGAAACAACTTCCATACAGAATGTATAGAACGGGCAGTGGCCAATCGTTGTCTAACAGAAAGTCAAGAACGTCATGCACGATCGATGCTGTTCGGTTCGGCTCGCTGCCGCTCACGCATGAAGTTGTGGAGCTCGCTGCAGATCTTCCGCATTCGTCTTCGCAAGTCGGCACCCATCTCACCTCCAGTTTGCCTTTACATGTTCTTCTTCAACTCACTGCCGTTGCTCAACGTCTTGCACGGTTGCAGTGGATTAATAGGAATCTAGATGTAATTCCATGATCTGATCGACCCTCTTTGCTGTCGCATCAGTAGAAATTCCGTGCCTGTTGACCGACATCGGCGTTGTCATCAACAAATCGCGAAGATCACCAAAACTTCACATAAGCCCTTTTGAGCAATGTGCCAGACTCGAGGTCATCTGACTCAGGGCATGATGCAGAGTGCGCCTTGTACAGAGCCTGCTGCTTGCTCGGCTGCCTCATCAGGCACATCCACATGTACAAGTATGGATAGGGCGTGAGTCAAAAGGCCGGCGAGGTCCCGACCAAAGCTGAAAGAATCATCTAATGTCAAAAAAAAAGTACGGCCTACCTTTTCTCTGTGCCCAATGCAGGATCGCTATTGCTTCTCTCCACGAAAAACACCATGGCGTCTGTCTTTAGCGATGCTGAGGTTCAGGCTTTTCTGGACTTCATTGGCCTTCCTGCAGCACTGAAGCAGAAACGCTATACAGGAAATCCCGAAGAGGATCTGCATTTCTTACGCCAGCTGACGATTCATACAATCTCGACGATACCTTATGAAAATCTTACACTGTACGTTCATCGAAAGCAATCAGGCTTCTACGCTGCAGGAGCTCGGACTGTTTAAGATATCGTGAAGCAACGCGCGTCTGCCTTCGTTGGAGTGGCACTGTCCAAGGAAAAGCCATATGCTACGAATATAGCTGATATTCTGCTGTCTAGACACTACAGTCCAAGCCACACCATCTCAATCACACCTCGAGACAGTTACAAAAAGATTATCCTTGATGGTCGCGGTCGAGGCGGCTATTGCATGGAAAATAGTCTCTTGTACAACCACATCCTACGCGGCCTCAGTTTTCCAGTCTACACAGCGGCAGTCCGCGTCCGGCCACGCGTTGATGGTGTGCCCACAGGCGACTACTCGGGCTGGGTTCACCTAGTCAACATCGTCACCTTGTCGGATGGCAGTAAATGGGCCATGGATGTCGGCTTCGGCGGCGACGGAGCGACCGCTCCGCTGCCTCTGGTGGACTGTTCGAAGGACCAAGCGACCTATATCAACCTCGGATCTCAGGAGAATAGGCTCATCCGCGACTGGATCCCAACACAAGCATTACGAACCGAGGACAGTAAGCTCTGGATCTACCAGTACCGAAACAGTCCCGACAAAGCGTGGAACTCGTTCTTCGCTTTCGCCGACGTCGAAGCCCTGGAAGCAGACTTCGGCATCATGAACTGGTACACCGGATCAAACCCAACCTCGTTCCAGACCTTCACACAACTAGTCGTCAAATTCCTCGGGCGGGAAAAGAACGATGGCAGTGGCGACGTGGAGATCTACGGAAAGCGGATGCTGGTCAATCACATCGTGAAGGAGAATCTGGGCGGCAAGACTGCAATCGTGGCGGAATGCAAGACTGAGCAGGAAAGGATCGAAGCTCTGGAGAAATGGTTCGATATCAAGCTCACGCTGGAAGAGCAGCAGTCTATCAAGGGCTGGAGTACGGAGATAGGAGGTGATGGATCGAGGATTAGGAAAGGAGCGCAGAGCTTCATACTGGAGGCATAGTCTCTACCGCGCTTTTTGAACGAGATCATCCAGACGCCTCATAAGAAACAGACCTCTTCGTACCACAATTTCGTATGCGTACCAGTTCGGTTGACGCCAATAATCGCTCATAAACTTGACATAGTGTATCGTAATCAAATCGCTTCCAGCGGACGCCATCAAGGCCATCACGCGTTTCCTCATGCAGGCCATTAGTCCATCCCGGCGACTAGCCACCACGTTCACCAAACTCTCGTGCCCAATCTTCAAACTCTTTGAGCCCTTGCTTACTCACGCTCGGGCGAATATTGACCAGCGAAGCCTCAAAGTCCTGCATCTGTATCGGCCTGATCTCATCTGGACTCATGTGCAGCAATCGCTCGCCAAGACTCCGCAACGGTCCCATGGCAGCATCCTTGGCAAGAGCCGTGATGTCGCTGCCCGAAAAGCCGTCTGTGAGCCCCACAAGCACTTTCATGTCTCGATCACTCAATCCATGCCGTTGTGCGGCCAGCAGTGTTCGTAGCTGTTTCTCTCGAACCCAATCTTCTGGCAGTGGAATATACTGTCTCCGCACAAAACGTCGTCTTGCCGCTTCATCGATAGCCCAGGGCAAATTCGTTGCGGCCAAGACCAGGACTCTTGATGCATCGCCTTCGGTCGACTCTCTCCCAGCAGCTGCTTTCTGCAAATCACTCCACCCAATTAGGAATTCAGTCTTGATCCGTCGCGTCGCCTCGTGCTCGCTGCTTCCTCCTCTACTTCCGAGCAGAGAATCGATTTCGTCCACGAAGATGATGCTCGGTGCCATTTCTTTGGCTAGCGCAAACAATGCCCTGACCAGTTTCTCAGATTCTCCTAGGAATTTGCTCGTCAAGCTGCTAGCACTAATCGCGAAGAACACACTTTTGCTTTCAGTCGCGACAGCACGTGCAAGCATTGTCTTTCCTGTTCCAGGTGGACCAAAGAGGAGCATGCCACGAGCCGGTTCTCGAAGACCCATGAAGAGGTCAGGCCGAAGGAATGGGTAGACGACCGTTTCTTTCAGTGCAGACTTCGCGATTTCAAGGCCTGCTACGTCATCCCAATGAACTTCGTCTCCCGAGATCACGACTTCGTTGAATATCTGTTTCGCAGCTGCTTCATCCACGCCTTTAGGCAGCTTCTTCATGGTTCTCTTCACGCGTTGCTCCCATTCATGTTGATCACTTGGTGAGTCTGCATCGTCAGAATCTGGAGAGTCATCGGTGGTGGGCGGTGTCATCGCACGTGCAGGTACGTTTCTGCCATCAATCTTCCGTTTCGCGTTAGAAATTCGCGGGGCTCCACCAGGGATGCTGCCTGCATGGTCACTTCGCAAAGGGGCGTTGTTATCAAGCCGTTGTCTCTCTGCTATTGCACTCACAAGCCCAGCGGCTCTGCTACCGACGGCTTTGCGCTGTATGGCAGGGCTCGAACTGGTTTGAGCAGGCACAGTTTTGCCACCTCGTGACGGCCCGTCAGAGTCCGATATTCGCTCAGCCGGCTTACTAGGCACCGGCGGTGGATTCTTCCTTGACCCTGCAGGGCTGCTTGGATACTCTTTCATATAGGATATCGACGTAGGTCCTCCCAGTTGAGCCAGCGTTGCGGTTGGTGCCGTAGGCTTGTCTGATGGGTTGGGCGCAGGTGGCGCTGAGTGGGGCGGCGGTGGCGGAGCTTTGGCAGTCTCTACAGAATCGCTGCTGTGATTGAATGCGGCCTGAGTATATGGGTCCATGAGAGGATAGTCTGGATAGGGCGGCGGATAGCTCCTTGCTTTGCTGAGATCTTCGTAATCGCTACTGGCTCGTGGCTGCATATAATCGGATGGACTAGGTGGCCGCACGAATGCGTTGTCCGATGCTCGTCTGTCTGACTGTGGTACAGAGCCTAGCCTCGGTCGCTCTACAAGCGATCTGGTATACGGGTCCCAAGACGTCGCAGTCGTAGCAGAGCTGGTCGCAGGATTGGAGCTGCCATTCGATGGGACAGAGGGTCTTTGTGGTGGACGGCCAGTCCAACTGAGGGTCGCAGCTGCCGCAGCAGATGGCGGTGGCCGGCTGCGCAGGCTATTGGCCATCTTCCCACCCGAAGATGCTTTATCCTTGTTTCCACCTGCTCGCAACGTCTTCAACATGCCGCCCTTCTTCTCCGGACTTGGTGTCCTAGTTCGTCCCTTATCCCCGATTTTAGGCGGTACCAAGCTGGTGGTACTTCCAGTCTGCATAATCCTAGTCCTCGAAGCATCATCTGCGGAGCTCTTCTCTCTTCTGTACGAAGGTCGTGGAGGTGGTGTGGGTCGTTTCTCGGACGCGATCTGAGGCCTCGGTATGCTGGCATATGTTGCTTGGGGTATCGTATCACTTCCAAGCCAGCCAGGAGTGCTGCTTTGGCCGTTGGACGATGTAGGCTGTATTGAAGCTAGGGACTCTCTGCTCTTAGAAAGGACATTGGGTCCACCATTGTTTTCACTCGCCGCCGCCTTCGCCTCTTCCGCCGCGTCCGTGCGGCTTTTCCTCAGCGCTTCCAACAGATCTACACGCTCCTTGCACTGCAGTTCCATGGCTCGCAATGAGTCCTGCAAGGCTTTCTCCGTCTCTGTGCGGGGCACGTAGTTGGACGGCATCTTGTAGGCATTGTGATAGTAGATCTGATCGAGCGCATTTCGCCATGATCGGAGTGCTTCTGCTTCGTTGTTCTGGCGTTGTGACTGTCAGCACAAATGTAATCTGCAATGCACGCTTTCGATTGCTACGTACTTGGCCTTCGAAGTAGATTGCAGTGGAACAGATTAGGTAGCATTCGTCATATGTCTTTTGCATCGAAGACGCCGGCGCCTTCCTCATCATCGTGATCGTTTCGAGGTCATGAAGAGCTGGATCCGGAGCTCTTATGTTGGCATGAAAAGGTGAATGGCCAAGCGTGACGTCCTCGTGGTCTGCTGCCCTGCGTTTGCATCTGGGCTGCGCTTTAAGTTACCGACGTCACCGGTGACTTGAAAGGATCCCAGCAACGCTTTTCTGAGCGCAGCCACATCCTTGAATCGTTCGGCCCTAAAACTTTATGAGAACCTGCGCCACAGCAAACTTACCACCATCTCGGTTCAACATTAGCTCATTCAAGTCATAAGGAGTTCGACAACACCTCGTCGACTCATCCAAGAGGCAGTGACTCGCATGCCGGTAAAGACAGGCAATGAGAGCCTGGCGTCCGGCATCATGCGCTGTCCCATATCCCACACTGGCGTGCAGCCGCGCATTTCATTCGACTTCATTTCGATTTTTGATGGAGAGGCCTAGAGCAATTGCAGAACTGCTGCAAAGAAAAGGCACTATCGACGATGTAGAAGTCAGCGGTTGGATCAGGACCGTGAGAAAGCAGAAGAAGATTGGCTTCGCGTCTATCGGCGATGGCTCGACTATCGATCAGCTGCAAGCAGTTCTAAAGTGAGTACGAGAAGACGTGAAGCCGAAGGCCAGCTGGAGTCAGCAGTGCGTCGTGACATGACCAACGCGATGCTTAATGTGATATCCGGTTGAACTGTCGCGAAGTCTGTACACTGCGGCTGACATCTGTCAGACCTGAGCAATTTACAAATCTTGCACATGGCGCAGCAGTTCGACTGCGAGGATCTTGGGTGAGTCGAGCCACGCAACAACGTCACAGAGCACATCGACCAACTCGAGGCACAGCGCATCAATACAGCTGCTTTCCCAAGTTGAGCTGATGTTTGGGCATCTGCAGCAAGTTTTGGGTCCCTCGCTTTGGTTCTAGCTGACGCGCTTCCAGGTGGAGTCTGGAGGTAAGAAGGAAAAGCAGGCCTTTGAGCTCAATGTGGAGGAAGTTGAAGTGCTTGGGGATAATGATGCCGAAACTCATCCTATTCAGCCCAAAGACATGACTCCAGCATTCCTACGGACGGTTCCACATTTGAGACCCCGTGTCCCAGCTGATGCGCTTCGCCTTCGACTGAGATCGCAAGCCATCAGCAGCGTCACAAGATGGTTCAACGAACAAGACTTCGTCCAGGTACATACGCCCATCGTGACCTCGTCTGACTGCGAAGGCGCCGGAGAAGTCTTCACGATATCATCTCGCCAAGAGACTGGCCATAACGGCGAAGCTCAACACTTCTTCAGGGCACCGAAGTATTCTACAGTAAGTCCATATCGTGGTAAACGTGACTCGGTCTATCGAGAGCAAAGGAGTGCCACAAGCTGCAGCCCTCACAATCAACATTGATCTATGAAGTGTGCGATGTACTTCGAGTATAGATAATAATTCTGCGTTCAGGTCTCGGCACAGCTCCATCTCGAGGCGCTAGCGCAGGCTGTCAGCAGAGTCTGGACATTATCGCCAACGTTTCGCGCTGAGAAGAGCGACACATATCGACACCTGGCAGAGTTCTACATGCTAGAGGCAGAGCAATGTTTTGTAAACGAACTCGATCAGGTCATGAATGTCGTGGAAGATATGCTTCGTGCTATTGTCGGAGATCTTACAGGCACCAAAATCGCAGATGAGATCCTTAGGTAAGCAAGCCATCTGTATTTGCGGCGTTTTCGAGCTCTCGCAGCGCCTCTCAGGTACACTATGGCTGATACGCCTTTTCCGCAGATCTGCCGCTGGTCAAGAAAGCGACGACATCCCGAGTCGAACAGACTTGATGGCTCGATGGCGAGGCATGACGTCGAACGATCGCTGGCCGCGCATCACCTACGAGAAAGCCATCGAAGCACTGAACAAGGACGGACAGAGTGTTTCCTATGAAGGTGGCCTGGAAACAGAGCACGAGCGCTGGATCGCAACGCACTTCGGGCAAGGTTCGCCAGTCTTCGTGACCGACTATCCAGCTGCCCAGAAGGCTTTCTACATGCTCGCGAATGCGGGGCGTGGCAAGATTCGAGGCACTGATACAGTCGCGTGCTTTGACTTGCTCGTGCCAGAGGTTGCTGAGCTGGCGGGTGGCTCGCTACGTGAACATCGTTCGAAGGAACTGCTCGAAGCCATGCAGAAGAAAGGCGTTGCTGGGGAGAATCTGGAGTGGTATCTGGATCTGAGGAAGTACGGGAGTGTGCCTCATGGAGGATTTGGACTGGGATTCGATCGATTGTTATCGTATCTCAGTGGAACAAGCAACATCAGGGATGTCGTAGCTTTTCCGCGCTGGTATGGACGGTGCGACTGCTGAGCACCGGGGATTGAGTGCATGCCATCCGAAATTGTACAGAAGTGCAACAAGATTTATTTGACATCCGTTTGCATGCATACGCGAGCATGTTCAGTGTGCAAAGACTTGACGTTGCTTTTCCGATTATGAGGGTGTTTGTGAAGCGACATCAAACTCCACTGAAGTTCACACGAGTCGCCGAAGCTGCAGATGCATCAGAAAGCGCAACCCCTGCCACGCCATCCAAGATGCGGACATTGCTGCGAAGAATATCGTATATGAAGAACAAACCCAGCAGCTTGTGTAGATAAAGCAGGATGAAGCATCTCCGGTCATTAGCATTAGACGGCCATCGGAACGGCTTCGTACGGTGGAGCTCCGCATCGTGCGAATGGTAATCCGGTAGCGCAGTCTCACGCATTGATTGATTGATGAGATCGGCGCATCGTGTCCAGCCCAGATCAAAATAACCGCGGTCCTACAAACTTTCTTAGCACTTAATTCACCTCTCTCGATACTGTCTAACTATCAAGTCTCCACCACTCAGACCAGGCCAGTACAACATCGTCCTTGTGTTTCTTTGTTCTTCGGCAACACAAACACCTTCGCGACCGCCCAGACCCTTCTCCGGGTATTCTCCTGATCCGCCATATCGCTCGATCTGATAAACCAGCATCCGGAGAACTTAGAAGCTGATTGCATGTCGACATCATCCAGTCCAGCCATCGTGGAGGCGATTGTCGGCGGAAGCTCACAAAAGCCAGGCCACATGGCGGCACATACTCCAGCGCTTCAAGAGGAAGAAGAATATGAGTGCGTTGAAGAATTTGATTGTCCGAAGAGAAACGCAATGATGTTGATGCACGCTGCAGCTACGAATCGCTACCGCCGAACTTCTCGCTCGCGGCCAATATGGCCGCTGGCGCCTTCGCTGGAATTGCGGTACGTTGTGCAGGGAGCACAGGGCGGATACGACACTAATCGCCTGGATAGGAGCACACAGTGATGTATCCAGTCGACCTGCTTAAGGTGAGTGAGGAGTTCCGGCTCGGTCACGAGAGTCACGCTTATTCGAGCAACACCAGACGCGATTGCAAGTGTTCAGTCCAACGCCCGCTGGCATATACAGCGGCCTCGGCAATGCCATCTCTACCATCTCACGAGTCGAAGGATATATGTCATTATGGAGAGGAGTATCGAGTGTGGTCCTGGGCGCAGGTGCGATCGCACACAGACATCTCGAATATGTCAGGCGGAAGTTGACCAAGACAACACAGGTCCTGCTCACGCGGTATATTTTGCGACATATGAAGTGGTCAAGCAAGCAATGGGTGGTAACGCCGCAGGCCACCATCCGCTCGCAGCTGGTAAGAGCAATAAGAGCACCATCGAGATGAACTGAAACTGACAAAGGCACCGCAGCATCTAGTGGAGCAGCTGCGACCATCGCCAGCGACGCCTTCATGAACCCTTTCGACGTGATCAAACAACGCATGCAACTCCACGGCTCAACCTATCGCTCCGTCTCCGAGTGCGCCAGGACAGTCTGGCGAAACGAAGGTCTCCGTGCGTTCTACGTCTCCTACCCGACAACCCTCACCATGACCGTTCCCTTCACAGCCCTCCAATTCACCGCTTACGAATCGCTCACCAAAGTCATCTCAAAGTACCGACAGCCGGGCTACGATCCTCTCACGCATTGTACGGCCGGTGGTGTAGCAGGAGGTGTTGCAGCTGCCGCAACGACGCCATTGGACGTGATCAAAACACTGTTGCAGACGAGAGGATCCAGCACAGATGCAGAGATCAGACAATGTAGAGGATTGTGGCCAGCAGCGGGTATCATATGGAGAAGAGAAGGTGCCGCGGGATTTTTCAGAGGCATGAAGGCCCGGATATTGACAACTGCGCCCAGCACGGCAATTTGTTGGAGTGCGTACGAGTTGGCAAAGGCATACTTCATTCGGGTGGAGGGCGAAGCATCTTGAAAGAGCAAAGCGACATGATATCATGACCATGACCGTGGAGTTCCCGAAAGCAAGCGCCTTTGTCTGGTCAGCTTCGAAACATGACTTGCATGCGTGCACGGCATGGCAACGAGCAGCATTGTAACGATAGTTCCAACGATAAGAGCCGCGCAGGACCGGTGAACGCGGCATCAGCGACCAAGATGATCAGTTCGAGGAAGAGCTGACAGACCATGACGCGCAGTACCCCAGAAGACAATTTGGAAGATTTGCATGGCAGAGGCGTATTGGACATGGCAAGGATCAGGCAGCGTACGGCAGCAGCGCTTGGTCTCATGCATGGCACGTTACCTAGAAATGACGATGATGGCTAGGCACAGCTGGGTTCGCGATCGGCTCCAGCAGACCGTATGCTGGCAATGTGTGTGTATCAGATATGAGAGGACAGTCAGCTCGAAGACTTTGTATAGAAATGTAGAGCGAATTGCCGTGCAAATGGCGTTTGCGGTTTCATGTTCATCAGGATCTCTGTATCGTGTCTGAGACTGGGAAGCTAGAGCATCTTCGACGGGGTTTTCCTCCTCCCGAAATCCAGACTTAGGCATTGGCATGGCAATCTGCAATCTGCTACTCCTGTGAATGTTGCCTCTTCCTCTGGTCCGTTCGGCGCATTGGTCAGGGACCTGGCCGTGTAACATTGCATTCGGATTCGTTTCTTGTCTACGAAGCCGCTGCATCTCGGACAGATCTGTAAATTGGGCAATGATACGTCTCGTCACTGTCTACTGACTTTTGACACCAATATCTATCTCATCATCTCCATTAAATACGACTCCAATTGTTCAGAATGTGCCTAAGCGGCTCCAACCAACGTCTGACTTCTTCTTGACCTCGTAAGCTCCATCTCAATCGAGCACATCATCCCTCAAAGCAAAAGCCTGCCTCACAACCTCATCCATCTTGCTCCTGATCGCATCGTGAAACATCACATTAGTAGTGAAGACCTTGCATCCTTTGATCTTCTTCGCCGTCTCTAGCGCAAAGGTCGTGTCAACGTACATATCTTCGATATATGATGCGGCATACACAGGGACTTCGTTCTTCGCCAATTGTTCTTCATCGAACAGGTCCGGCCAGTCCGAATCTGAAGCGACGCGGTTCGCGACGTCTTGGACTTTGCGCAGCTCGGCGTGGTCTTCGAACATATGTGGGAAAATCATTTCGCCGGTGAAGAGGATTGGACCGCCGTCTGAGCGGTCGAGGCTGAATTCGGAGTATTCTTCTTGAATGCGGTGGGCGGACCAGTTGGGGGCGTTGCCGACGCAGTAAATTGGTTCGTGGAGGATCGCGTAGATTAGGTGGTCGTCTAAGGAGCCCATGCTATCTATTGCTCCGAGCGTTCCCCGAGTGAGATGGCCGAAGCTTTCGATGTCGTATGCGGATCGCAGTACTACGTCGTGGACCATGTCGAGGCCGCCGTGGAAACCGAAAACTATGCCGAGTTGTTGAAAGCGGCGTCGTGTGAGGTTGCCGTCGGATGGAAGCTTGATCTTGCCGTCACCGAAGCGGGAGAGGTATTTCATGATCGTCCGGACCCGCTCGATGTCTTCGGGATATTTTTCGTAGTAGGCTTCGTTCCTTTCTTTGACCTTTTTGAACAGTCTTCGGTACACTTCATCCGGTGACTTGACGAGAGGTTGCAGACCACCGAAGAGAAAGCTCTCTCGAAGGCCGGAGGGATAGAAGGAGAGGTAGGTGATGCTGCAGAAGCCACCAAAACTCTGACCCATGATGCTCCATTTCTTTTTCTCTTCGGGATAGTCTGCAGTCAGTGCTTGCCTGATCGCTTCGCAGTCACGAACAATGCTATCCGCTCGGTAGAGTTTCAAGTATTTGGCTTGGACATCGTTGTAGCCACGCATTTGCAACGTGCTCGCAGTGACTGGAGTTGACAGACCAGTTCCTCGAGGGTCTAGGAACAGGAGCTGGTAGCCTTTGTCGAGCACTCGATGGGAGAAGGCGTACTGCTGAGGTGGTCTGCATTCGATTCCCGGCCCGCCATTGAGAAAGCACATCCACGGTAGCTGTTCCTTGCTCAGATCTGGAGTGGGTGGATTGACTATAGGCTTCTCATGCTTGCGTACACTACGCGCGAAGACTCGAATGGTGCCTGCGTCTGGTTTCGAGTAGTCCTTTGGTACGTCGAAGAAATGCTCGGTTACCTTCAGCCCGCCTACCTTGTTATCAGCTTAAGCGAACAGCTTCTATGCATGCAATCCATCGTACCAGAGATCTGATGTGACGTCTGGCTCACGATCTTTGCTGGTGCGACGGTCAACATCTTCCTCCTAATGGCTTGCATGGCATTACAGTTGTTGATGGAATTTGGCCGCTGCGTAGAACTGGAATACGAGCCGGTGGCTTGGCGGAGTTGTCTCCGGACCTCTGATTAAGACTTCTGTTCTTGGCAATCGGATGGTCTTCTGTACCTACACAACACCGTTTTCTACTCGAACTTCAACATGCCCAAGGCCAAAGACGCCAAGAAGAAGGCAGAGAAGAAAGCTCGGGTTGAGGCGAAGACCGCAAAGAAGGAGAAGCAGAAAGAGAAGAAGTCGTCGAAGAAGCTTGGCAAGGACGACGATAGTGATGCTGAGGATGCAGACCTCGATGCCATTCTTGCAGAGTATCAGAAACAGCAGGAGCAATTCCTGAAGGTGACAGAAGTGTCTGCTGAGCCGCCATCGCCACGATCTTCCGCCACCCTCGTAGCTTCGCCAAGCAATAGCAGTGAACTTTTCCTGTTCGGGGGAGAGTATTACAATGGTGCCCTGGCGACTTTTTTCAACGATCTGTACGTATATAAGATCAACCAAGACTCATGGCGGAATGTGACTAGTGGTAACTCCCCACTACCACGAAGTGGTCATGCCATGTGCCAGGGTGGCAATCAAGGTGGGATCTATCTCTTTGGTGGCGAGTTCTCAAGTCCTAAGCAAGGCACATTCTATCACTACAATGACTTTTGGCGTCTCGAGCCATCCACTAGGGAATGGGAAAAGCTGGAAGGTAAAGGTGGTCCCCCTGCTCGAAGTGGGCACAGGATGACCTACTTCAAGAATTACATTGTCCTTTTTGGTGGCTTTCAGGACACAAGCCAGCAGACAAAGTATCTGCAGGACATCTGGCTGTACGATACACAAAGATATGTATGGCATTCACCGAAGCTGCCACCAGCTTCACAACAGCCAGATGCGAGGTCGTCCTTCTCTTTGCTGCCCCACGAAACGGGCGCTGTAATCTATGGCGGCTATTCTCGAGTCAAAGCATCCGCTACCAGCAAAGGCGGACGAGGCAAACCAGGCTCGTCAAGAGTGATTATGAAGCCCATGGTGCATCAAGATACTTGGTACTTACGTATTACGCCACCAGCTGCCGATGCAGCAGTGAACACACTACCGACGGTACGATGGGAACGGAGAAAGCGACCAGTCAATACGCCCAACCCACCTCGTGCTGGCGCCACTATGGCATACCACAAGGGCCGTGGCATCTCATTTGGTGGTGTTCATGACGTCGAGGAAAGCGAAGAGGGCATCGATAGCGAGTTCTTCAACCTGCTCCATGCATACAACATCGACAGAAACCGTTTCTTCCAGCTTGGTCTTCGAAGACCCCGCACATCTGCGAAAAAAGCGACGAACGAGCGAGCAAGAAGAGGTAGAGGAAAGGCTGATGAGGAAGAGCTTCTACGAAACCTCGCACTAATAGAAGGCAAAGGGGCATTGGACGACGCAGACATGCCAGATGCACCATTGATCCCAGCCAAAAAGGATGAAGAAGATGGGAAAGTTGAGAAGCCGACGATGTGGGAAATGCCGCACCCTCGCTTCAATGCACAACTTGCTGTGCAGGAAGACACTCTGTACATCTTTGGCGGTACGTTTGAAAAAGGTGACCGGGAATTCACCTTCGACGAGATGTGGGCGATTGACCTTGGCAAGCTTGATGGCGTCAAAGAAGTCTTCAAACGCGATCTTGCAGATTGGGCTGGCAGCGAGGACGAAGATAGCGACGAAGATGACGATGAAGACGACTCAGATGAAGAGGAAGAGGATCAGGATGATACTGAGCCCAGCACACCAGCACTATCCGTGGTGGACGATGCCTCGGTCGCTGCTTCAGAATCGACTGCTGCGACTGAGCCCGACACCGAGCAAGAACCTGCAAGTCCCAAGGATAACTTACCTATGCCACGACCCTTCGAAACACTGCGCGACTTCTTTTCACGATCGTCGAATGAGTGGCAAGAAGTCATCCTCGAGAAGATGAAGTATGAACGAGAGCCCTCGGAGCGTTCAGTCAAGGAGGTCCGAAAGAGGGCCTTCGACAGCGCGGAGCAGAAATGGTGGGACAGCCGTGAGGAGATCCAAGCTCTCGAGGATGAGCAGGAAGCTGCTGGTATCAGCGAAGTCGTGAGCCTGGCTGAGCGAGGAGGCGGCGAAGGCGGTGGTGCAGGCCGAAGGCGATAGGCGGTTATATGAAGCAAGATGTCCAGCAGACCAGCGTTATGACGTTTCACTCGCACGAGCATCACCACGCGACGCGCTAAGTGCACTGCTGTCGTGACACTATATTATCCCGTGAAGATGTTGTGTTCATGTGTGAAGAGGAGAAGAATCGAGAGAGTCGTCAACGGGATGTGAGATAGCATCGGAGCGTCGGGAACGCGGCTTCCGAATGTTGCGAGCGGGGACGGAGCTCTGTTTCTACACATGTGAAACAACTGTTTTCTTAAGTTCAGTAGAACGATTTTCTCGAATAACAATACGAACAGGCCTCGAATAGTCTACGAACAACTTATAAATACTTAGGTAGGTTATTAAGTCTACTTATCGCCTATAAATCCCTTTACCTTGTCCTTTATTGCCTTATAGGTATTATATATCTTACCTATATTACTATTAATCTTACTAACCTTAGCCTCTAATACCGCTAATCTTATTGTTAGTGTTTCTACCTACGCCTCTAGCGCCTTATTCTACTACTCGAGGGCAGTAACTCGGTACTCGTTAGGAATAGGTAGTAGTAGTAGTAGTAGTAGTAGTAGTAGCGGCGCTAGTAGTAGGTCTTTAAGACGACTATAAGTAGACTTACTCTTTATACGGTAGAATGCGTATACCTCGTCGCTACTACTAAGGATTCTATATAGGTTGCCTAATAGCGGAGGACGCGAATACCTAATAGTCTATTAGCGAATAGTACTACGAATACCCTAAGAATACTTACTAGCTATAGGGAACTTTATAGTTAACCCTATTAGAAGTCTCGACTATACGCTATACGGTATAATACTTTCGTAGCGATCGGGATACTACCTTATACTTCGTCGTATCGCTAGATATATAGTCGTCTAACTAATTATCCTATACCGCCTACGATACTAAGTAGTACTAACCGGCTACTTATAGGCGGTTAAAGGAGGCGGCGGCGGTAGTATAACTAGTAGCTACGGCGGCTTTAGTAGCGGGTATAGTAGTAGTAGTAGTAGTAGTAGTAGTAGTAGTAGTAGTAGTAGTAGTAGTAGTAGTAGTAGTAGTAGTAGTAGTAGTAGTAGTAGTAGTAGTAGTAGTAGTAGTAGTAGTAGTAGTAGTAGTAGTAGTAGTAGTAGTAGTAGTAGTAGTAGTAGTAGTAGTAGTAGTAGTAGTAGTAGTAGTAGTAGTAGTAGTAGTAGTAGTAGTAGTAGTAGTAGTAGTAGTAGTAGTAGTACTAGTAGCGATACTACTAAGGGAAATAAGGAACGAGAGCGCGAATAGTAAGTAAGTAAAGCGCGAATAGGTAAGCAAACGTTAAGCGAATAATAGAAGGTACGTAAATAATAGTAGGAAAAGTAAAGCGAATTTTTGTATACGAATTTCGAATAATATATAAATAGCGTACGAATAGCTAACTATAAGCTTAGTTTCTAGCAACAAAATCGCCCTTAGTATTACGCTTCCTCTATCCCCTACGTAGCGGTCGCTATATATTTATAGTAGCGTTCGTAACCTCCTTACCCTTACCCTTATCCTAACCCCGATTCTAATCCTAATTCTAATTCCTTAAAGCCTTCGCTCTTAGCTTCGGCGGTATAGGCGTTAGTAGTGTAGGCGTTAATAGTATAGGCGTTAACGGCGAATATATTAGTAAAGGCCGCGGCGAAGGCCGCGGCGAAGGCTACGGTAAAGGCTATAGTAAAGGCGTATTCTAGATTTCTATACTCCTAGCCGCGGCCGCGCTATTCGTATCTATATTCGTGTCTATATTCGTATCTATATTCGTTAGATCGAGGAATTCCGGCGGTACTAATAGGTCTACGATTCGTATCTACTATAAACCGACCTCGCGAGGTCGCTACTAAAGCGGTAACTATAATACCTCCTATTTGATTCTAATTATAGAGCTATTCGATTCCGTTCGTAGTAGTATTCGTAGTGCCGCTAGTGTCGCTATCGGTATTACTATATCCGGCGATAATATATATTTTCGCTCGTTAGTCCGCGACTTTCGATCTATCTAGAATACGGCGATTACGAATTAGTATCGAGGAGTTTACCCCTTTATAGCGGTCTTCGTAAAGGGTATAAGTTTCTCCGCTAATATCGGAGTATCTAAAGCTTATAGACTAATAAAGTTAGGCGTATACTACTTGAGTTTATCCTATCTATCGATATAGCCGCTAATTAACTAGTAATTATAGTAGTCCGTAATGGAGGTCGGATCGAATCGATTTAGAAGGCTAGTAAGAAGGAAATCTCGTAGGCTTATATCGCTACGGATAAACTACTACTCTATCTAACTATCTAAAGTAGAAGGAATATATAGGCGAGGTACCTAGTATAAGCGCTCTCCGCTACGCTCTACCCTTATATACTATATATATATCTTCGTCTCGCTCTAGATCTTTAGTACTACCGGTATACCTACCTTCCTACTCTTTAGCGAACTCGTCGTCGGTAGCGTAGCCTAGCGTAATAATAGCGGCCGGCTACCTACTAAGAATACGCTATAAATAGGCGTACGACGATAAGATTCGGCTTCGTCGATAATCGATAGAAATCGAATACTACCGCTAGTCGCGCCGCTAGTCGCGCTACCGTTCGCGCTGCCGTTCGCGCTACCGTTCGCGCTACCCGTCGCGCTACTCGTCGCGCTACTCGTCGCGCTACCGTTCGCGTTACTATTCGCGCTACCGTTCGTATCGTCCGGATCGGATCTAGCTATACTAAACGGCGTGTAGCCGCGCCGTATAGCTAGAAGTATATTCGTATCTATATTCGTCGGCCTATTCGTAGGTATAGCTATCGACTTACGCGTAAAGGATTACGACGACGGCTAGGTAGGATTCCGTCCGCCGTATAAGCCGTAGAATACGTATATAGCGAAGAGCTTCGTATACTCGACGCTAGTCTATAGGTAGAACTTAGACTATAGTTCGTTTAATATTATTCGCGTATTATACGCGGAAGTATTCGTATATTATTTTTAAATATATAGGCGTATTATACGTACGGAGGCTTAGGGTATTTATTTACCTTTATAACGCGCTAGCCGTACTAAGAGACGCTCGCGGTCTATTCGCGGCTATATTCGCGGCCGCGCTAGCGTAGTATACCTATAAGGCTACCTAGGTACTCCTTACGTATAATACGCCTATATATTCGAGATTAATAACGCGCTAGCGGTACTAAGCGTCGCTCGCGGTCCGTTCGCGGCGACGTTCGCGGCCGCGCTAGCGCGTTATTATTTTCGAATATATAGGCGTATTATATATAAGGAGTACCTAGGTAGGCTAGGTATATTTTTTTACCTCTATAACGCGCTAGCGGTACTAAGAGACGCTCGCGCCGTATTCGCGGCTATATTCGCGGCCGCGCTAGTATATTCTAAATATAAACAAACATCCCTAGCCTACCTAGGTACTCCTTACGTATAATACGCCTATATATTCGAAAACAATAACGCGCTAGTACGGCTAAGAGGCGCTCGTAGTATGTTCGCGGCGACGTTCGTAGCTACGCTCCTACTACCTACGAATAGCGACGCTCCTACTACCTACGAATAGCGACGTATCTACTACGAATAGCGACGTATCTACTACGAATAGCGACGTACCTACTACGAATAGCGACGCTCCTACTACGAATAGCGACGCTCCTACTACGAATAGCGACTATTCGTTCGGCTTTATTATATTAGAAGACGTAGCTACTAGAGGCGTAGGCGTAGGCGTAGGCGTAGGTAGGCGTCTATCTACGATACTAGAGTACCTACGCGGTGTTATTAAGATCCTCGTATACGCCGGAACTAGTTAATCTACGATCGTCGATACGCTCTTCGATAGCTATAGTATATCCGTTACGACGCGTACCCTATAGCGCCGTATCCGCGACTAGGGCCTCCCTAATTCTAAGCGACCGCCTATCGTTAATATACCCCTTCTACGCTAACGAATCGTCTATATATTCTATATCCTTCGCCTTACCGATAACGAGACTAGTACGATACTTAACTTCGATAGGTATAATATTGACGCTCGGTAGATAGCTAAGTATCGGAAGAAGATAGGCCTATATAAGCGTATAGAAGCTAGTTAGAGGGTATAGGTAGAGTAGTATATTACTAAGGTATTACGGAAAGAGCTAGATAATAGTAATATTACGGATTTTAGTAGGCGGTTACTATATATTTATATACGCTAGAAGTATAATATCGTTAGCCGTAATCGGCTCTATAACGTACTTATTATATTAAGTCTAGAGGCTATTAAGATAAGGAGACTACGGTAGCGGTAGTACTATATACTAGGCCTACGAGCTAATAGGCTAGGTTATATATACTCTATAGATACGCACTATAAACTAGAGTATTAGGGCTTCTAGGTATATACCTATATCGACTACTTCTCGCGATTTATCGTGTAGATATATATCGGAGTTTCTAGTCGCTCCTAGGTCTCTATATAGGCGTAATATATCTAAACCGTATTAGCTAGTAATACTATATAAGTACGATTAGTACTACGGTTAGTACTACGAACGGGCTACGAACGGGCTACTAACGGTATAGTCTACGTATCGTTTAAACGGACCGTAGTAGAGAGACTCGGTATACGGCGGACGCGTATCTTACGCTACGAAGATAGACGTATTTAGGCTCTAAGGTTAGTTAGTAGTATAAACGGCTATACGAACGTATAGCTAATAGCGATATAGCCTCTAATATAGGACGACTACTTCCGGTATAGTATAAGTAAGATAAATTAGCGTATTAAGATATAGTAGCGGTAGTTGTTCTTATATACTAGCTTATAGCGCGAGTTCTTCGAAGAACTTAGCCGCGACGGGGACTATATTCGAACTAGGTACGTATTAAACGGATAGCTATACGAACGGCTATACGAACGGCTATACGAACGGCTATACGAACGGCTATACGAACGGCTATACGAACGGCTATACGAACGGCTATAACAACGGCTATACGAACGGCTATACGAACGGCTATACGAACGGCTATACGAACGGCTATACGAACGGCTATACGAACGGCTATACGAACGGCTATACGAACGGCTATACGAACGGCTATACGAACGGCTATACGAGTATAGCGAGTATAGCGAGCGTAGCGAGCGCAGTACGAATAGCTTTACGAGCGTAGTACGAATAGTACGAATAGCTTTACGAGCGTAGCGCGCGTAGCGAGCGTAGTACGAGTAGCTTTACGAGCGTAGTACGAATAGTACGAATAGCTTTACGAGCGTAGCGCGCGTAGCGAGCGTAGTACGAGTAGCTTTACGAGTATAGTACGAATAGTACGAATAGCTTTACGAGCGTAGTAAGCGTAGTACGAGTAGCTTTACGAGCGTAGTACGAATAGCTATACGAACGAATAGCTAATACGTATTATAGAAAGAGCGATCGGATCGTACTACTCTTTATCTATATACCGATCCTACGATAGGTTATTACTAAGTATATCGATACCTAGAATATATATCGTATCCGGAAGTAGAAGAATAGGCCTTATACTATTAGCGGTGTTCCCTTTATACTATACTACTATCTAGAGTAGTCGGGCTTCTAGTAGCGTAGTATCTACTATCTACTAGAGCTCGTTATATCTATATAGTTAGACCTCGAGGGCTTTAATATATATAAATACCTCCCCTAGTAGACGATAGAGTAGTACTATTCCGCGTATATCGTATAGATATAGCCTAGTACCGGTACCGTCTTATATACTAAGGTAGACGAGAACTAGGATAGGCTCTATCTATAGGTATATCGGTATCTACGTAATAAGCTTCGAGCCTACTTCTAGCTATTCGGTAAAGATAGGCTTTATAAAACGTAGAGGCTAGGTACGGACTAGCGGCCTAATCTAGCGAACGAACGGCTTCGTAAAGAAGCTAATAAACCGCCGTTCGAGGGTAACGAGGAAGGATAGCCCTATTCGTAGCGTATTCGCTACGCCGTTCGAGGCTACCGAGGGAGGATAGTAGCCCTATTAGTAGCGTGTTCGCTACGCTATTCATTATAGTAGTAGTTATAGTAGTAGTAGTAGTAGTAGTAGTAGTAGATCGGTACCCTATATATCGTAATTCGACTATCCGTAGCTTATTCGTAGGTAGTTCGCTTTAAGACTTATATATAGCCTACTTATACTTATATACTATCGACCTACTAATTTATATCACGTATAACTAGCGTGTTATACGAATATATAAGGAAAGTAATAGACAGCTAGGTACTAAGAATGTCGTTTTTTAACTATTCGTAGCTTATTCGTAGGCGATTCGCTCTAAGACTCTTATACAACCTACCTATACTCATGACCTATCGATCTATGCATTAATATATATAGATCTCGGTGTGTTGTACGAACAAATGCACGAACACGCTACGATCAGACCGGATTTGGAGTTTTGGAGTTTTGGGATTTGAGTTGTTTCACATGTGTACATCGGGAGCTCCCTAATCCATGATCGCAACCCATGGCAACGGGATCAACCTTGAAACTGGAGACGTCAGCATTGTCCAACCTCCCTGTGAGAACCGCATTTACAGTTTCAACAACGGCAACACTTCGCAGCATGAACACCACAGGTCTCTTCAGCAGTGCTCCAAAGAATGTTGCCGCCTGGGCATTGAAGCCGAAGGAGAAGCCATTGACAGTCTCATCGGCACCGTATACTAAACCACCAAGCGGACATGTTGTGATCAAGGTCTATGACGTCGCTGTGAATCCCATCGACTGGATCCTGCAGGACGATGACCTCTTCAAAGCAGAGTATCCCACAGTCTTCGGCTCAGACGCAGCAGGAGAAATAGCAGAAGTGGCAGACGATGTCAAAGACTTCCATATCGGAACCAGAGTGATAGCGTATGCATCAATGATTCACACGAAGAAAGCGAAGATGACGCTGACGTTCAAATACTTAGGCATTGTACTCGCGCCGCCGATTCAGACCTCCCCAGCGGCGCAACCGGAGCCTTCCAGAAATACGTCGTAGTCCAAGCCTCAGCAGTATCAGAACTCCCTTACAAAATTCCCAGCTCCACCGGTGTTGTTCTTCCCCTTGGAATCTCTACGGCAGCAGCAGGACTCTACCAGAAAGACTTCCTCAACCTGCCGTATCCCACGACCGACGACAAGCCTAAACCACTCGAGCGAACGGTCCTGGTTTGGGGCGGTAGCTCCAGTGTTGGATCGTGCGCAATCCAGCTCGCTGTAGCATCCGGTGCAGAGGTCGTAACGACATGTAGTCCGAAGAACTTTGACTACGTCAAAGAACTTGGTGCTACCGAGGCTTTCGACTACCGCGATAAAGACGTTGAGGACCAGGTCGTGAAGTGGTTGAAGGAAAGGACTGCTGCAGGAGCGTATCACGCCGTCGGCGAAGGAGGCGCCCAAGCCGCTGCTCGAATCATGGATCGAAGCAAAGGCAAAGCCATTGTGGTCACCGTCCGTGGTGTTCCAGACGATGATAGTATTCCCAAATCTGTAAGAATGAGAGCCAGTAAGTCAGAGATTTCCAGCACCTTCCGAAACGCCTCAAAGCTCGGTGTTGACATGATGATCTCAGTCGGCTCTAGTGCCATTTTCACGAACAAAGTCGGTCCCAAAATCTGGCGCGAGTTCCTGCCAGAAGCCTTGAAGAAAGGCACTATTGTCCCGAGACCAGATCCGAAGATCGTAGGGGAGAATCTTAAGTCTATACAGCTAGGCCTCGACACACAGAAGAAAGGTGTCAGTGCGCAGAAAATTGTCGTATCATATATCAACTGAACACCAGAAATTGGTGGCATCGCGCAAGCTTCATGAAGATCTTTGTCCAATAGAGATACGGCCAATACCAGAATTGTTGTGAAGGGCGACACTGACCTAACGTGAGCGCAGACAGGCATAGTATATTTGCAACATATATATATGTATAAACATGTACCATCCGTCATAATTAGTAGAAGTGCGACACCGCGCTTCGACACAGGGAGCTCTCCACTTCCGCCATCAAAATAACTTCATTGAATACGTCCTATGCCAAGCACCATGCTTGCGACAGGGCTTTCCGGGCAGCAAGGACTCAACCCTCAGAAGTTTTTCTTCGCGCCACCAGGATCTGCACTTAGCAGATATCTGCACCTCGCTAATTCCTCGACTAAATTTCGTCAAGCGCATAAGACCACCAAACGCAGTCGATCTCGAAGGTAGTGGCATAGAAGTACTTGATAAGTTCTTCCCGTAACGCGACGCAGGATTGGGTGATCGGTGATTAGCGGACGTAGTCTTTGTTGAACGTCTTCGCTACGGGCTGTTCGTCGATCACGAGCTTGCCTATTTTCAAACAAAGCTTTGGTGGTAGGTCCAGGAGTCTGAGGTGGTTCAGTGGCCACTGCTGCTAGATGATTGTTAGCGTACGCCGATGGGAGATGTGATGCACAGGGTAATGCTTACCTCTGGTTCGTGTTGCATTGTGTCCGACGCGCTTTGCAGCTGTCCTTGGTCAAAAGATACGATGTTGTGTGCTGATGCAAAGGTCGATGTCATGGATCAGTTGAGTTAGGCAGTGATGAGGCGGAAGCGAAGTTGTCCTACGGAAGCAAGGTTTGCGACATTCGCGGCGGTTGTGCGCACAGTCGTAAGCGTAGTGACCAGATCAAACAAGACCTACCCATGTCGTTTGTTGGTTCGCAGGGTTTGTAGCGAGAGCCCTTAAGAGGGTTAAAGGGCGTTTATGCTTAAGTCATTGCTTACGTTTCGACATGACGTGACAGGAATACGCTGCGCGCGTTGGCATACCTTACCAAGCTCGCGGGAACACATCGTACCCATTCTTCTCGCCACCACTTAACATGCCGAGTTCTCCCTTCGAATCTTTGACAATGTCCTCGAAGCTAAGGCCGTTAGCGCTCACCATAGTTCCACAGCTTCACATTGAGTAACTCACCATGACTGAAACATGTTATACTCCATCTCGTCAGTATACACTCGTCTGGTGTATTCTGCTTCCTCGTGGCCGATCTTCACCGTCTTCGTCCCACGTCCACCAGCAGCCGCATCCGCCATCAACTGTGCCTCGATGCATCGGTCCATAGCACCGAAAAGATAAGCTGCACCATCCACACTCTTACTCACGGTAAGCACGCCATGACCTTGTAAGATGACAGCCTTCTTATTACCAAGTGCTTTAGCAATGTTCCTTGCTTCTTCGTGAGCAAGGACAATGCCACCGAAGTTGTCGTAGACAGCGTGGTCTCCGTAGAAGCGGCATGCATCCTGGTTGATTGGTTCCAACTCGCAGCCAAGTGCTGAAAAGGCTTTGGTGGGAAGAGAGTGGCAATGGACTGCGGCTATCACGTCCGGGCGGGCTTGATGGACTGCGGAATGGATCGCAAACCCGGCTGGGTTGATGGCGTGCATATTGCCTTCAGGCTGGACGATGCCTTCTTCATCGACGAGACAGAGGTCATCGGGCTTGATGTATCGAAAGCTTTTGCAGAACGGGTTGATCCAGAAGTGATCGGGCTTGATTGGGTCGCGGACTGTGATGTGGCCGCCAGCGCCTTCGTTGTTATATCCTGAATTGCCTTTAGCTGGTGACCGGCCATGTAAAGAGAGGGTGCTTGAATAATATACCGTTGACGCCAAGCCACCTTATAGCAGCAGCAGCGTGTAACTTTCGGAATGCTCGTTCATCGAGTGGGTTCTCAAACGTTGGCATTCGAACATGTTTAACTTGCTCGACTTGTGCACCGCTAATGGGATGTGCGCCATATACGAATCGGTCCAAAGGTCTATCGCCCTTAGTGCTCCTAAGCTGGGCAGCTCGTTCGTTGCCCGTGAGTTGATCGTATGACTTGGGCTGTTCTGTTGATGGCGTTGCTAGATAACGGCATTGTAGCAAGGGTCGAAAGCTTGCGGCTCTGAATGACCGTGACAGTAGTCGAGACATGTTTCGTTGCAGTGGCGAGCTGAATCTCGAACGATTACCATTAAAATGATGAAGAGTGGTATGTCATCTTGAGCCTGAAATGTGGAGTCCCCGCGTGGAGTATCTGCGACTTCGGCAGGCGTAAAAAGACGACCGAAGTAACATGTAGCTGCCAGCCCAAGCATGCTTTCCGCCATACATCAACTGCAGTCTGCAAAACAAGCTGATCCATGTGTCCAATGCCGTGTTCCGAAAGTTCTGCCCATACCTTCGTCCTGTGGCGGTGTCTCGGCTCAATCCCTACCTATTGTGCCTAAAGCCATTGGTTGCAGTGCATGGAGATAGCTGATAGCTACAAGTACCATTTCATGTCTTCAGAGGCACCACTCGTCATATCGATCGCGGTCGAAGTGTATCGGCTGGGATCTGGAACCAACGAGTACGATTTTGGAAGTACTCTCTTCGCTCGATGCACAGGTCCTGCTAGCAGGTCCACGTGCCAAGAGTGGTATCATGGTACCAGACGCCCGCGCTGTTTGGCGCTTCAAAGACACAAGATCAGTAGTAAAGCTCAGTAGGTATGCGTGGATCGTTTGTAAGTAGCGGGCATATGGTGCATACAAAGTCCATACATTCGCAATGGCTATACGGATAGTGCATGAAGGAGATCCCGAAAGGATTTGGCAAGAAATTCTCGACCGCGGAGAAAGCTCGGCATTTGCACAGCATGAACTTCCACTGTCGATTGCGAATACAGACCTCACGATTGTGAGATTGCCCGTCCTTCCCGCATCGTAGCATTCATCGAGACCGCCCGCATGTACGAGACGCGCGCAGCAAACGGACAGGCCAACCACGAGCCGTGACTGCATGCAGGACGATTGCTGTCATAACAGGCGACGTAAGAGACGCTTGTGACAAAGAGCCGGCGATACTGCAAATAACGTAGTGGCGTGGCTATAAGGTGCTGGTGCTCGCCTTCTGTGGGCACAATACACGACTGTCTGAAATGATCCACGGCGAGATGGGTCGCGGAACGTCTCGAATAGCCATCGAGCATCGCTAGAGCGCGAGCACTCATTATAGGCAATACGCAGTGTTTGTGAACGGAGTTGTAAAACCACCGTCACGGCACGGAACGCGTCGTCGTCATTCGGGATGCTGTCTGGCGTGCAGCTCGTGGCCTGCTTCTGTTCCATAAAGTGAACGCGGATGAACTGCACTAAAGCTTTTCGTCACCTTCACAGAATGCGCTCTTCTATGAACAACTCTCCACGCAACATCTGCACCTGCGATAGACTGCATCGGACACGACGAAGAGACATGTGCAAGATTAACCCGGAGAATAAAACGTGCTTGTAGAAATGTGTCGAGGCAGTGCATCAAATGAAACGCAAGCGAAAGGAGCACCTTTCGCCAAGCACCGCATAACATTGTAGCGCAATGGCAACGGCTTCGAAGAGATTCGAGGATGAATGTCGTGATCCAGCTGCTGCCTTCTTCGCAACATACTCCCATGCTATGAGCATGAGTGCACAAGCTTACAACACGAAATGCACGTCTACAAGGCCAGGTCCTTTCGAAACTGTTCTGTGGCTTGTCTCTGCGCCTTGATCTTGTGCCTCCACCCAATTCTAAGCTCCCTCTCACCAGCAGCATCTTTCGGGGATGCTATTTGCGAGCACTTTGCAGGTTTTGCCATCGCAATATCCAATCGAGGCACATACCAGCGGGATGCCATGGGATTGCTCAAGTGCTCAGTGGTGTATAGAATCGGGGCAGCTGTGTACGACGTCCTTTGTCATACAAGCCAAATCGACATCGTGAGCGCTTTGTGCAGGAGACATGGCCGAACGCGACAATGCACCAAGAGCATTGACAAAGAAGCGCGAAGCATAGACATCAGGCGCCTGGGCGACATGTCTTCAATGAGCATGCAGGCGGAGGCTACATGTATACATATATGTTGTGAGATGGCATATCGTACGGGTGGCGATGTTCCAGCCATATTGTGGTCGGACCGAGTTGACGTGGCATATATCGGGCCCATTGTGGTTTCGAGTCATCATGGTGGTGGGGGTGGTGGTACTCCGCTCTAGATTTGTTGTGGTGGACGTGGAGGCCAAAGGGATGGATGTCATGGTAGATGTACCTACCTAGGTAGACAATCGTTCTTTCCACGCGTGATGCATGTTGAACCTTGTCGCGTTGGAGTCGCGTCAAGGTCTAGGATAACCCTGCACGGCTCTATATCGGTAGTTTTAAGACCGAAGATTTGAAGCATGCAGACCCGCCAGCACCATCCTCACGACTCCCATTACCACTGAAGCCCAACTTGTATTACTTCACGCGCATCGCACGCCAGGTTCGCTGTGGCAACATGGAAGACACATGTAAGTAGGGCGAGTGAAAGCAAGATGTTCGTTGTCAGATCCAGATTCTGGGCATGCGACTAGGGTACGGCGACTACGTCACTGCCACTGCCACACTCTTCACAGCCATCGCTATCGCACTCTCCACTTGCAGCCATGCATCACATGTTCGCTTTTCCCTCATTTCCCTGAAGCTCCGTGCTGATCATTCTGCTACCACTACCTACGAACACGAGAATTGCTATCAACGCACAGGATACACCACATGTCCGGCTCACGCATACCCGACGAGGCACCACCCTCATACCAACAAGCGACCGGCTCATCCAACGCCTCGAATCCAGCACAGTCTAACGCTGCCTCGAGTAGCAATAACAATGCCAGTTCACGACTAAACGTGCCCGGCGCTGGTAAGGACGGCGGTGTGCCAGCCGCCTACCGGCGCAGCATGGAGGACGAGCAGCGACCACTTCCTAAAGGCTGGGTCCGCACATACGATCCGACTAGCGAGCATCAGTTCTTCGTGGATACCACCAAAGACCCTCCACGCTCCATCTGGCATCACCCATACGACGACGATGAGTACCTCTCCTCACTGCCGACGGAAGAGCGTGAGCGCATCGAGCAGGAAAGCATGACAGGCTATCTCGGTAATGCCAATCACGCCGGTAAAGAGCACATGATCCACGCGCATTCTGACGATGAGGAAGATCAACAGCATGCTACATCTGGCTCATCATCGACAGGAGCTAGTCCACAGCTGCCGCCACGCCCCGATGGCAAAGGGAAGCAAGCAGAAAAGATCTCGTTTGGGCGCAAGCTCAAGGACAAGGTTACTGGTATGACACACGAAGAACGTGAAGCAGAGCGCAAAAGAAGAGCAGAGGAAGAGCGGCGTATGTATCAACAGCATTTGCGTATGCGTCAAGCTATGACCAAGGCCATGCAGACTGGGCAGCCGCAGTTGGTCGGCAAGGATCGGGATGGTAAGGATGTGTACATCGAGCCGCCGGCTCCACCAGGCTACTATGGTGGTGGATATGGCGGAGGCTATGGTAATGGCTACGGCTACAATCCATACCAACAGCCGCCAGGTGTCTATAGCACACCAAACGCGCGCTATATCCGACCACAGAATCCATACTCGCGACCAGGCTTCGGTAGTGGCTTCGGCACGCCGCTCGCGCTAGGTGGTGGGTTACTGGGAGGATTACTGCTTGGTGACTTGCTGTTCTAGACATCACGACCGCGACGACGATTGAGGACGGGAACTGGGGCGTTATAGCACCAGAAACACGGTTTGAGATTCATACGGCAAATGAAAAGAGATCTGGGAAGGTTCTGGCGTATCATTGATCAATTAGTGTAGATATAGCCTGTAAACATTGCTCGTTCGAGTGCTCCGCACAGCGAACATAGCGACGGGGAGCGGATGACACTTCCTAAGGAATCTGCCATGCAAGATCGCCGATTTACACAATCTTTCCACACAGAGCTCGGCGGTGGGATGGCCAGGGACGCTGATGGCTGTGTACTGTATACACAGTCTACGAGTGTCCCAGTCGGCTTGTCTTGATCTGGTTCATGTCCGAATGCGCCATCTAGATGTGTGATGGGAGGCTTCCGCCAGCCAGTGTTTGCCGTTACAGAGTCCAATAAGATGCCAATGCAGCATCCGAGATATTACTGCTGCTTTTCGGAAACACCTTCTGCATGTAACACTACCTAGAGGAGATCACTCAGCAGATTTCGGAGCAACTATTGCTGCACGATGATAGAACTACCGCTTCAAGCTGGGGTGCCAGGCGTGCCAAGGATCACCTAGGTATCTGAACAGACGGCGCAACGGGGAAATGAAAGGATCCCGATAGGGCCGACACCGACGACAGCACATGTCAGCACTGCGACCAGAGGGTTACGGAAGAAATTCCAGGGAAAACATTGCTTGTCGTTCTGAACAGGCCGCGGGTATACTCTGGAAATGAGCGATGCAGTCGCGTCAAAGGCTAGACGATCTCGAACGCTCATCTACCTGCGCCGGATCTAACATGGTCTACAAACTATCAAAGCTAAGTGAACCTTATTGGAACCAGCTGTCGCGGACCACAGCGCAAGCCAAAATCATGTCGCTGCGTATTCTGAAGCAGACCGGGCAGTAATGCTTCAGCGCATCTGAAGTCATGCTACCACATGTTGATCTCCCGTTCCCGCGGGCCACCCGCCTCGACAAGCAGTCCGAATGCAATCCCTGCCTGTCTTAATTACATCGCCATCAACATGACAAGAATAAGCAGTAGCATTTAGACATGATACCATGGGAGAACCGAGCTAGTCGATCACTTCATTATTCTGGCAATACAAAAGGTTCAGCTAGGATGTGCACTGAGAAGTGCCCCGCCATAGAGGACAACACTCGCTCTGCTCCCGAGTTACGCATTTCAGATCACACCCACCATGCGTACCGCACGGGTCTTCCAGCTCATCATGTGGTACCCACAAGCCCCTTCTTCACGAGAAAGTATCTATCCCTGACAACAAGATTGCACCATAGTGCTCTACTCACCGCAAGCTCGCTGGCATTACCAACCGACGACCCACCACCCGAGAATCAGAACCCAAAACCCGACAAGAAACCAGATGAGAAGACAAAGGAAAATGACAAGATTCCACCCGAGCAGAAAAAGAAACCAGTAGATGACGACCATCCACCTTATCCTCTGGGCTACCCCAAGACGAACGGTGGAACTTGCATCAAAAACAATGGGTATGTAAAGCCCAATATAGAGCCTGCACACAGCAACCCAGGACACGACCTACCCTCCCTCTTCGTTGATCGAGAGCTCTCACGACTGATACCGATACTGACCCTCCCTCCTCACCACAACAGCCACATAGCAGACCGCGCCACCGAATATGCATGCAAAGCCATCGGGAAAGGAAAATACGAAAAAGGCACCAATCCAGACCAGTACGGATTTACCTGGAAAGCTGTATGTCTCTTCCCGCTCTTCCTGTACCTTTCCTACCCGCGACACCCCTCGTGACTGGTGACTTACTCGCTCGTTGTATAGTGCCTCGATGCTTCGTTCGATCCGGACGCGGACATGCCAGCGTGGCACCAGGCTTGCGTTGATAAAGGCGCGCATGGGAGGATTTGCTTTTATCCTGATCAGACTAATCTGGATCCGAATACGCTGGATTGTAAGTTTGGGGATTGCTTTGCGGCGCAGACTTGTAGTACGCCACCGAATTAGGGGGGCAGGTGAGGTGATGGGGCTGGCGGATGGGCTGGCGGTGGGGGAGGGGTTGCGAGGAATGGGGTGGGATTTCGTGGTCGGTATTGATGTCCTGATGGCGACGAGTGCCACCTTCCACCAGAAACATCACCGGATTTGCCGTAGCAAGAACCATATGTTCAACCTCTTCGCTTCGCTCTTTCTTCTGTAGCCCTCGAGTGCTCGTATAGTGCTCCATATGTGCCAGATCCCTGACATGGTGGCTGTCCAGAGGGGAATGCATCTAGAGCGAAACTATAGTCGGCATTAATCGTGCTTAAGTCCGTTGCACCTGCATGGCTCAGTGATAGTTAGGATCACATCTCGATTTTCTGCTTTGCAAAGCTACAAGAATAGCCGGCAAGAAACTCACTCCCGATGGCGTAAGATGCAAGCCAGGCGTGAACTTGGGCCTGTGTGAGAGAACAGCATGCTTCTCATGAAGCGGCTCGCTGACAGTCATGAAGACACGTGACAGGACATTCTTCATGCCTTGGAATTTGACCAACACGTCGTGGGAGCTCGCTTTCACAAAGTTTCCATATCTGACCATCGCAAGGACCAAAATGTTTGGCAGCTTGATGAGCGTAAATAGAGCCATCACTCGAGATTGAAGACGCGATTCCAACCCGGTACGCTCAGCCGCGAGGTTCTCGTTCTCGACTTCTAGTTCATGAGTGCGGTCTCGCATCGACAGATACAACAACCTCGCATCAGTGCGATCAGCCATTGATCTGATTTGCAGAAGTTTGGCATCAATGATGTCGCCCTTCAGTATCCGGATTGTAGTGTTGAGTTCTGACTCATGCTCGCCATGTACAAGATCCAGGATTTCGAGCTCTTCTATGGCATCGTCGAGTCGCTGCTGAAGTATTTTGATGGTTGACCGCATATTGATAAGCTCGATGCTTTGGTTTGCGCAGCATGCTTTGGCCTCGTCCCTCTCGGTCTGATAGTCTTTGATGGTGGCATTGGCGGTGTTCAGTGCGGCGGTTAAACACTCGCCGACGCTTCGCATCTCCGCGAGCTGCTTATCGATTGTCTCAATCCTTTTATTGAGGTCTAATTCCTGCTCTAGATTCGCACGGTCTGAAGCACGCACTTCCGCACGCGCGGTATCGAGTTGCTGCTCAAGTGTTCTGTTCTTCTCGCGCCAGTTCTGGACATCTTCCTCCATGATCTTGTTCTGATGCTGTACAGAAGACAGCTGGGTCTCGATATCTGCTGCATTTGCTTTCGCCACATCTACCACTTTGCCAAGGTCTGCGACCTCGACTCTTGCAGAGTGGAGAGCGTTTCTGAGGGCGGTCGAGTCTTGAATGTCATCGACACGACTCGCTTCGAGCTGATCTCGAGCGGAGCAGGTTCTCCTCAGCTCTTCATCCAAGCCGTCAATTGTCATTTCCGCGCTCTTGTACATCCGGACAAGGTCTGTATGCTCGGCAGTCAAGTCTCGCAGCTGCTCACTGTGCATTGCAAGCTCTCTCTTGGCTTCATCGTGCTCCCTGCGACAGTCCTCACACTTCTTACTTAGATTGAATGCTTTCGCATATTCGCACGCAGACGAATCCTGGGGCATGTCACGTTTCTCACACGCTTTCCTATAGGCCTGGTCCAGAGCCCGATAGTTCTGGCACTTTCTTCCATTTTGCTGCTGAAGTTCACTGACAACGCGGCAGGCAGTGTCGTAGCGCTGCTGTATACCATTACATGCTTTTTTGTAACCTTCGCAGACTGCATTTTGCTTATCGCACATTCCCTGGAAGAGATGCTTAGCCGAGATAGCCAATGTCAATTGCTCTTCTGCGATGTCGAGCTGGTGCTGCAAGTCTTTGACCTGCTCCGCCATGGACACTTGCTGTGGAAATACAACGTACGACATCGATGGCGCGGTCGATGATGCAGCTGGAAGAGTGCGGTAGTTGCGAACCAGTCAGGCACAGATAGATTCTTCTGGTCGCCGGTCGCTCATTGTGTGGCAGTGGGTCTCCGGTAAGTGCAATCGATTTTAAAGGCTAATCAGGTATTCATTTTAGCGTCAAGTCCACTGTATAGTTGTTGATCACGGGGCGTTGACACACCATAATCACACTGTCTTGCGTCGTGTTAAGACATTTCTCGAAACGAGCTGCCCAGTCTCATACCTTCAACGAGCACGTCTACGCCAGATAATGAGCCGAGTTCCCGTATGTCGTACTCATACGTGCCATGCCAAGAATTGATTCATGCATCGTACTCATTGTTTCGACAGCGCGTCAACCTCGCCATGCTCTCCACGAGCGGAAGCGTTATCACGCCTACGGCTTCCGAGCAAAAAGATTCGAAGTGGATATATGCACGCTGCTGCTGTAAGTACACGATGGCTTGAGCAGCTCGAACAGTGCTATCGCACAAAAGCTGGAAACGGCAGAGCCACGAAGAGGCAAGAAATGTATCATTCCAGTGGTATCGGCTCCTTCGAGCAAGGCTTGCTGACCAATGCTGAATCATCTCGCGCTTTGATCAGGCTATCTGTGTCTGCGTGTACAGACCACAGAGAGTGGTGGTGGTCCAGGAGAAGTGGTTGGCAGGGTTCTGTACAGTATTTAGCACTGCGTTGCTGCCCCTCGCTTAACTCGTCGTTGCCTGATCTTTCTCTGACGCCCACAGGCACCACGCCACAATCACGAAGAGCTTCAGCGCCGCAGCTGTCCAGACGGCACCAGACAGCCCGACCGGACTATGCGACCAAATCCCGCCCATCATTGCTCCGGACAATAGCAATATCGGTGCAGCAGCCCTCCTATTTCTCTCAGCATTGCCACGGATGTCAGTGAATAGTTGCTGATCGGAGAACAAGTCACAATAGATACTCGTCAGCACGACACTGGTCAGACCTCCATACTTCAACACCCTACTCATCACTGCCTGGCCCGCACTTTGGAAAGCAATGAGCGCAATGGGTACAATGTTCCATGCACTGATTGGACCCTTCGGCGTGAGCGCTTCTTTCGGACCAATCATGATCATGACTGCGGCGATGACAATCATGAAGAGTTGCAGGGTGTAGGACAGGACAATGACCCAGCGACGCTTGCCACCGAAGTAGCGATGGTAGCGGGCGAAGATGAAGCTTCCTAGGCAGAAGAATACTATTGAAGTCAAAGCACGTATCCATTTGTTGTCTTCCGTGGGCGCGACGATGCCGGATCCAACGTAGATGGTGTTGCCTGGGCTGGTCGTCAGTCGATGTGGCAAGGTAAGGTGAGACACGACGCGAGGCCGATTACTTCGGCTCGAGGGACCGACCTGTCTGCATGGAGACGAAACTACCCCATGTGAAGACGCTACTGCTGTCGAGCAGACCAGTGATTATGTAGCAGAAGAGCAAGGCGATATCGCCCCATGTACTGCTCACGTTGGCAGTAAAGTATGAGTGCAGCCGATGGGTTGCGGTCTTGGCATCTTGCTTCTGGCTGCCATTGCCATTGCCATTGCCCAGCAGCGGCTGGCGCTCCTGCAGAGAATCGTCGATATCTGCTCGTGAGGGGGACATGTTGATGGTTGGCTGGGTTTGTTGTCGTTCGCAATCCTGGTATCGGGTAATGCGCGTGCTGCGGGAGTATCGGACCCCGCGGTCAAATTTCGTGTTCTTGTCAGGAGGCGCTTCCTGTCCTACCACAAGCTCACGTCGTTGCAGTGATGCTCTTGATGTTTATATACCTCCGTGATAGTATCGAGCTGGACAAATGTCGGCTCAAATGTTGAGGCGGGGATGCTGGTATACGATAGTCGCAAGGTCTCCTCCGTATGGTCGCGTCAACGTAGCTCCTCGCCTGTCATCGAGTTTCTAAGTGTGGGCAGAGATTCATAAGCGAACAGTATCGTTGCGAAGGATGTCCTGGCAATATAATTCCCCAGTAGGTATGACGTCGAAGTCAGCAGGAACGCGGAGTTGTTTGGAGTTTCATTGGTATTAGCCGAGAGTATGCATGCCATTGGAAGCATCATCTCAGCTACATATACATCGATACGCCTGCCTGCTGGATTGAGCTCGAGGTCTTCAGGTTGCACTTGTCATACTGTGTCACCGACAACATGTTTCTGCTGAATGTAGTGGTGCCACTATCACTGGCTGCGACGGTCTTGGCAGCGCCGACACAGCATCCTTTGGTCCATGCCAGCGACCCGTACAGGAGAAATTATAATGATCCATATGACCACAAGATTGACAGCGTAGGAAAAGGCATCCAGCCAGAGCCACTAGTCAGTACCTGAGAATTGTCCGAGCTGTTCAAAATGTCATTGATACTGATCAAGTGCAGCGAAATGGCGATGGTACCGATGTTCTGGGACCTCGCAACCGTGATCGTGAAAGACAGAATCCCGACATGATCAGACCGCCATCAACTGATCACGGAGACTTCAAGAATATGAGGTGGTAAGACGGAACAGGCAGACTTTGACCTCGTAGATACTAAGAGTCTTGGCAGGAGCTTCGCAGACTCACATGTCAGAATCGAGGAAGGTGGATGGACCAGGCAGACCACTATTAAGGAATTGCCGACATCTATCGAACTTGCCGGAGTCAACATGCGCCTCGATGAAGGCGTGATCCGCGAGCTGCACTGGCACAAGGAAGCTGAATGGGCGTATGTCCTCGAAGGCAAAGTCCGTGTTACCGCACTCGACACCGAGGGAGGCAGCTTCGTCGATGACGTTGAGAAAGGCGACCTTTGGTACTTTCCACCAGGTCATCCTCACTCACTACAAGGACTGGCACCCAACGGCACTGAGTTCCTGCTCATCTTCGACGATGGCCATTTCAGCGAAGAGTCCACCTTCTTGCTTACAGACTGGCTCAAACATACGCCGAAGTCGGTCGTCGCGGAGAACTTTAGACTGCCACCCGAGGTGTTTGATACTCTGCCGAAGAGCGAAAAGTACATCTTCCAGGGATCATTGCCAGACTCAATCGACAAGGAGCAACCTAAGACTTTCAAAAAGTCCAAGCTGAACTTTACCCACAAGATGCTCGCGCAGGAGCCTGTAAATGCCACGGGCGGTCGCGTCAGAATTACTGATAGCAGAAACTTCCCGATTTCCAAGACTGTTGCGGCAGCACACCTCGATATCGAGCCTGGCGCCATGCGTGAAATGCATTGGCACCCGAACGCCGACGAGTGGTCTTTCTTCATTAAGGGCCGTGCTCGTGTGTCAATCTTCGGCGCTCAAGGCAATGCCAGGACATTTGACTATACAGCTGGAGATGTCGGCATCGTGCCGAAGAACATGGGCCACTTCATCGAGAATTTGAGCGATGATGAACCGCTTGAGGTCTTGGAGATCTTCCGAGCAGCAGAGTTCCAGGATTTCTCGTTGTTCCAGTGGCTTGGAGAGACGCCGCAGCGAAACGTCAGAGACCACCTGTTCCAGGACGATCCAAAAGGGGCAGCCAAGTTTGCTAAAGCTATTCAAGATGCAGAGAAGGATGTCATCAAATCGCAGCGATACAAGCCGGATTATCAGACTGACGGTCTGCAGTCGGTGCTAGGCGTATGAAAATAGCTTTACATGACGATGAAGCAGCATGTGTGTAGCACGAACAAGCAGGACCTGGCAGAGATTGTGAACAGCGTGATATCAGAGAGGGATTATGTGCGAGTAATTCACCATCAGGGAGCAGGCTCCTTTCAAATGTTTCCAAGTCACAAGAAAAAGTCCAGTATCAACGACTCATTAAGCTGCAGTGCAAGCGCTTCACTATGTCTACCCGCTGACATGCCGAGCAATTTCTCCAGCTTAAGCACTAACTTCAGTTTGCTCAGACTCAGACGACAGATGAGAAGTGCCGTGCCACGAGCGCATTATACGCGATGGATTACGGAAGTCAGACAAATGAGGAAGGCAGTGACTTGCTCGGTGATACAATGCACCACTGGAGTGAAGTATGTTAGACGTTGGCTTCAGAGCGTTGTTTCCAAGAAAGTGCACGTGAATATGCGAGTGAACTTCGAAAGCGCTTCACGTCGCAGGTGCAATTGCACATTCGAGATTCACTATCACAGGCGTCGACAGCAACCTACTTCAACCCACTTCAATCCACCTTCCTTGACAGATTCCTTTCCCACTTCAACAACAACAATCCTTCCGAGTCGACCACCACACCACAACAGCACTATCCACCACAGTCGGCCAACCACTACTGAATCCTAAAACTCCACCGACATCTCTCACTGCCCAAGCGATCAGTTAAGATGAAGCTCACCACCCTCTCACTCGCCATCGCAGGCACTGCCATGGTTTCAGCAGCTCCACGCTATCGCGACACCCTTCCTTCATGCGCGATCTACCCCCACCTCGGCATCAATGATCCATCAATCTACACCTACGAGATCAAGTTCGACGCCAGCAATGCCGGCTGCTTCTCATTCGAATCACAGATCAAGTCTCTCGACTGCAGCAGCTACAGCTGCACACCCATCAGCGGCCTCAGTGGCGTCCAAATCCACCTCGACGTCAAAGAGAGCTCCGCAACCCACGCCGCCATCGTCAGCGCTCTCGACACAGCCTGGCCAGGAATCGACTTCGCATCCCATGGCTACTGCAACATCGCCACCGAGACGACAGTCTCTCCCCGCACCATCCAAGACCGCGACGAACCCACCTTCACCACTGGAGTCTGCTTCGTCTACTCCCACGGCGGACCCGACAACCTCCTCGACTACGAAGTAACCATGAACAGCATCCCGTTTTCCGGCGCCAACTGCGGCAAAGATGGCATGATCATGGACATCATTACCTCGAGGACTGGTGCCGACCCCAACACGTGGGACTGCAAGGAGTCTGGCGGCGGGATTCTGATGACTTTTACGGCTGATGGAGATAAGAAGGCGCAGCTTCAGGTTATTCCGGCTTTGAAGGATGCTTATCCGACTGTGGTGGTGAATGAGGGTCTGTATTGCCATCCCAACATTAGACCGTATCCGGGGCAGAATTGGAAGTAGGGGTATGGTTTGATTTGGGCATGCGATTGCTTGAGGCGATCCTCGGAGGGACCGATGGCCTGAGAGGAATTTAAGGGAGATGAATGTCCTCCTAGGCTTTTGGCGGCGCGGCGATACTGGGATAGATTGCGGTCCATCGAGACACCAGGCAGGTTGCGAGGTTTCTACGGGTTGGGGATACAACGGCGTTAGAACAGGCAGCAGCCAATCGTGGGTGCGGAACCAGATGTGCTTTACACATAGAATGCTGCGAATAATTACGAAAATCGAAGCAAAGTCCTTCTCTCTCGACACAGCCAGATCTCATTAGCTCTACTAAGCTTTGTCCCATGACGCACAATCATATTCTTCGACTCCACAGATCCCTGAATAGAAAGTCCTTTGTTTCAATGTCGAAGACAGCTTCAGCATCGCCATTCTTGAGCCAGCGCTAAGGATATGGTCCTTACAACTCTTTCTTCGCTGTCGGCCTTGAGCATGACTCACAAGAAGCAGATGAACCCAAACTCGTAGACCCTGCGCCTTCCACATGTAACCGACATATGTGGAGCATACACGATTGAGCATCAGCACATTCATACAGGCATTATGTATACATACTCAGCACTTCATGTTCACTCCTCTTCTCTTTTCACTTTCGCGCCACTCGAACATAACCTGAACGCCAACAAAGAGCGTTGCCATGGCGCCAAGAAGAAAGATCCTGCCATCCCATGTGCCAATGATGCCCTCCACCAATCCTTTGAGGCCATCCAGTCCGAGCGCAAAACCCACTAGATTCGCAGCCATCATCATGAGGATCTGTCCCACAGCGCCAATACCACAAATGACCCTGTAAGTATTGGGTCGGTCTCGCCACTTCTTTGCGGGAAATGCCAAAGTCGCCAGGATCTCCGGCAGTATGAACAACGTGATGAGCCAACCCCACATGAGTAACCGCAGGTTGATGTCATGCCATAATGCCACGAATGTGAAGACAGCCAAGAAATTCAAAATGCCGTGAATCTTCGTCTTGCCCGACCCTCCAAGTGGAATGTAGATGTAACGGACGATGAAGCGGTTGAGAGATCGATGCCAGCCACGCCAGAATGCAAGACCAGAGTAGTTATCACTCATGCAGCGGACCATGTTCTCCGGCGGATCGACGCCATCGACCAAGCTCCATAATCGGAAGAATCGCCAAGGCAGGAGGAGCTTCAACCAGATTATGTGAAGGTTGAAGTAGGCGAGCATACTCAGCTGAAATGGCGAGTACTGCTTCCAATCGGGCTGAGCTTTCGAAATTGCAACAGCATACAAGAAGTGCTGCACCAACTCCATACAAAGCAGGCAGAGGAAGAAGCGTACAGCATATGGCACGATCCGTTCGCGAGAAATGCTGGGTAGTGGATAGCGGGATTGTGCGATGTAGTCGTTGAAGTTTACGATGGGTCCTGCTAGGTAAAGTGGTGAGTACAGCACATATGCGAGGTAATTGCGAAATGTGAAGTCAGAAGGCCTTGCACCATTGGCTGTTCGTTCTCTTTCCGGCAGATTGGCAGGATCGAGATTCTTCTTCTGGGATCGTCAGCAACATGCATCGAAATTTACTCATTGATCAAGACGTACTTCGATAGGACTGCTCGCCCTACGATCCAGCATCCATAGATGATCAAAGTTGAATGCGATCAGTCTGAGCACAGTTATGTTGAAGAGAATCTCCCACCTTGGGAGGATTCCGCCATAGCTGTCGAGCCAAGTTCCCCAGTTGTCGCCGGATGCTGTACTGCCTTTTTCTGCAGCCGTTGTGGTTGGTGGCAGCGTGACTGCCACGATATCTGAGAAGCGGTAGCCATGGCAAAGTTCATTTGCGAACAGAATGCCGATGTTGAAGACCCAGGTTGCGGTTGCGACATACTGCCTCGGCAGCTTAGTGCCAATCTGGTAGTTGAGATACAGGATCACCAAGACCTTGAGCGCTGAAACACCGTGCAATGCCAGTAGGAAGATAAGTGCGAAACCAAGATCATACTGTATCCTCGTATCGAGTCTCTTATTCGCTGCATGTTCTGTATCGGCCCTCTCTGTTGGAGCGGTAGTAGTTGGACTTCCACCAATAGATTCCTGATATCCTCGTAGCCATAATGCGTTCCAGAGTTGTCTGAGTAGTGGATGCAGTATCAATACAATAGCCATATATGGGATATTGTCCCTGAAGCCAGCATATTGTGCATCTGAGTTATCGACCTTCCGTCCTGGTATCCAGCCATCGGAGAGAAGCTCCTCGTAATGTTTGTAGGTTGGATGATCGGACTTTGACACATCATATACGGACTTGACCATAAATATAGGTATGGTCAAGAACGCCACGTAGTAGAGGAAGTATTCGGGTGTCCGCCATTTTGAAGGCTGCGCATCGGGTAGCGCCTGTCCTGTCTGTGAAGCAAAGCGAGTGTCGAGTGTCTCGACCTTGAACAGATCTCGTAGCCTCATCTCTAAATCATTATGCTGTCGATATCGATGAAGAATAGGAGTAAGCAGTATACCTGATTGGAGACCTTCGAGCTGCAGGTACACGCGACTGAGATATCAGCCCCCACTCCACTAAGCCATATATGATAGAGTGTTCTTGAGCTGGTCAGACACGCTGTCGCGACTTCCTGGCGCACTCTCGATAATGTTGCAATCCATAGCAACAACCAATCCTTTTACCACCAATCGTCAACTCGACTCTCATACCAGCAGCATAAGCCTGTGGCATAGACGTCCATAGCCAGATGAAGCGGTCATACGGCGTTAGTACAAACAACTGTCTTCCAGCAACATCGCATTCAAGATAAATCAATGGCTTCCGCATTACCGCCAAATCAAGCTCCAGGTAAGAGTGTCGTATCATCAGATTGGACCTAGGCTGATCCCATGCTCAGCGAACCAAGAGTACGCTGGAGACGAGATCAATGCGCTGATCCTCGATCCGGGCACTTACACCACTCGTGCTGGCTTCGCTGTACGCGGCACGACTACATTTGCGACAATCGCATATTGACTTTGCGCAGGGCGAAGACACACCCAAATCAGTAGTTCCGACATCATATGCCGTGCATGATGGGAGGAAACTATTTGGCGAAAACGCGATCCACCTCTACCAACCCGACCTCGAGATCCGATCACCTTACGACAAGGATGGCCTCGTCAATGATTGGGAGACAGCATCGCGACTGTGGGAGTACAGTGTCACTTCTCGGTTGACTGGCGCCAAGCAGACTCCGCCAAGCAGAAACGGCCTCAATAATTTGTCGGAGCAGGAAAAGAAGGATGCACAAGGAGATACAGCGATGGACCTAGAGGAGCAGACAGAGCAGATGGAAGAACAGGAGAGAGTCCTCGGCGAGTACCCATTGCTTATGAGTGAACCCAACTGGAACCCCGTCAAGTCGCGAGAAAAATTGATGGAGATGGCAATAGAAGAGTGGGGCGTGCCAGCCTTCTTCTTGGCCAAGAACGGACAACTGGCAGCATATTCGCAAGGTAAGGCGACGGCGCTGGTGATTGACGTCGGACATCTCAATACTTCAGTCACAGCCATGTGGGAAGGCATGGTGTTGAAGAAGAGCTGCATACATACACCTCTGGCCGGTAGCTGGCTCAATGACCAGCTGCGGGTCATGTTCAGTAGCATCAATGCGCCGCTGACGCCGCACTTCATGGTAAAGGCGAAACAGCCCGTCGATGCCGGCGCGCCTTCGAATGCAACATACGCTCAGTTTCCGAAAGCACCTACATCTTCGTTCGTGCGACTGGAAGAAGAGCGCGTTCTCACATCCTTTAAAGAGAGCGTTGTGCAGGCTTGGACTGGACCTGGACGACTGGAACAGCCTGGAGCTGGCGGTAACACAAGTAATGCCGACTACGTGCGGAGCCTGCCTCCGAAGCCATTCGAGATGCCAGATGGCTGGAATCAGGTCTTCGGGTACGAGCGTTTCAAGGCCGCAGAAGGTCTTTTCGATGCGAACTCTGCTTACACGAATGCTGAACACCCTGCGCCATCTGGCGAGCAGACTATAACATCTGCAGCCAATCGCGCCATCAGCGCGTGCGACGTTGACACAAGGCCACACCTGATGAATAACATCATATTGACTGGCGCTGGATCTCTGATAGCTGGCCTGCCAGAGAGGATACAGTCTGACCTGCAAGCGATTTATCCAAACCCGAAGATCAGGGTTATTGCGAACAGCAACAGCGTGGAGCGCAAGTATGGAGCGTGGATCGGTGGTAGTGTATTGGGCAGTCTTGGCACTTTCCACCAGATGTGGATCTCGAGGCAAGAGTACGAAGAGTTCGGCGTGCAGATCATCGAGAAGCGATGCAAGTAGAAGCTCTTGTCGTGTAGTGAGCCGTGCGGCTGTGTACGTTACGCTTGGTATGTATGATCATGAAGTGAGCATGCTGCATAGATAATAACCCGAAACTAGAATATTGCCTGGAATCGCCACTCAATATAACCGTGAGCGTGGTCCAGTCAACGAACAATGCGGCTGGGTCCTTGAACGACAAATATGTCCCACGCTGCGCCAGGAGTACGATGATCGCATTGCAGGCAACCATTCTGCTTGATTCCATCATCTAGAACAAATGCTTCCCTTGAAGTTGTCGACGGCGAAGAACGATTGCGATGTGATGGTGGTGCTACTCAGATCTGTTTGATCGATCGTAATGGTCACTTCTACCAAGTTCGAAAACTCTCCCAATTGCGTCTCCGTGATCTGCAGCATCGGAGCATTGAAGACGGAGTCGGGAGTGTACGAGACTGGTGGTTCGACACTAACCTCAGACCCGTCTGCGCGGTAGCCGACTATCGAAATGTCACAACGCACAGACGGGTCAGCTTGCTGATTGTGGAGGTCGAAACCACATGCGACATAGAAAGAGTCCAGATTGAGAGTTTTGTCTTTGGGGGCAGTGATGACGAAGAAGGGGTGCAGCGTGGCTGTGCCTGCGAGGAGGGCATCGGACACCATGGTGGCAACCGCGACGTTTTTGGAGGACTGTGCTTTGTAAGGACTCGCTGTCCCCGGAGCCTATGATGTCGGTGAGCAAGTCGTCAGGCGCCAAGTTCGGACTGCAAAGCTTACGCTGACGAAGGCGCCTTCGTATAGTAGGCCTTCGTACTCGCCCACGGGATTCAGTTCTTCATTGAGCGCAGGCAGTGCTACCAAATCATCGTACTGCTCATAAATCAGCCACAAAGCACGAGCCGTAGTGAGATAGGTAACACACCTTGTGCTCGAAGCTGGTGCAAGTCGGCTGCACAATATTCGATGGCATGCACGAGCACAGTGCAATCATTGCGAGGGCCAGTGCGCATGTCTTCATCTTGAGAACGCGAAATTTCGAAAACGCGAATGAAAATATTTGTCTGGCAAGAGCTCGCTCCGGAGAGCGCACATCATGGCTTTTATGCTTCTTGAGAGACACATCCCCAGACATACCGAGTATCTCCTTGTCCTGCCGCCGAGAGCGATACCTTCGCGCTTCAAGAGCCTTGCGGTGATAGTGCTTGAGTGCGATCTTGAATCAACCACAGCGCTTTCTGGACAAAGGACAGCTATAATGTGGCTTGCGGACATGGCCGGGGCTGCTGCTGTGTCATCAATTCTCAAACGGTCCCAGCGAACGTGCTTGCGGACGACGCCCTGCATATCATCACGAGAAGTCAAGATGAAGCAAGGCCAATTCGGAGACAACCATTGATGTCAGACACTGAGCTCTGCTACGTCACACTTGCCGTGACGTCGAACTATAGGTAGCGTTACACGAGAGGAAGAGCACGAGGTGCTAGGCACATCACACCGTTCGGTCTAGCTGTCGGCCTGTCATTTGTGTGAAGCCGGACTGGCAGCAACCAGAGCTGCAGCTGAACCAAATTTCTGTGGGCCATATGTTACATACCACGAAACGCCTAGTCAAGCATGTCGTATATTTGCTTGGTCTCAGGCACTTTAAGCTGAAGCTCATGCCTTGTCTCCCGCCAGACACATTGTTGCGCTTCGCGACCGCTCTGCCTTTCCATAAAAGGCGGATATCTAACACAAAATGTCAGCAATATAATGTGAAATGGATATCTGGAGGTACACTTACGCAGCCGTGTCAAAGTCCATCATAATCTTGCCATGTGCTGAAGCATCAGCTGAAACGCCATTGACCAGAGCAGTGGCGCAGATCTGCGGATCTCTCGCGCCAAAGTCCGTGATGATCCTGGAGATAAAGTTGGCCTTGTTGGGCTGAGTGAGACCAGTCCAGGCTGAACCTGGGTCGGCGCTGTTTATGGTAACTTCTGGCAAACCATTCGCTTTCGATACACGAGCTGCGAGCTCTCGGGCGAAGTAGAGTAGAAGTGCTTTCGATCGTCCGTACTGGTGTGCTTGTGCCAGGCCGTCTTTGTTGTTGCTGAGGTGTGCGAGGTAGGAACCGCTGCGAGGCATAGACAGGAATGGGACCGCTGGGTAAATACCGAAACTAGTGATGAATGTCATGACCGGTGGGTTGGGGTTGTCTGCTGATGATTTGAGAAGTGGTAGAAGCAGGATCCCAACGCAAGCATTGGAGAGGTAGTTGACCTGTATAGCTGTAAAAGACGTCAGTGATATGGTCATGCTAGACTGATAATGATGAGGCTTACATGTTTCCCATCCTTCTGGTGAGACACGCCTGTTGTAGGACAATATGCCCATGGTCATCAGAGCGTGATCGATCGCCTTGAGCTCTCCAGCCTTCTTCGCCAGCTCCTGGCAGCCAGCGAAGGTCATCATGTCGATTTGCCATACCAAAACTTTGGGCTTCGGCTTCCCTTGGGCATTGCATTCGTCTTCTATCTGCTTTTTAACCTCGGAGCAGTCTTTCACATCCACCAACGCGATTGTCTCAGCGTCCCGCGAAGCGAAGATCTTGGCTGCTCTAGACCCGAAGGCGCCATTAGCACCAGTGATCAAAACCGTTCTGCCCTTATATGACTTTGTTTTGACAGTCGGTCTGCCGTGTCTTTGAGCCCACAAGCTCTGCCATGGGAACACTTCGGCCACGATCAAGGGAATGCCGAACGTGAGCACGCCCGCTAAGAGCACAAGTGGAATCAACGTCAAGAAGTCGAAAGCCATGATTGATACAAGAACGGAATGATCATCATGCTCACCATTGCATCTCGGGGCAGTCAGCAATGGTGTCGTACGACAGGGCACCTAAGCTCGAAATACTGAGGCATCAACAACATTTCGGGGCTGTTGCCGAGACATCCGCTTCACCTCCACTCGGGAGTAGAATACTCGAACAACATCGAAATTCAGTTCACCCGAGCGATACATGACCTCAGCAACGAGTGCAATCTCTTAAGATGGGTGAAGCGGCAGCGATCAGATTGCAACGGCACGCGATCATGTCATGTACTACTCGGCCATTACCTGCTACTACAGGTCTGCCCGAAGCGTGACAAGGGTTGCACTCCATACACAAAAAGGCGGGTCGGAGAGGCTGTGAATGCCATTATCATGTTCCAGGCCATCCCTCAAGGAGACCTGAATGGAGACGTCGAGTGCTCTAATGGTCGAAGTGGGACTTGGCTGAAACTGTCCTGCGCATTCGGCGTCGCTTCGGGCGTGATCTACTCCTCGCATTGATAGGACAGACGCTATCGCAATATACGTAGGCTCTTGGCGCGTCGCAAGTCTGCACAACCTCACCTGATGCTCCAACACTTCTGGAGGCGGTCATAGGAGGTAGCTTGCGAAGCCATCCTACAGTAACTACTGAGCTGAATAGTTACGAGCAGGAAGGAAACCTTCAAATTTTGTCCACAGACGCTAGGTATCTATATCTTACTGGGATCACTGAAGCTTGTCTCGCGGATCATGGCGCGATGCATCTCCCGCGCAGTCAGCATCATCTTTGCCTGGGCCACTTTAGCCGGTACAACCTACGCGGATTCGGACAAGTCCTCGAGTACTTCAACGACTCGAACTTCCACATTGTCTTCAGCAACATCGTCATCTTCTACGATTGCGAGCAACCTCAACTTCGCAGTTCCTGAGCCTGTTTCCGCGCCCGGCACAAACACGTCTTCGGGTTGCGGTAAAGAGTTAGACTCTGAATACAAGATCGACAAGACAAGGGGTCCGTTCACTTTTGACACGTCTGACGAATATGGTCGCAATTATACGATATATGTACCCAAGTACTACGACGTGGACAAGGCTTCTCCGTTAATCTTTGCACTTGCTGGCAACGGACAGACCTATGATAACATCGAAGAAGAGACTGAGCTATCTGACGAGGCGAACAACCCTTACGCCATCACTGTTTTCGTTCAAGGTGTCCAACTTGGCTTTGTCTCCAACCCAGGCTATGGAGCTACTGAAGATGCTACATTTCCAGATGTGAACGACCTTGACTTCATGAACGACTTCATCGATGATCTGACAGATCGCTTCTGTGTGGATACGGGTCGGATTTGGGCTGTGGGACACAGCAACGGAGGTGGACTCACGAACGTCATGGCTTGCGATAAGAAGCTCAGCACCAGAATCACTGCGTTCGCTGCCAATTCCGGAGCATTCTATACGAACCATACCGACGGCGATCCTGATACGGTAAACACTGATACAACGGTCCAATCCAATTGCACACCTGGACGTGCGCATGTTCCCTATATCGAATTCCATGGCACGGACGACGAGACGATTGCGTACGATGGTTCAGACGACCACTCGTCCTATGGTGTGCGTCTTCTTCCTGATATTCAGCATTGGGCATCCAGCTGGGCTGTCCGAAATGGCTACACCACGGATAATGTTACGAGTCGTCCCGACGATGATGTCAAGGTGTACCAGTAAGTTGCAATCCTTGGTTGGCGACAGCAAGTCTATTTTGATAGTATGTACGCTGACTTCCTCTGTTATGTGCAGATGGGGTGGTCCAGATAATCTTGGTGTGGTTACACATTATCGATTGTCTGGCTGGATCCACGATTACGCTAGAAAGTCTGCTGGCGCTCCCATTGATGCAACGCCGATTATTATGGAGTTCTTTTACAATCAAACCAACTTCACGACCGACACATCCACAAATTCGAGCGATAGCGGCGACAATGGCGATGGCAGCACGACAGGCTCTTCTCCCGCGGCTTCGTCGTCATCGTCTTCGAGTGCCGCTACAACAGCATCAATCGCTGCAACTTCGACTTTGGCTCTGATTGCAAGTCTCGTTCTTGCGCTTCCTCTGTGTTGAGTTTCTTCTCAGGCTTCGAAAGCGACATACCTGATCTTTGTAGAGTAACAGCAGCGTACTGAGACAGAACCTCAGATCACATAGAGATAGAAGATACAGCTAGAGTGGGCGTGCACGACTCGGAGAAGGTGTCTTATGCGAAGCCTCTGTGGAAAACTGATAAGATCTGGTCTGATGCGTTGTGGGAAGCTGATGTGCAGTGATGCTTGTGGTAGCGCATAGTGCTGTAAACTTTGACCATTCGAACGAGTGCACCATAATTCCACGAAGTGAAGTTGCATTGTCTGGGATGCACCCGGTGCAATCCAATAGTACACAGAGGCGCGGACTGCCTGATCACGTCAAAGGGACCTGACGTATCGCCATCTCGCTGTTGTTACCGAGCAAGGCAAACACCAGCTGCCGACTCGAGGCACATGCGCTCATGCATGGTAGATGCCTGCGCAACATGGTTGCGTGACCATTGATGAGTTGTATAATAAAGCCATTGTGTCCGCTTCGCATCGTAATTGACAGATCTACTGGTTCATGTCACATTCAAGTTTGATTTGCGATCTCCGCGGAAGCCAGGCGGCATGATCCATCGAGGCCGTTGTGCTTTGATAACGACTACCAGGTACAGTTCCCTTTTCCATCATGTTTGGCTCATTATTATTTTCCTTTGTGCTTCGCTCGGTCTCCATTTTCTGTTACCATATTGCTTCGCGACAGACGGCGAGGATGGGCGATCGCCCGGGCCAAGGAGGGGTTGGATTTGGTGGCCGCAGGCGAATGCTGGAAGGCGAAGCATGCCTCATCCGATATGCCGATCACTGGACACGACCAGTCACGTAATGCGAGATATGACTACATATATTTTAGGAATCCGGATATTTCGCTAAAAGATGACCCGACTGCATATAAGACGATCCACGACATCAGACAGCCGAGAATTGGACACACGGAAGATCCTCGAATTTCGTTCGATCCAAGACGCTCGGTATCAGTCACCATGGCGCCAGCATTGACAGAATCCGCTGCTGAAGCGCCTCATGTCTTATCTGGCAAGCACATTGACAGGAAAGTTTTCCCAGATGGCATCAAGACTTCGGGTCAGCACAACCCGATCTATGAATTGATCCGACCATATGAAGACTTTCCCAAAGAGATTGTTGGACCTACTGTGTGGCACGCGGAAGACTATCGCAACAATCCTGAGAGATGGACTCATGGTTTCAGTAGTGAAGAGGTTGCTGAGCTCGGAGCTGCAGCGGACGCATACATTGCTTCCGGCACGCCATTGACTGGTATGGCGAAGGCATTGTTTCCGTTGCCGAAGCTGGAGCCTTTCTTTCGGGCCGTGAGGAACGAAATTGTGAATGGGAAAGGGTTCATTTTGTTCAAGAATATTCCGGTGCAGGAATGGGGACTGCATAAATCGGCGGTACGTCTGGTCGACTGCTAATCCGACGTATGATTGTATGAGAAATGCTGATGTTTTCGCAGGTCGCTTACATGGGATTGGGCTCACACTTTGGATACTTTGTCAGTCAGAATGGAAAAGGTCACGTCCTGGGCCACGTGAAAGACCTCGGTGAGGATCCAACGCAGAAGGACCGAGTCAGAATCTACAGGACGAACGCCAAGCAATACTTTCACACCGATGGTGCTGATCTCGTCGGCTTGTTGTGTATGGCCAAGGCTCTTGAAGGTGGCGAGTCGGACATTGTCAGCACGCAGCATGTCTTCAACACACTGCAGAGGGAACATCCAGATGTCGCGGAGACTCTGGTGACCCCAAATTGGTATTTCGACAGGAAAGGTGAGCAGAGCGAAGGTGAAGATCCGTGGTACAAATCGTCCATTTTCTACCTGGAGAATGATCCCGAGGGTTCTCCTCGTGTATGGGCAAAATTTGATCCCAACAACGTCACGTCCCTGGCACGATACAATTCTGGTCCGGACGCGAGGATACCGCCACTGTCGGAGAAGCAAAAACGCGCGCTGCAAGTCTTGGAGGACACTTGCACCAGGCTAGCACTGCACATGATACTGGATCCGGGTGACATTCAGCTTCTCAGCAACACGCACGTTTTCCATGCGCGGACAGCATATAAAGACTACCCTCCGGGCTCTGTAGATGAGCAGGGTCGGCCGAGAGTTAGGAGGCACTTGATGCGACTATGGTTATCGGTACCTGAGGATGAAGGAGGCTGGAGACTGCCTTTCCACGACAGCAAAGAGAAGAAGAGGGGCGGCATCCAGGTGAACGATAACGCCCCAGTATGTCCAATAGATGCAGAATAAAGCAGATGCACGTGCAATATGGAGAAGACAATGTCAAGGATGTCTGCACAGATAATGTCCGTACTTTACATTCTGGTTCCTGCCACGCCGGGCAGGTCCCGTCAGCCGGAACAGATTCGGCAAGAACCGATCCTTGGCACGATCAGCAACTTGAAGGTGGAAGCAGGCGGGGCTAGAAACACTGACACCTCCGATCTCCGTCGTTGTGCGACCGTGGAAACAGCGGGCATGGATGGGGAAATATCGCTGACACGCGGACAGTCGCAACACAAAAACATGGACCGAGAAAGAAAAGTCAATGAGCGGTGACGACGCGGCTTGTTCGTTGATACTGTAGACGACGCTGGCCGGGAAAGTGGCCCTCCAGAACTACTACTTACTACTGTACCTAGGCTATAGTTCTCATCGATCCGCCAGCTTCCCTGCTCCGCTCAGCGAATTTTCGGTTCGTCGCCAACATTTCAAGAGCGACACCACCGCTTCCCACCATCGCGGTCAAGCACGCCTTCAGCGCCGGCCATGGGCGAGTCCAAGGCTAAGAGATCCAGAGCCGGTTGCGAGACGTGCCGTGCGCGGAAAGTGCGTTGTGATGAACGGCATCCCATATGTTTCAATTGTGAGCGATTGGGCCTATCTTGCGCACCAAGCGGCAACCCGAAGGCTTTGATAAGCCACGCCTCACCACACGCCGACACAGGTGCCTTATATTCCGGCCAAGGCACCAAGCGCAAACGGACATACAGATCGTGCGCAGAGTGTCGAACATCCAAAACACGCTGCTCCGGACACAAACCCACCTGTGTCAGATGTGGCGACAAAAAGCTAAAATGTACATACGAAGATGAATCTGAGCCGGCATGGAAACAGAGAGTGGCACTGAATGCTGCAGCATCCGAGCAAAGGTCTCCTTCTGTGGTATGTGTGGAGAGCACGCAACGATGCAGGGAGAGACCGGTGTCGATTCCAGGCTAATCATGTATAGCAACTGGGGGCAGCAGAGCAGACCTTGACTCCAGATAGTGCTGCTAGTCCTTCGACAAAAATGGAGTCGGCCACTCCAGCAGCTAGCATTGGCTTTGCGTCGCCTGGTCTGAATACCAACCATGTAGCGAACGGCGTTGACGATTTAAGCTGGCTACTGTCTAGGCACCTTCCAGAGCATACTCGAATCCGACTACTGGTTGAGCGGTACTTCGCCAACGTGCACCATCTACGATGTTTCGCATTCTTGCACAAGCCTTCTTTTCTGCAGCGACTGGATGTCGACGCCAACAAGAACCACGAGGGAAATCCATTATTGCATATAGTTTGTGCCCTCGGAGCACTTTTTCATGCGGTCGAGGTCGAGACCAGTCGCAATGTGCCATTGCCTATCAACCCCCTCGACTCGGGCAAGCACTGGGCCAATCATGCTCAGAACATGATTTTAGCTCGTTTGGACAAGATCTCGGTAGAGAATCTCATGGCTACAGTGCTACTGCATGATTACGAGATCAGGATGGGCAATTACTCAAATGCGTTTATGCTAAGTGCCATCACAGCTCGAATGGCGCAAGCTTTGCAGATTAACCTGGAGCACTCTACCGATGTCCTTTGCCGGGAGACGGGGGCTGGTCCGTCGGCGAGTGTCAAAGAGTCACGTCGCAGATTAATGTGGTGCTGCTACATTACTGATTCATTAGTCGGCAGTGGCATCGATCAGCTTACGCTCATCGATGAATCCGATATCAAAATCCAGCTGCCTTGTAACGAACGAAATTTCGTGCTCGAAGAACCCTGCATCACGGAGACGCTTGAGCCTGGGCAGATGCTCAAGTTCCTTCCTCCGGAGTTGCTACCGACATATCCGCAAGATTGCATGGGAATGACGGCGTTCTATCTCAGACATATCGCCACTCGCCGAAAGGTACTGAAGTACGTACTTTTCATGTCCACCATACGCTACAGCATGAGCATGCTAATAACCATGTAGATATATCAAGCACCTTGATTCCGCCAAAATGCCATGGCTTCCCGATTCAGAATTCGCGCAGCTTGATGCAGAATTACGGTACTGGTACGATAATTTGCCTGCGAACTTGCAATTCACGCCCAATACGCTGTACATACGGCAAGAGACCTCACAAGTTGGCGCTCTCTGTGCCCTTCACTATGCCTACCATCAAACCATGTGTGATCTCTACCGGGTGGGTGCGCCAGGCTTATACAAACTGCGCTCCGCCTTTGCGTATGGCCCCGAGCAAGCTGCCTTCCATCGTCATCTACAGTCAACTTTATTCGGACATGCGAAAAGTCTCGCCACCATCATGGCCGAGGCTCTACGTCACGGCCCACATGCCATAGCAGACAGTTGGTTGCCGACCATCCTTTACGACTCGTGCAAGATCATGCTGTTCTACCTGACCCAATTGGTGGATCCAGTCGCGGAATCGAGCAAGGAGCTGATGGCAGAGACCATTCCACATGTACGCAATAATGTAAAAGCACTGAACATCATGAAGTCGATGTATGCTTCTGCAGTACCACTGGCCAAAGCTGCAAACACTATGCTGGAGAAGGTTGGCATCGATCTTGAGGAAGGCCGATGTGGAAGCCAAAGCTTTATCCCCGACGACCCCTACGCCAATAACGAGGAATCTCAAGCTGAAGATACAGCGGTGTCTGCACCAGGGACCCCTGCTCAAAGTGCGCCTGACTACATTCTCAATCCGTTGTCCATTTACAATCTGGCGCGCAAGTCGATTCCTGAGAAGCATGAACCACAGAAGCAGGGTCCGCTACTGTCTCACGCTGCATCGGGTGCTTCCACGATGCAGTACAGCGCAGTGCAGCATTCATCGACACATCAGCATGCTTACCCGATAGCGCCTCATCTATGCGATGAATCCACCCTGGCTCCGGAGCTGAGGTCCGAGCCCGTACCACCTGATCAGATCAACTTTGACGAGCTGCAGACGTTGTTCACAAGCGACCCGACTGGCTGGACCTGGCAGCCAGCAGAAACTGCAGTGGGGTCGAGGACTGAGGCTGTTGGGCTGCCGCCATGGGAATCGACCTCACTCGAAGGACAGCTAGACGCCTGGCTCCCCACCTTCGCGCTCGATACATGATGTACAGTGCTACAGTTGCCTTATCTCAAAGCTTCTCATACTCAAGCTTCGATTAGTGTACTGCTACCAAGGACATGGTGGGTCCATCTCCAATGTCGCAACATGATTTGTCGTTGCTTGTCGAAACTCTCGGCATTCGCCGCGCGCATCGGGTGAGAGGGACTCGATACAAGCTTCGTGAAGCTTCTCATGCGAACATCCGTTCGCCTAGGCAAGTACGACAACCGCTTGGCAAGACCGCAGATGTGCAATCACCTCAACGAAGCAGTGGAAGTGCGAGCTCAGCAACGGCTGTACATCATGCACTCAAATAATGCACGATATATGATGAACAGGACCGCCTGATCCGTCGAGACTTACGCACGCGTGCACGGCAGCAGTGTCAATATGCATTAATCTCTTGTTGGCATTCCACCCTGCATTTCATGCATGACTGATCTCACTCCAATGGGCACCGTGCTGCAGCTGGGACATGACTTACTTCCTCAGGGCGCATAATCGTTTCTCGGTTTTGCGTCAGTCAGGGCAGACCAGGCCAAGGAGCAGCCAAGGATGGTGCTTTGACCGGAGTGCTTCCCAAGCTACACCATACGACGACGACGACGACTATATGTGGACCATAGGTCCAGAGTCGATCTTGAGCTCTTTCGAGCTCGGAGGTCTCATAATATAATGCAATGCACCTCTAGGCCGCCACTGTTTTCGAGGGTATCTGCCGCGATACACTTTCTTCGTTGAAGCGAGGCCAGGATTGGTTTGTTTCTCGCCGCTGACACTCATCGGTACTTACAGATGACCCACTAGCCGGCTGTGCTGATCTCGAAGAGTCTGCCCTCTCAAGTATTCCAGCTGCAGCTAGTGAAGCTTGTTTCGGATCCTTCTGCGTCGTCCAGCCTCTGCGATTTGGAGTGTCCAACACGCGAACTGCATGGCCTTGCGCAAAATCACTAGAGCACTTGCTCGGCGTTTGAGTACATGTAGGGTCTTGGGTCGGAACGGGTGGTACCTCCGTATATAGTGCAAACTACGGCGACGGCCAACGCTCCGATGAACTGTATGGGCAGGGCTTGCTTGCGCAAGCGCCATCGTCATCGCCATCGCCATCGCCAACCCCGAACACAGAGCTGTCGTCGTGTTTGTCTGATGTGGTTGGTTTTGACTTTGTGCATGAAAGCTCGGCGTCTGCTTCCCGGCGCCTGCCTGAGCCCTGAAGACTTTATAGCGCGGGACAGCACTGGCAATTCTTCTCCATCGCGGTGTCGACTTCGGAAGCGCAGTCCGCGGTGTGGCCGCGCAAGCATAATCTTCGAAGTCGGCACGTGGACAATCGCTACAGCGATGCACACTGCGCATATCACTCATTATCGCTTGGCTTCTGTTTGACTGTCTCTTCCGTCCTGCAATTACTCATTTCTGACTTCCGGGGAAGGGCGGGGGGAGCTCCGGCATCGATCAACGATCCTGGTCTCGCGCTTCTACAAGGTAGCGAGATGCCAAACCCCTTCAACGTTCTGGGCTCACGTGTGTACGGCGGCATGCCTGCTACATACATTGACGCAGCTAAGCGAGGCTATAGAGTTTGACGGTCTCAACTCCAGCATCCTTCCCTTGCTATTCATCCGGCGGCTGATGGAAGACGAGCTCTACGCTTGGCTGAATCTAGCAATCTGCTTCGATGGCAGGATGTTCATCGACGTGGACAACCCCCGTAATACAATCTTCGGCACATACTAGCACTCGTGATAATGAGATCGTCGCCGAATTCTGGTCAAGGCATGTGGCAATGCACGGAGGCTCCTCCTCGACACTCGGTCAAAGGTCCACAGCGGCTCAAAAAAGTACTCATGCTAAGTCACCTCGATGTGAGCATACAATGACCCTTCCAGCCACTGGTGATGGGCATCATCGTGCCTTCACACCTCGAGCCTTGATACTGGTACACCCTGTGACCCCGGCTCATTCTCCTCCATCACTCTCGTATCAGATTTTGCTTCACACCAATATCCACGAGACACGATATGCAAAGCGAGACGCTGTTTACGACAGGCTTTGGCTGGCAAAACTCAGGGTTCGTTGCGCCGGCATGTTGGGCCTACAACGACCCACTACCATACACGATGGACACGCAATCCTTTGCTCCAGGCAACCACCCGGCACAGCTTCACTATCCTGGAGGAGCCCACATGCCTCAGAGTGGGAACCCGTCACTGCCTTATCCTCCACATAACCACGCAGTGGACGTTTGGAGAGGCTTCAGTCGACCAACGATACACAACTCCTCATTTGTCGGACAGGAAGCAAGTATACAGCAAGGCCACGCTATGCCAGGCAGTCACGTACCTCGATATTCGTTATCCATGCATACTGCAATGAACAATGGACCATTCGCGCAACATCCAAAGTCCATTATACCTTATGGCTACGAAAGCATTCCACATCCTCCGCCGACGACGAACTGCCGATCGATGCCGATGAGCACTAACGGACACGGTATCGTCGGATCTGGATTCACATGTAACCGTTGCCTGTCCGCCTCAGCGCCATTGACTCCAGCGTCACGTCCCTCACATACGGTGTTGCCTCCAATCGCGCCAGTTCTAGCCAGAGGTCCACCCCGCAAGCCGAAGCGATCTGGACATGCTGTTTGGGTTGGCAATATTCCCATGGGAGCGTCCATCGAGGCCCTGAAAGATCACTTCTCCCGCGACGCAAGAAGTGATATCGAGAGTCTCTTCTTGATGGCCAAGTCGAACTGCGCTTTCGTCAACTATTATACCGAGGAAGCTTGTAACGCTGCTGTTGAACGTTTCAACCATTCTCTGTTTGGCTCCGTCCGTCTGTTGTGTCGCATTAGGCGAGAGCCAGGTATATTGCGCGACGTCAGCGTGTCCACCGGTGTCTCGAGCACTAGCAGTAGTCCGCTCAGCTCGATGAAGGAAGTAAGTCAAACAGCTAGCGATGGAGCCGATAGTCTTGACGAGGATTTTGCTGGACTCGGCATCAGCCGTGACGATCACAGCACTGTGGAAGACGCAGCTACTGAACCGGCGACGAACAGCTCAAGCAAGCCGACAGACCGGTACTTCATTGTCAAAAGTCTGACCAAGGAGGACTTACAGAACAGCTTGCAAACCGGTTTGTGGGAGACTCAATCACACAACCAGAAGGTCTTCGACAAAGCGTTCCGCGAGGCAGCGAATGTGTACATGATCTTCTCTGTCAATAAGTCCGGCGAGTACTTCGGCTACGCTCGCATGCTCTCGGCGCCGCATGCTCCATCTGCATTATCGCCTAGTGCTTCACCCACGATATCTCCAAAGCAAAACTCGACCCTGAAGATCACAGAAACAGCTTCCACCGCAACAGCGCCTAAAGGCTACGTGATCGACGACACCATCAGGGGCACTCTTTTCTGGGAAGCAGAGCCAGAGACCAACGGTATCGTCTCCAGTACGCCCTCGATCAGCATCTCGACTGAGCATGACGGTCATGTTCGCAGCCGACCTTTTCAGGTGGAGTGGCTTTCGGTGCGGAGAGTCACGTTCCAGCGCACTAAGGGTATTCGAAATCCTTGGAACAATAACAAGGAAGTTAAAGTGGCCCGTGATGGCACGGAGCTGGAGACGGAGGTTGGTAAGAAGATTGTAGAGCTGTTCCATGAGAGCTACGAAGATATGGCCAAGAGAGTGGTGTGATCGTAGTCGCGTTCGCGAGTTTGATGATCAGTTTCCTTACGGGGTTTGCATTGCGATACTGGTGATTGATGAGCATAATTGCATGCATTGATGACATTACAATGGCGTGGTCTTTGACGAGGGCGTATATGGTCCGGCATATGCATGATTGATCAAATTTTAGCAGCGGAGGATGCGTTTCATCATCATCAACGAGCGGGAATGTACAGTACCTCACACGTATTGCAGATTATTACGACTACTGCAACTTCGTCTCGAGAGCCACTGAGGCTACCACACTACTGTGCAGCTGCTGACAGAAGTCGCGAACTTAAAGCACTGTGCCCTCCTCCCGTCCTGTCACAGACGTGCATGAGCTAGTCTCGGCTGTAAACCTTTCGATCGGAAAGGTTTCCTGGTTGTTTGTCGACTTGGCGAGAAGTGGGTCCAATATACCGTCAATGGAATGTCAAATGAAGGGCACTCGTGCCGGATGGCACACTCACAGTCGCGTCGGGAGCCTGGTCGCATGAGGCGCTAGATTCACACGTACCAGCTCAATGGCTGCTGAGCGCGCACGGCACGTTTGAGATTATCGCGTTGTGATTCACAACAAGACCATTGTTGCGGCCGAAACATTCTCCAGCACGTCTCCTGCGAATCCGTGCACTCGCAGAATGTTGAGAGTACAGGCAGCATTTCGGCCCCGTATCGTCGTCACTCTTGGCGACCCGCTGCGCCGTTCAGCTTGGCAAACCAGGTCGACTAGATCCTTCGCATTAGGTCATCTCCTCACTAGGACTTCAACACTAATACCACATTCCTGATTTCCGCTTGGGCACTCATCTCATCTATCAGCTATGGCTGCGCCGAAGCCACAAGCGACTGCCATGCCCCTCGCACCCACTTAGGTCCTCACGCAATCATCAGGCGAGCGCATAGACATTGGAACGTTCGGATCTGCCAATCGATACAGCTTTATCGGCCCCGCCACATCACGCAATGAGCCGTGACCATGTTGCGAGCTGTTCAAGACGGCGAGGAAAGGATTGTCCGGTTTGAGCTTTTCGGGCGGGAAGTCTTGCTCCTTCGACTGCGGGGGTGATTGTAGAATGAGCAGTTTCTTTTCAGGTTGGAAAGGATGGGTCGGACTGCTTGATCTTCTAGCGTGTGGACCTGGTGCGAAGACTGGGCCGAGAGAAGGAGGGAGAGAGTGGCAGGACTCCCCATAACCTCGCCATGGTAGTACGGGTTGTTGTCGGTGCATGGACTATTTCAGCTGAAGAATGCTTTCGCGATGCCCAGTAAAGGCACGACGTGCAACAAAAGACTCGTCTCCCGTGACGCCTTGGGGTGCATCGTATCTAGTTGAATATCTTCATAACTCATGAAGAAAGTTCAGGCAATGCTGTGCAGCCTCTGAAGGGTTGCGTCGCTTGCAGCTGGGAGGTCATTCGCGAATAAGACCTGGCCTTCAACGACCTCACCTTGACTCTGCAGCCAGTGAAATGTGGAAAGGACAGTAGAAAGCCAACCTGAACAGCTAATACTTATAGGCTATTTGGCACTGAGCAGTGAATATAATATCATCCAGATCCTTCTTCACCTCATCTTCCGCGACCTACCTGGCCTAAGCAGCATGAGCATTCTCGAGCACGCCTACAATCTGCGGCCAGGGCGTATCATGATCTGTATCAAGTTCGCAATCATCGCGAACAGCTCCATTATCAGGTCCACGCGGTACTTTCGTGTCGATATTGTTAAGAAGGCCGAAGGGAAGGCGTCTGCGAGTGACAGAGCTCTCGATAACGCGCCGTTTATGGAATGCAGCATGATAATGTCCGCGGTGCTCTGCTTTTTCTTACCTTGTTCTCAGGTCCATGACGTTGGTGTTCGTCGACTTGCAATACAATCTGTAGCGGGTCTCATGAAGGCAGAGTGAGAATTGTGAACTGTAGCTGACATTGCTGCTAGAACTCGGTCTTTCAGTGTTGATCTGCTGGCCTGTCAATGCGAGCAACATCCTGATTCACATGGTGTTGATGTGGAGGTTGTCTTCTCCAGCTTACGTCAGCGGCAACCCAATCTCAATTTGGCGGACGCGTACCGTGTCCGCGTCTCTGGTTCGCGTCTTCGACGCGCTCACTTGCAACCTGAACAAAGCATTCATCTTCACTTCTGTGCGCTGACTACTATGTGCATGTGCACCACGGCTGTACTCTACGACTTGACGACTTCATGACGAAACGCTAGACATAAACGACCTTGGCCTACCTGGCCACAATAAATCACAATGCCAGTGCGTAGGAAAGAGGGAAAGTCGCGCTTCGGCGCCAACAAACCAGGACAGCTCAGCGACAGGACACGAAGACCTCAAGCAGTCAAGTCCAGCGAACTCAGATCCTCAGAAGCGACATCGAACAATGAGCGAATAGAGGCAACACGACTTGCGAACAAGATCGACGAAGGCCAAGGATTTGAGCGCTTCGAGGCAGGCAAGAAGCGTGTAGGATGGCTTTGCAACATGCACAGTACAGCGATTGAGGATTCAAAAGTACCTGGAGGCCGCGCGGCAGTTGACTTTTACTTCATTGGAGACGAGGGCGACACTTTCAAAGCGAGTATTGAGTACCAACCCTACTTCTTGATTGCGGTCAAGAAGGGAAAAGAGGCAGAAGTCGAAGAGTGGGCAAGAAGAGGTTATGAAGGTCTTGTAAGAGGCGTGGAAAGACTCGAGAAGGAGGATCTGAAGATGCCGAACCATTTGCTTGGCTATCGGCGAACGTTCCTTAAACTGCTCTTCGCCAATGTCAATGACCTGCTGGCTGTGAGGAGAGATATTGCGCCGATAGCCGAGAAGAACAGGTCGAAAACGACAGCGATGGACACATATGCAGAAGTTGCGAATGCCAATGCTGGATTTGATCTCTTCGATGATCATGAAATGCAAGACAATCGGCGGACGACCATTGCAGATGCTAGCGATTTCATCGTCGATATCAGAGAGTATGATGTGCCATACCACGTTCGAGTAGCCATTGACTTGGACATTCGGATAGGAAAATGGTATAATGTCGAAGCGAAGCATGGCCACATTACACTGAGCTGCATAGAAGAGCGGTTGACACGCGCAGATCCGGTTGTGATGGCATACGACATCGAGACCACCAAACTGCCTCTCAAGTTTCCAGACGCGGCGATAGATCAGATTATGATGATTTCTTACATGATTGACGGAGAAGGATTCTTGATCACGAACCGAGAGATCGTATCAGAGGACATCCAAGACTTCGATTATACCCCGAAACCTGAATTTCCAGGACCCTTTCAGATCTTCAATGAACCGAATGAAGAGGCAGTGCTAGAACGCTTCTTCGGCATGATCAAGGTTGTTCGACCTACAGTCATGGTCACGTACAATGGTGACTTCTTCGATTGGCCATTCGTGGAGGCACGAGCGAGCATACATGGCATGGACATGTATCAGGAGATTGGTTTCCGGAAGAACAGCGAAGACGTATATCAGTCGACTCATTGCGCGCATATGGATGCCTTTGCTTGGGTCAATCGAGACTCCTATTTACCACAAGGAAGTCGTGGTCTGAAAGCAGTCACTGTGGCCAAGCTGGGCTACGATCCGGACGAGCTCGATCCCGAACTGATGACACCATATGCCCAAGAGCGACCACAAGTGCTTGCAGAGTACTCTGTTTCGGACGCAGTGGCGACATACTATTTATACATGAAGTATGTGCATCCCTTCATCTTTTCGCTGTGTACCATCATTCCGCTAGGTCCGGACGACGTCCTCCGGAAGGGCACGGGTACCCTTTGCGAAATGTTGCTCATGGTGCAAGCTTATCAAAAAGAGATTGTACTGCCGAATAAGCATGTACAGCCACGAGAATCTTTCTGGGAAGGACATCTTCTGGACTCTGAAACATATGTCGGCGGTCACGTCGAGTCAATTGAATGTGGTGTGTTCCGGAGTGATATTCCAAACAACTTTGCTGTCGACACTACTGCTATCGATGAGTTGCTTGAGGACTTAGATGCCGCGTTGAAATTTTGCATCGAGGTTGAGGAGAAGAAGAAAGTTGAGGATGTCGACAACTACGATGACGTGAAGGCACAAATTGAAGCGCAACTCTTGAAGCTGAAGCAGCAACCCAATCGAAGCGAAAAGCCGCTAATCTACCATCTGGACGTCGCATCCATGTACCCTAACATCATGACAACAAATCGATTGCAACCCGACAGCATGATCGACGAGTCCGTTTGCGCCGCCTGTGACTTCAATCGGCCGGGCAAGACCTGCGATCGAAGAATGCCTTGGTCTTGGAGAGGAGAGTTTTTGCCCGCGAAACGGGACGAGTACAATATGATACGACATGCGCTGGAAAACGAGAAGTTCCCTGCTAAGTATCCGAACGGTCTTGCAAGAGCTTTCCACGATCTCAGCCTCGACGAGCAGACTGGCTTGGTCAGGAAGCGATTAACGGATTACAGCAAGAAGATCTACCACAAAATCCACGACGCTAAGACTATCGAACGAGAAGCCATCATCTGCCAGAGAGAGAACCCTTTTTACGTAGACACTGTGTGTGACTTTCGGGATCGTCGTTACGACTTCAAAGGCAAGCAAAAGGTATGGAAAGGCAAAACGTCTGAGCTCGAAAAGGCTGGCGCTAGTCAAGGAGAGATTGATGAGGCAAAGAAGATGATTGTCCTCTTCGACTCATTACAGCTTGCACATAAAGTCATCCTAAACTCCTTTTATGGTTACGTTATGCGGAAAGGATCTCGCTGGTACTCCATGGAAATGGCTGGTGTTACCTGTTTGACCGGTGCTCGAATCATCCAAATGGCTCGGCAGCTAGTGGAACGAATTGGTCGGCCACTGGAGCTGGACACGGACGGCATCTGGTGTATACTGCCAGCAACATTTCCTGAAAACTTCAACTTCAAGCTCAAGAACGGCAAGAAGATGACGATATCGTACCCTTGTGTTATGTTAAACCATCTTGTGCACGCAAAGTTTACGAATCACCAATATCAGACCCTGAAGGATCCTACAACATTCCGATACGAGACTCACAGCGATAACACCATCTTTTTCGAAGTCGATGGCCCTTACAAGGCTATGATCTTACCAACATCGAAGGAAGAGGACAAGAATTTGAAGAAGCGATATGCTGTGTTCAACGATGATGGAACTCTAGCTGAGCTCAAGGGCTTCGAGGTGAAGCGGAGAGGAGAGCTGAAACTGATCAAGATCTTCCAGCAACAAATCTTCAAGTTCTTCCTGGAGGGCTCAACACTAGCTGAGACCTACGGCGCTGTCGCAAAGGTTGCTAACAAGTGGCTGGATGTGCTTCATACTCACGGTAACACTCTGGCTGACGAAGAACTGATTGACCTTATCTGCGAGAATAAGAGCATGACCAAGACTCTAGAAGAATACGGCGCCCAAAAATCAACTGCTATTACAACAGCTAAGCGACTGGCTGAGTTCTTGGGAGAGCAGATGACTAAGGACAAGGGGTTGAACTGCAAGTACATCATATCGTCGAGACCGAAGAACGCGCCTGTGACTGAACGAGCAATACCTGTTGCAATACTCTCGGCAGACGACTCGACTAAACGATTTTACCTTCGAAAGTGGCTAAAAGAGGATCCCGGCGATATGGACCCACGGACCATCATCGATTGGAACTATTACCTCGAACGTCTCGGCTCCGTCATCCAGAAGCTGATCACAATCCCAGCTGCACTTCAGAAGATCTCTAACCCCGTCCCACGTGTGGCACATCCAGAATGGCTCCAACGCAGAATCCGCACAAAGGATGATCGCTTCCAGCAGTCCAAGCTTACAGATGTCTTCCAGAAGCAGCCACTGGCTGAGCGTGATGCCAATATCCAGCAAAGACCTCGTGGCGATTTGGAAGACTTTGGGGCAACGCCAATGTCAAAGCTGAAGCCTGCCACTGCTGCAAAGATTGTCAGCTCGCAGAAGAGAAAGGCTATTGATGATCATGCTAAGGCAGCCAGTGCTGACCCTTATGCTGCCTTACCGGCGGTGATGCCTTCTGTCACTGAGGATTATCGAGGCTGGCTCAAGTACCAGAAAAAGAAATGGAAGATTCAAAAAGCTGCCCGTGCGCGTCGGCGGCAACTCTTTGGCGAGAAGCGACAAGATGCCGCTGATGCTATCGGATCATTCTTCCGCAATCAAGCCGAGCTTCTATATACCACTGACTGGCAGGTCTTGCAACTACGTGAGACTGACTCCCCTGGAGAAGTCAAAGCGTTCGTGCTCATTGACAAAAAGGTACATCAGTTGAAAATCGTGGTGCCACGATCGGTTTTCTTGAACCTGAAAGAAGATGATTTGCCAGAAGTTTCTGTCGATGGCGTGAAAGCAGAGAAGATTGTCAACCACACTCTGCCTAATGGGCATCCATCAACACACTTGTTCAAGCTTACTACTAGCGAGCAGATCTATGTCAAGGAGCAGGAGAAACTATCAATGCTGTTCAACCACTCCAGTGTTGAAGGGGTGTACGAGAGACAAGTGCCACTCGATGTGCGCGCAATGCTGGAACTCGGCTGTGTGTGCACGTTTGATGAAACTCAACGAGGCGTGCTTGGCAAAGGTCTAGAGCAAGGTTTCGATCTCTCAGCTCTCCGTACGGTCACGCCCAAGAAGCCATATATGAGTAATGCGCCATTGAGCTATCTGGCACTCTACCACATCAGCGCTGGAGAACGGCAGATATACGCTTTGTTCTCATCGACGAGCCCCGAGGCTAAGATTATTGTCCTCAACCGAGCAAGAGGGGAAGAGAGCATGCCGAATGTCGACCGCATATATGAAAACATGCTCAAGAGTAAGCTGCAGGAAGCCAGCGGCGAGCAGTGGCAACCTACAATGGACTATCAGGAAGCGCTGCACTTCAAGTCGATCAATGTCACTACACATCGACGGGCCCTCCAAGAATTGGGCGATGCAGTCAAGAAGATTCAGAAGGAGGAGACGCAACCGATCATGCTGGTGCTGCAATCGCACAGTGCGCAGATGCTGGTGCACGACCTGCCGATTTTGCAAACTTTCCCAACACTAAAACTTCGTGCTGAGGAGAACGACAAGCAGTTACCTCCACTAGGCTGGCAATCTTTCGTGGCTAAACGACTAGTGAGCCATTACCTAGACTTAGGAACGTGGATCTCGCATCTTGTAGAATTCTCGAGATATGGCAATGTGCCGCTTTGCAATCTGGAGATGGACGACCCGCGGTTCTTAATTGACATTGCTTATGCACGACGCTTGCAAAAGGAAAAAGTCGTCCTCTGGTGGTCTCAGGATGCGAGACCAGACCATGCTGGACACGAGAAAGACGACATCCTGGGATCTATGGAAGTGGTTGACATGCCAGCCGTGAACAACCCTGGAACATACTCTTCAGTGTGCATCGACCTCAGTGTCAAGAACCTTGCCATAAATACTATCCTGTCTGCAGCGGTTCTGAATGAAGCTGAAGGCGCGGATCCGCTGGGCATCTCTGGTGCTGGGGCTCAGGAAGACGCGCTCGATGAGACTACTCAGACGATCCAGTCTGAGAATGCATTCGCCACAGCAGGCATTGGTGCACTTCGAGAGATGGTCAGAGGCTGGTGGCAAGAGGCTTGCAATACTAGTAGCTCGATGGCAGACATTCTGGTCCAGCATTTGGTGAGATGGGTGGAAAGCCCAAGTTCACACCTCTACGACCGAAATTTACACTACTACGTCCAGGTCATGTCCCGAAAAGCGTTCCAGCAGCTCATGTCGGAATTCCGTCGGGTCGGATCGCATATCGTCTTCGCAAACGCTGGCCGGCTGTTGTTACAAACATCGAAAGCAGAAGTTGGGAATGCTTTCGCGTACAGCCAGTATATCTTGAAAACCATCAGCACGAAACCAGCTTTTCATTTCCTGGACCTGGCGATCACTGAGTACTGGGACTACCTCGCATGGTACGATGAGTTCAACTATGGCGGAAAAGGATGCACTGAAGTCGTCGAAGCCGAGAACCAGCAGCTCAGCACAATCATGCATTGGCAAATGGCCAGCTTCCTTCCGCCCATCCTGCAACCAGAATTTAATGACTGGGTCGTGGAATACATCGAGCTCATGCACCAGCGCAAAAGACCTGCTGGCATTAACGGCACGCCGAGAGCGACACAGCTTCCCATACACGCCTCGATCTTCAATTCCGAAAAAGACGATCAGACCACTCCTGGTAACGTACTCGAAAAGTCCTTCTCAAAACCACTGAAGAAAAAAATCGCACAGCTCAACCAACGCCAACGCCGAGAAGGCATGATCGAAGAACTCCTGCCCGATTGGACATTCCCGACCTTGCCTGGCTCGCACCTGAATCTCCAGAATCCAGTCCTCGAACTTGTCAAAAGCATCATGCAGGTCCTCAGCCTGGACAAGACCATCACCCTAGAAGCCAGATCTCTGCGCAAGGACTTATTGCAGCTCTTTGACATTCGCGAATTCTCTTCCGATGGATCGTTCCAGAACCCCAGCTCTAGCCTCTGTATCAAGCAACTTTCGTGCGCAGAATGCTGTGTTCCCAAGGACATCGACCTTTGTCGGGATAGCGACCTCGCCCCGGACCCATCGAACCCAACCCTAACCGCCAAGTGCGACAATTGCGACGCTATATTCAAGCACTTGGATATTGAGGAGAGGTTGCTGGGCGATGTGCAGAAGATGGCGGTCCTTTGGATGACACAGGACCTGAAGTGTAAGAAATGCAGCAGGATCCGCTCGAACGAGTTCATGGATCATTGTGGGTGTGCTGGCGAATGGGTGTGCACGGTCAAGAAGGAGGATCTGACCAGGCAATTGAGGAATTTGGATAATGTGGCTAAACACTATGGGTTGAGGATGCTGGAAAGTGTGGTGCAAGGGTTTAGGGGGTCGTTGTGAGGCAAGTGGACTTGCGGATGCGAGAGGTTATGATGAGATGATGGCGTTCGGCGTTGTGGACAGCATGGTATCGCAGGTGGTGATTTGATGTTCTGTGTGTTATGTGTTTTCAATGTACCCGATACTTTGAGTTCCTAGATGTTCACACGTTGGACGTGTCGTACTCAGGCTGTTTTTCGAGATCCTGCAGCTGAATGCATCCACGAGTTTACCACCTCATAGTCACCCAGCGACGAATGATCATATTTAACGTGCGGCTGAGCTATTGCGGCTTGTCAGTGGTGCATGAATGGACATTCGTTTGCCATTCGTACGTCAATGTTGCAATTCCGGACCACTGCGTCGTTTGAGGAATAGCCATGGCGGTCTCCGCTCCACGATATTCCGCTCTACCACTCGATCATTCTGCTGTCATTCTTTGTGTCGCGATGCTCATTGTGGTATGCCATCGCTTCCCGACATGCCGGCCTCAGCATATGCACTCGAAGAAGTAACGGCAGCGAGTATAACCTCGAATGCGCTCTACGTTGCTAGCAGCCAACGCTTGTGATGTCGATCGATGGCGACAAGTCCGTAATGGCTTCAGTCGCTGATCAAGGTGATCGAATCCAGCTTCATGTGCTGCCTGCACATCTTGTTAAGTGGTTTGCTTCCACTCTACGGATTGCGGCTTCTGCTTTGACGGAGTCTGCGCTCGAAAGGACCACAAGATATGTGCTCTTATATATGCGCTGACGACCACTTTCCGCGTTGACCCAACCCGTCTGGAGTCACCGCGTTACTTACGACTATGCCGCTCAGGAGCCTCTCGGGTCGCGGAGCTGGCCGACCTGTTCGCGCAGTGGCATTCGAAGCAGGAGCCGTTACTTGCATCAAGCTACTGCGACTGCAGGCTTTCTAGTACACGAGCTGCGTACTTTGTTCGCGCTCGCAAAGCATGGACATGGACGGAATCCAACAGTCGCAGCGTCCTCGCAGCAATCTTTCGACACCTCGATCGAGAAGCAACTTTCCGCTGCCTGGACATTCCCGCCGAGGTCAGACTCCTGGTCTACGAGCAGCTACTGGACCACACCAAACATCCTGCTGGCACAAAGCTCCATCCAGCCTTACTGCTCACCTCGAAGGAAGTCAGGAAGGAAGCTCAGCCAATATTGTGTCGAAATCTGAAGTCCACGGAATCGATCATCATTATCTCAAACGTCAATGAACTACTCGAGCCGCTCCCGACAAGATATACGCATCTGATACTATCGATACACTGGAGACCACTCATACAAAGCGTCGCTTGGAACTAGCTGGTTACGAAGCAGTTGTCAGGTCAACGGGCCATCTCGGCCTTGACTTGAGGCTCTTCCCATCTAGCTTGCCGTCCAAAGTTCGCATATTGGTAGGAATAGAGATGCACGGGATCAGATCCGATGTGGAAGGATTCGGCCACGACGATGTCAACAGGCAGCTTTACTGCCTGATCACACATATTGCCCTTTAAGATGTCAAAGTGCTGGAGGTACGGACCACCTATATCGACCCTGCTACCGATTTCAACGCTCTCTGTCGGATCCTATGGCCACTGGGAGCTTTGAGAGAAGCCTTTATAAGTGTCCTTCCAGCCAGAGCTGGAGCATATATCTCGGCTGCCGGACCTCCTGCATCGGCCACGTGGTAAGTACGGCATGCAAAGCCTGTCGATATTGCCGAAATGCTTCATTTATGCTGAATATGCTGACCCACATCTGCCCACAGGCTCAACATGGCGTCTTCGCTTGGCACTATAAAGGTTTTGAAGGCGAAAATTGACCTTAACAATGAGGAGTACTGGGCCTACTTCTTCAGTGTAGGACCTCTTCTGTCGGGTATGCCTTATGGTTGTATTGATGAGGCCCTTGATAAGCAGTTTGCGAAGTTGCTCGTCCAGACCCGAGACTTTTATGCCCAAGATGAGAAGGGCGCATGGCTACCGAAACTGGAACATGAGAGACAAAATCGAGGCCGGAGCGAGCTGCATGATAGAAATCTCAGGTGCATCGAGGCTCTCCGCGCAACTTGGGCCGAAGTACACGGCTGAGCAATGGCTGGACCTCAGGTTATGGTCCTGCGTCTTGTCGACATACAAGCCAAGAAGGAGCAGGGCGCTTGTTATTGTGGTGTGTCGTTGGCACCAGACAGCCATTGTTGTATCGTACAGACCTGTAGGTTTCTGTCTGGCGTCTTACCTGCTGAATGCTACCGCTTTTGACACTATGAATCGCCGCGATGCCTATGTGGTGTACGATATTGGACGATGCTGTACGAAGCTGAGGCCAGTGGAAGCGACCCGCTCGAGTGGTTTGTACTCGTTTGTGAACTTCGGAGCTTCCCGATTTGGTGCTGCAACAATACGAAACAAGCGCGAAACACGGCCGTGCTTCAAGAACATTCCAATATTGACCTCACCCGTCTTCTAAGCCATGTATAGTAGACACTCCGAATGCCATTCTCTTTCTGCTCCGCTTAGTCTTGGAAATGCCCTGGTGGCATGATCTGCCTCAGGGCTATCTGGACCTTCTCGCACTTATACGAAATGCCAAGACCAAGAGATTGCCTGCAGTCACGAGAAATCCCGAAGGCTCTTCGGATCAGAGCCTCCAGTCGCGATCTGGGCGATAACATCGACGCTACACGATGGCGGCTATATTACCTTGCCGCCAGGCATCCAACTAAGAAAACAATGACTGCCAAATTCATGTATGTCTTCTCGAATGTTGCATATGGGCGGCTATCAGCAGCCGTGCGGAAATCGTGCGGTGTGAGTATGCAGGTGGCCGTCAGCTGTCCACACAAGCAGGTGGGTATCGTTAACATGTTCTGGTCCAAGATGCTGTCGCCTGGACCAAGTATCTAAAGGCGAGACTGTGCAATCAATCCCTGGCGTCCTACTCCATCCATGGCACGCAATATGCAATACGCGGTGATCATGTGTTGATCGCACGGCTACCAGACTGTTGCCTGCCGATGTCATACTTCTGGAAAGTGCTGGCAACAAGTACGCCAACAAGTAGTAGGTCATGCGCGATGGGTCCGCAGATCATGTTCAGAGCGGTTATCGGTCACTCGGCACTCGGCAGAGCAAGGAGCTAGGGCCAAGTTAGGCACATGCAAGAAACCGGCGATGCCAGCCCTATGCTGTTGAAATACAAGAAATAATACGAGAGCGAGTGCGGGTTTTATCGATAATTGGACAGAAGAAGGGTGTGTCAGACACGTCTGAGGTGAAGGGAGAAGACGTCAACCACTGAACAGACTTTCGCAGGCTCCACCGAAGAATGACTGATGGCTGAGAAATCAATACAGACTCGTACATTACATCAATATCTGTGTGATATCACACTTTCACCAATGAAGCTTTGTCGTCCGTGTGATCCCGGCTCCCGCTCCGCTCTACGACTAGCGAAGTGGTTGGATCGCTGACTTCATGCACGCATACTGCATCTCCACCACGCGAAGTCATCGTCGTACAACACGGGCTTCGCGCCGCGGAACGATTCGTCCGTAGACATACCGCGCATTCGTTCATATACTCTTCACGGGTGCTGACGGATGCCTGCCAGGATTATCGCTCCAAGCAAAAAGTCGCTTGGCGCTTTCCCGCTGCAGCCAACCGTGGCACTAGTGGCTGTCCTGGCCCCCGCGTGCAGGAAGCTGTCGTCCTTGCGCAGCTCTGTTGGCTTCTTGCCATCACGTCAGAAGAGCAAGAATCGGAGTTTATGCTGTCGTTTTCCACGCTGACACACAGCTGTATACCGAGTTCGGCATCGCGCCTCGATCCAGCGCCGGTCACGATGCGCATCATGAGTGTGCCTGGTGAGTAATGAGGTCTGCGTGGGCATGTGCTCTGCCGATGTCGTTAGGATATGAGGTATGCTCGCGCCTGCTGCTTCGTACCTGATTCTTTCTGTAACTTTCCGTGCATCCTGCCATCGACAGCTAGGTACTGTGTGCCTCGCAACATCTGGCTCGTAGAAACAGCCGCACAAGGTCGCAGCACTCATACCACACCCGATCGCATACGGTCTAAAAGCGTCGCATCGATCTGGGCGGCCCACGCCTACTCGCTGAATCTGTCGCCTGGATCTGTACTCACTGAAACTCACCTTGACTGCGAGCCCTTCTCCATGCGCTCGCAGAGCGTAGCATTCTTAACGACCGCGGCGCTCCTCGCTGGAGCGCTGCCACTTACAGCAGCTCATGGCGGGACACACAGCGCGATGGCTATGCGGCCAGCTGCGGAGAACAGCACCGTGGAAATGACGCCCACCGAGATAGCGCATTTGCTTCCCTCTTACTTCCGGCACTCTGAGCAATTCGGCTGGCATTTGGCGCATACTGTCCTTATGCTCCTGGCCTGGTTCGCGGTGATGCCATTAGCAATCATGCTCTCGATCGCTCGGTCGCGGTACCACATCCCAGCCCAGATGCTGTTTCACTTGTTCAATGGACTTGGTCTGTTTACGGGATTCGTCTACAACCATTCCACGCCAGATCTCTACGAGAACAATTCGCATCACCCTCTGGGATGGGTCGTGACTGGTTTTACAATTGCCTGGACATTCATGTCCTTCTACACTGCATACGGCGAGTATCGGAGCAGCAGAAGAGCATCGCTTGAGTATGGACAATCCTTCGCGAACGAGAGAATGGCACATTTCAACCAGTTCCATCCGTACGAAGACCGCTTCTCACCACGCGATTCGCATGACTCTGGTGTGGGCCCGGAGCGCAACTCCGCTTCGCTTTTTGGCTCGAGGCAGAACTCTTCGGACGGTGTATATCACAAGCCAGAAGATCCATTGGAGGATATGGACCTCAATGAGCAGGACCAAGAGTCGGAAGACTTAGAGAAGGCAGGCTTCCTGGGCAATAACCGGATCGATCGCTTCGTCTCGAAGAACGTACTTCGCTTTTCTACCCAGCGCGCTTCGAAAATCGTACGCTTCCTTCAGATATTTACTGAGAAGATCATTCTACTGTTAGGCTTTGCAGCGATACTTTCAGGCTTCATCGTATCTGGCGGGCTCTTCCGGAACAGGCAAATCTACTCGGGACTTGCTCACTACATCAAAGGCGCCATCTTCTTTTGGTACGGTCTCCTGACCCTTGGGCGCTGGATGGGCGCCTTTACAGAATTCGGTTGGGCCTGGAATGTTCGTCCTCAAAGACCACTGATTTCGAAGTGGAAAGCTATGGTGCCATCAGCCGAATTCACCGAGTCCTTTGTGATTTGGCTGTACGGCGCCAGCAATGTCTTCCTCGAACATCTGAACAATTGGGGTACTGCCTGGACACCTTCCGACCTGGAGCACCTGAGTATTACGATCCTCTTCTTCGGCGGAGGTCTTCTCGGCATGATGCTAGAATCGAGCTGGTTGAGTACGCTACTCAATACGACGACTTTCATCCAGAAGAGCAAGGACGAAGAGCTTGCGGGCCTGTCGCGCTTCCCTCGAAGTGCCACTGTGGAAGAGCAGCAGTCATGTTGGGAAGAGCCGGTGACGTATAAGCTGCCGCTGAATCCAATGCCAGCGCTTACAATCATGCTCCTGGGCATGATGATGGGAGCGCATCATCAAGACAGCATGGTCAGCACAATGATGCACGCACAGTGGGGTGGCCTCTTCACCGCTTTCGCTCTCGCGCGCGCAGCCACCTACATTACCTTGTACATCAAGCCACCTACCTCCCACTTCCCATCGCGACCGCCGAGCGAAATTGTCGCAGCGTTCTGCTTGACGGCCGGTGGGCTAATGTTCATGAACAGCTCCGCCGACAATGTGTGGGCCATCGAATCGAACGGCCTGGACGCCATGACGATCTTTACTGTGACGATGGGTTTGACAGGCATCACCCTCGCGTGGGAAGTCCTGGTGTTCGCCATCAAAGGGTGGGCAGTGCGAAAAGAAAGAGCTGCTGCTGGAAAGCCGTTAGCATGAGCAGCCAGAAAAGAGAAAGACAAACGACAGCAGTATCTACTGCGCAGCCGGTCACTGCTGCGGTATGAGCTTACGAGACCTATGACCTGAACAGAATGCCGCTTAGTACGCTTCGATGCATTGCGCTTGGATTATTCGGCCTGGTTGAATAGGCAGAGCGTTATGATACCCATTTTGTTGATGACTTTTTTCGACGATGAGGGCGTTGATCTTTGCAAGGCAGACGAACTTGTTAGAAAGGGATGTGAATAGATACCTAATGTATGAAGCAATGATATTGCCAGAATCAGTGTATCATCGTCTCGCACATTGATGAGTAGCATTGCCCGTCGTCTCGTTGTAGAGATAGAGATGAAAGTCAATTGCCATTACCTGATGATGGCTGTGCAGAAGTCTGAAGGTGAAAAAGGAGCAGAGTAGTGTCGGCATGTCACTCCAGAGGGGTCACGGATCCATCTCGGCGGATCGTGAAGGCTGACACGCCTGCACTACCAAGGAGTTGTTCCGTGCCAAGACCTCGTACCGAAGCATTCTTACAAGCACGCCTTCAGGCCCAGAGTTTGGGTTGGAGTCATGTCGTCTTTGTGCATGTCTGACGTCCGCTCGACTACGATGTAGCAGACGAAGCTATCCTCATGACTCGTCTCGTGGTCGAGCTAAACGAATGATTTGACATAAGCTACCAAGTAGGACAGCGTCTGCTCAGGTGTTTTGCCGAATATCAGATCAAGGCTAGAGGACCATTGAGAGAAGATCTGAATGTCAGTACTTGGACTTATTGCCAGTCTCATCCAACCTTCCGTATGTTCAGGTCACTTAGCAGTTGCCAAACACTTGTAGTAGCTGAAAGTACACTGAAAATCCCCGATGGTGTCTCGTCCCGGATAGCTCAGACAGCGTTGTCGGACTGGCACGTACAGCAGCAGTCAACGTCACAAAGTATGTAGCGACCATCCTCCGCCATCACCGCACCCACAAGGCCACTCTGCCGGAGCAGAATAGACCAGGTACAATGCTAGGCACAAGGCACGCCGCCAGTCCACTTCCTTAGCCAAAGGCTCACCGTAGTCGGCCAATCACCAAGTGTCCCTTACGCCCTCGAAAGGACTTGTCGTGAACGTGAAGCAAACATTGATGTATCGCGTGTAATACTGAGCAGATCTCATTGGCCTTGAGTAGTTGCTCCACCTGACCACGCGAAGAATTATTAATTCAAGAAGCAGAGCGGGAAGAGAATGGAGATCGATGAGAAGAAGGTGCGTGCAAATAGCGCTTTTATGGCTGTCCTGGGTATCATTATCAGTCGTAAGTGTTGTACAAGCATGGCGCGTCTCTGTTAGCTCGCAGCGAAGCCGACCTTTCTGGTCGGCTGAGCGGCGCCGGAAGAGATATTGTTGAGCATGTTATCGATATCGTCCAGCGCGAGGTTGCCAGCGTCGAGCGTTTGCTGGTCTTGGGCAGCTGATCGCCCAGCAACCTGAAAGAGCTGTCTGGAAGGCGTAGCCGGTCGAAGTGTTTGCAGAATTATTGCTTGATACTCAGCTGCGATGAGCAAATCTCTTTGAGTATTCATCTGACCAATGCCGGCGGTCGAAGTCTGTGCCGCGAACTGCGAGATGGAGGTTATGTTTTCGTTCGTAGTATTGACATCGCTGAGGTGAGTCAGTCCCGGCGATCTGAGTGCGCCCACGCCGCCGCCCTGCCAGAACTGCTGAAAACTGGTGATGATGTAGACGTCGCTGTTGTACCACATCACGACACTCTCATCGGTCTGGCCAGTCCGTGAGCTGACCGGTGAGACCGAGATTCCGCCTCTCGCGGCTGATCCGGGAAGTCTAGTCGCGCTCGAGAAGAGCTGATCCGCTTTCGCTTTGCGAGTGTTCGGTGTCATCGGAGCTAGGTTTGCTGAGCCTTTCTTGACCCTCGCGGTGTCCCCAAAGTCATGTGATATGGATGCGCCAAGATGACCTTCGATTGCAAAATCCTCGATACTCCGACCAGGCCTTGTGGAGTCGGACGAGGCCCATATTCCCCAGTGACCGTCATCGAGGAGTGCAAGAATGCCTTTGCCCGCAAGAATCCACTTTGCATCAAGTATCCTCTTTCGCGTGGCTAGTGCTTGGCTGAAAATTGAGGTCTCTTTGCCGGAACGGAATGGTGCGTGATGGGCAGTCAGCCATTTGCCTGGTTCTCCTGTCGGCACGCCCGACACTGTGGTGGAGTCGCTTGAGCCAGGACGCTGCAACGGTGTATTTAGTGCATACGGATCATAGATGCGCGCAGCACCCGTTGCTTCTGCAATTATGATCTGCGCCGAGCGCGTCGAAGGATGAAAAGATAAGCGAGAGAGTGTAGAAGAAAGTGGTGTCCTTCGCATTAAATTGACCTCGTCCGCGATGACTCCCGTTGCATGCACAGGTATATTCCATATATTCAGCGTCCGCGATACGCTGGCAATCAGCAGGTACCCCTCAATCCCTTCCTGGTAATCTCTGCGTACATGCTGTGGCGGATTGTCGATCGGCAAGAACTTCATGGCCACATCTAGGGGTGCCCGACCAGCCGGCTGACAGTCTTGCATCGACGACATCACACTCGCCCTGACACGCTCCTTATCTTCCTCGTGGACTGGTGGCAGAAGCGGCACTTGAGCGAAGATGACTCTACCGCTCGCTGTCGCCAGAGTGGCAACAGCATCGTGCCGCAGTATAGTGGGTGTGATGGAGGAATTCGCGAGAGCGGGAACAGCAACTCGCGTGACCGCAGAATCAAGCTCGATGTCCAGCTCTTGAATGATGCTCGGATACGGGCAGTCTGGATCCAGCTCTTCCTCTTCCTCCTCGAAGTCCACCGCCAGATCTTGAGATTGCGGTTGTGGTGGTTCATCGTCGGCGTCAAGAACTATCGTTTCTACGTGGGAAGTGCCGTTCGTCCTTGGCGCTGCCGATCCAGAATGCGACTTCGATCGTCGACCACCTCTCCAGAGCATTCGGAACCCATTTTGATGGCCATAGATGACCAGTGTCGAGCCGTTCGGTGCTCTGAAAGGATATATCTGTGCCGTATTTATGCGATGTTCGAGTGCATAGCTAAAGACAATAATGTTAGCTCTGGCTGTCCAGATCATGCGGTACTTGCTCGCTCAGCTCAACACACCTGATCTGAAGCTTCCGATCGCGCTTGGTGACTCTGATATTGTGGTCCATCCCGTACGTGTAGCTGTTGTGTTGTGTGCAGGGATGTTGCTGTTGTTGGTCGAAGTTCTGGAGGAACTTGCTTATTAAACTTCCATGCAAGAGCTCTTTCAGAACGCGTCAAAGTCGCGTCGAGATTTGGCGGTCGACCTCACACACGTGCGCTCCCGTCACTTCCTTCTCAAGCCACTACTTCATAGTACACCAAAAACAATATCTGTCAAAGACAACTCGGGAGGGAGGACTGGAAAACATGCTGCATAGCACATCGAGAACGGCAGTGATACATGGCGGCATTGACATCTCTCGGTGTCCACACGCCAACAGCATTATCGTACCTGGTTGACGAAGGATGGTTACCGCCACTGCCGAAAAGCACCCAATACCAATGGACCACCTACACCACCGAACACGAAGGCGAGGATATCGATGAAGAAGTACTCGCGACATCGAAAGTCGTTGTATGGTCGCACGGCAAATTCGTTCGAAATGTGTACAGGTTTGATCTGGAAGGCGAGGAAGTGCTACAAGCTCTTTTGACCAGATTCCCTGCAAAACAATGGCTAACCCGCGACCATGCCACGGCTATCTCGAAAACGGGCAATACTCCTGGCACTCGACATGAAACTGTCCCGTGCCAGCTCTTGAACCGTCAGGATGCGAAAGATCAACCAGATCTCAATGGCAGAGCTCTGGTGGTCCTGCTCAAGTCCAAGACGCATATATACTTCTTGAGAGGCTCTCACCACATCATTGATCTTCCATTCGAGGTAGAACGGGCCTTTGCCGCCCCACGTGGCATCATACTGCAGAGAAAGCGAACGTCCCAGAGCTTGTCGACTTCCACGCCTCAGATTCCCAAAGTTCCAACAAATTCGTTCTTCACCTTCCAAGGACAACCTCAGACAACATTCAGGCACTCATTGTCGCCATCATTACACAAAAGTTTTGCCAAGACCAACTTCCTGCAGGCGAAACCATATCAACCTTCCCCACTCAGTGGGATTTCGAGGCTTGATGCTTTTTTCCAAGAAGTCATCAAGCCACATGATCAAGCGGATGACGATGATTCTACGAACATCTATACGTTGACCGGACCTTTGGGCGACCTGGGTGTGGTGACCTTCTCCTTGCAGCACCACAAACCACGACTGCCTACCAAGTCCGCAGGCGGTCTGAGTGTCGAATTCGAAGGTCTCGATCCCGCCGAGCAAGTCATATATGTATCGGCGAAAGATGAACTTCCGCCAAGTGGCGCAGAGGCGAGAGGCGAGCTTTCGCTGCTTGCGACATTCAACCCCGACATAAGCACCGTGACGATATGGCACGCCTGGTATATTGAAGAGAAGTCTCTGAAGGAGCTCCTGAAACTGCGAGCAGATCAGAAAGCTGCTAAGGCTAAGCGCCGAAGCTCTTTTCCGACTGCAAGCATGGGCACTGGCGCGGCAACCCCTGCCACCAGACGAAGAGATGGAACGAGGGAAAGTTTTGCTGGAGCGGGCGCGTTGCCGGGAGAGACGCATGGTGCAGTACTCTCGCGCAAACCGACCAAACAAGAAGAGGAAAAGGTCATGGCATCGCAAATGGACCCCGATTACCAGCCTGTAGCTTCACAGCAGCCAGTACGCGAATCGCGGCGAGTCAGCTCGATGAACGCCGACGTGCGGGCCAGCCAGACCACGGTAAATGCTAGTTTTGTAGGGGCTGGTGCACGACGCGCTACATCTTTCGGAGGTCCCAGTACAAGACGATCGTTGAGTCACCGAAAAAGTCGAGGATCGACGCCAGGTAGCGTCCATGGGCATAGTCAAGCTGGCGAGGATGAGACTATGGATTTGGATGACACATTAGAGTCCGAGAGTGATGAAAGCACCGAAGAGATCTTGCGCCACATACGCGCGACTGTCGAATCACCTGGAATGGATAGCGTTTTCGGCTGTGCCGACGACAACTTCAAGCGTGAGCTGGTTGTGCGAAAGATAATATCGTTTCCAGTTGGGCTGTCCACTCCTTCGCAGGGCAGTGCTGCAAAGTCCGACAAGACGCTACACGTCGCAACCATGGCGCAGCCGCACGACGATGGGCCCGATGCAAAGATAGGCGTTTATGTTCACGATCCACAACAAGGCGAGCTGCAGCATATCTCCCTCAGAGTCAGACACCGACCTTTGTGGCCAGAACTATCATGCTCTCCTATCATCGCCATCCCTATGGTGCTCGCTGAACAGCAGGTGGATCACTGCCAGGACATGCTCAAGTTGACTGATTGCGGTGTTTCTGCTATCTTGCTCAAGGACCGTGGCGTCATTCTAGCTGAGGGCGACCAGAGTCTTGGCCCCATTCCTGATCCTGTACCGTACAGAGTATACAACACGTTTGATCTCATGTCAAGGAACGATACTGAGCAGCACGACACCGGCAAGAATCGTACGCTAGATAAATTGGACGGGGTAACATATTTTAAACATGCAGGCTCTAACGCTAGCTACGACGAAGTGAGCCAAGACGCTGTGCATCATCGACGAAAGTTACATATACGACCATCTGACCCAAAAGTCAGACACATACTTGCCATGTGCTCTCGAGTATTGCCGAAACAGTCAGCTACGTCACTACCAAGGATCTGGTGCGTGGCATATGCTCGTATACGTGCAGCTCCTGAAATGTTACAAAATACGACAAGCTCCGCCGAACATGTCGCCTTGGTCGCCGCATTGTTCACGCTTGTGGTTAGTATCTTGGACGACAAAGCGCGTGCGTTACTGAGCATTTTAAAGCTGTCTGCCGGTAAGGGCAGAAGCTCCGGTATTGAAGTCGCCAGGCATCGAAAGTTTGCGCACGAATGGCAGACCCAGATAAGTCCAGCTTGGGCATGGCTGCCACCGACCAACGAATCACCTTCTCGCTGCTCGCCTGGTAGTATGGAACGACGCAAAGATCAGCTGCTATTAATTGCCGCAGCCGTTGCCGACGACATATCGTTGCTCCTCCAGGACAAGCCGACCACATCGTTGGCTGTGATACTTGCCATTAAACTCATGCTTGTCCTTGATATGGCTGCTAATGAACAAAAGCTGCGAACATTGTCTCTGCAAGGACCTCATGATAGCCTGTTACCGGTGATCGCACAGCTCGGATTGTGGCTGAATGTCGACGCTTGGAGTCCTACCAAAGCCAAGCAGTGTGATCAGTGGGCGTTTGTCAAATCGACGTTGACTTCGTTCACGTCCATAGCTCCATTTGAGCAGCCTGTCAGCGTGTACGAGTGGTTTGAAGAGTCGCTTGAGAGTGGCTCGGCGCGGCCATTTGCTTCGCTGTCAGAGATTGCTGCCATTGGTGGCGAAGACTTCAAGCGGCACGTTGAACCGAACAAGGCTTCCGCACTGGTACCTCGCCTCACCGCCCTGACTACCGTTCTCGAAGCGACGCAAGGGCTTTCCGCGCGCCCCGCGTATGTGGTCGAGAGCATGGCACAGCACGGCATAACACAAGACATGCTCGAGACTTTGCCTGAGTCAATTGCGGCGCCGTTCAGAGAGGCCATCGCTCGCTGTGAAAAGGACCCTTCTATCTCCTGGGCCAAAAATTTGCTTCAACTGGTCGGCAGAGCAGAGCTTGTGTCTGACACGCGTTCCAGATTCTCCTCGTCAGCAAGATCGCCTCTAAACATCCCCGGGACCGCTCGCGACGTTGCTGCTGCTTGCAATGCACTAGATCAGCCGGACATACATGGAAAGACGAAAGAAGCTGCCCGGCACGCCGTATCTCAGCTGATATTCCACGAAGACAGAAGACTCATCGAAGCGACAGGCCTCATGCATTTTAACAGTATTCAGATCGCACAGTGTCCGAAACTGCCAGAGTGGGATGAGAACACCCATTTCGAAGTTCAGCGCAAAGTCATGCACTTTGTTACCACCAGAACTGTGGCCTTGCCGGCTGGAGACGGCATGATACATTACGACAGCCAGATGCCACTACTCACGGAAAAGTTCCACCTTCCCGGCTTCCACACGCAATGCCTTATGCAGCCAATGGGCCACACGTTGACGACTGATCGCACTGGCTTGACCGAAGAGAAAGTTAGCTGGGCATTCTTTCACGCCGGCGTTTCAGTTGGCCTACGGATTTCCCGACACGCTGACGGTATCGATACCTCCTGGATAGCCTTCAACAAGCCGAATGAGCTCACCAACAGACATGCGGGAATGCTCCTTGCGCTGGGATTGAGTGGACATTTGCGGCACCTCGCTAAATGGCTGTCCTTCAAATACCTTACGCCGAAGCACTCAATGACTTCAATTGGGCTACTCCTCGGACTGTCAGCCTCCTATCTTGGTTCGATGGACGGCCTGATCACTCGCATGCTATCAGTACACATCACAAGGATGCTGCCGCCAGGCGCAGCCGAGCTCAATGTATCTCCTGCAACTCAGACAGCAGGGCTGATGGGCATCGGGTTACTATACTACAATACATCTCATCGGCGGATGACCGAAATCATGCTGTCTGAGATCGAAAGTATGGAAATTGAAGACCCCGATAGTGGACCAGATCCGCTTCGTGACGAGTCGTACAGACTCGCTGCTGGCTTTGCATTGGGATACATAAATCTTGCAAAGGGCAACAACCTAAGCGGTTTACACGGCATGCAGCTGTCAGAGCGACTGCTCGCGATGGCTGTTGGACCACGCCCTGTACAAGCAGTCCATGTCTTCGACAGGGCAACTGCTGGAGCGGTCATAGCAACGGCACTGGTCTTCATGAAAACTGGCGTCAGGTCAATTGCGAACAAGATCGACATACCAGATACAGAAGCTCAATACGCTCATATCCGCCCTGACATTCTCATGCTACGTGCTATGGCGAAGCACCTCATTCTGTGGGACGATATTGAGGCCAAGGGGCAAAGGGATGATGGCTATGCGATCTGGATTGACGAGAACATGCCGAGTTGCTGCAGAGATCAAATCATGCAGACTGCTCGTGACTTTTCCGTGACAAGGACCATCAGCAGTGCCCACATACCAGTATTCCACATTCATACAGGGCTTGCATTTGCGCTTGGTCTTAGATATGCAGGCACTGGCAACACGAAAGCTCGCGACGAGATTTTGAGCGTGCTCAAAATCTTTTATAGGTTCGATGCTGCCGAGGCATACTATTTCGACGCAAAGCTGGGACGCTCCGCGCTTAAGAGGTGTATTGACGTACTGGCGCTTTCTGCTGCGACAGTAATGGCAGGAACCGGCGATCTAGACACATTCCGCTGGCTACGAAGGATGCACGGACGGGTAGATGCTGAGACGACGTATGGCTCGCACCTCGCTGCTCACCTAGCGATTGGCGTGCTGTTCCTCGGTGGTGGGACATTTACCTTTGGGACCTCGAATCTGGCTGTTGCTTCGCTGATTGTGGCCTTTTACCCTCTCTTCCCAATGGATGTACAAGACAATCGGGTGCATCTACAGGCCTTTAGGCACTTTTGGGTCTTCGCTGCAGAAGCAAGGTGCATCGTTGTGGAGGACATTGATACGCAGCGCCCGATCCATATGCCAATCAAGGTGCATCTCAAGAATGGCACTACGAGGCCGATGCAAGCACCATGCCTCCTGCCGGAGCTCGATAGCATTGCATCAGTGCAGACCGATAACTCAGCATACTGGCCCGTGACGCTCGATTTCGCCGGCAATACACGCCACCTCTCGCAATTCCGCAAAGACCAGCGAATCTTTGTCCGCAGATGTCCGGCTTCCGAAGCCCACGACTCGGTTTTCACAGCCACTTTCGCCGCTCTTACCGACGCTGTACCAACTCAAGCTGCTACTAGTAGCCAGCAAATTCGGGCCGTCCTAGCCAAGCTTCCGGCACTCAAGGATCTGGATCGAGCAGACTTTGAGCTCTTGCTGCCGCCTGATGTGCATAGCTCTGTGTATTCGGATGAGCGGAGTACTGTGGTCGATGATAGGCTTGTGTTTCAACGAGCTACTGGGAGTGATAGTCGGGATGCGTTGTGGAATCTGAGGATTTTGTTTGCGTGGGCGGAAAAGGCTAAGAGTGAGGGTGATGGGAAGATGAGGTGGATTGGGGCGGAGGTTGTGGAGGCTCTGAAGGCGGTCGTCGAGGAGCGAAGCAGGGGTGTTGGGAATTAAAATGTGCCATCGGTGCTGACACATAGGTAGCATATGAGCGCAGCATCGGAGAGAAAGAGGACACGACGAGGACGCGACGCGTATCCTTGTAAACATTTCTCTTGGCGCCATGACAGATAGTCTGATCACGTGATATGATGAGCTCTGAACCTTCTGGCAGCAGACTTGCCTATGCCTTTCTCTGCCAGATTGGTCCTCAATGCAGTTCAGACTATGTTTGCAGCAAGCTGATTGCACCGTCTCCCTGCATTCATCTTATCTGAGTAATTCCTTCGTACTCTATCACGGCATTCTATGTTCGTCTGGCAAGCACAGTCGGAGACTGCCCAACATGGTATAGTATGGAATGATAAGACACTAAGAACGATAATGGCCTCGGCAGAGCTCCCCTCCACCACTTCTAGAATAGTACTTGATCGACCAAAGTCAAACATGATGATGTGAACAGTGTGCATACTACCTGCCACGGAATTGGTCAATCGTTGTCGGGCACATAACCCTCAAGTCGTTTCCTCGTCCTCATTCTCTCTCCAACTCAGCGTCCTACAACAATTGACACGACACGAGCAGCGAATCATGGCAGATGTACGACAACGCAAGTCGGCAGCGATGCCTCCCGATCCCAAGCCAAAGGCAGAAGAGCAAGACAGATCAAAGCAAAAAGGCAGAAGAGATGATGGAGGACCAGATCTCGAACCCAATATCTGGGTAGTCAGCACAATGTTCATCCTCTTCGTCAGCGTCATCGGCTCCCTGTTCTATTACAAAGTCGACAACCGCGAAAATGGTCCCTTCGCAGCCTGGGTCAACGAAAAATACCCCGCCATCAACCGCGCCCTCAACCGTCCACGAGCAATACCCTACCCAGCCTTCGGCGCACAAGCCGCAGAGACAACAGGCCAAATCCAACTCACTGAAGAAGAACTGAAAGCCTTCGACGGCACCGACACCGAAAAACCAATCTACCTCGCCATCAACGGCACCATCTTCGACGTCTCCGTCTCCCCCGCCTTTTACGGCCCTGGAGGCCACTACAACCACTTCGTCGGTAAAGATGCCACTCGCGCCTGGATAACCGAATGCTGGGACACACCCGACCAATTCACGCACCGCCTCGACGACGTACACGTCATGTTCCTCCCACGATGGCTCGACGAGCAACTCGCCAAAGCTGCGGACGGAGACCTCTCCGATCTCGGCGAAATCGGCAAAATGCCCCAAGACATGTTAAGCAATATGGCGAAGAAGAGTGTCGAGAAGTTCGGGAGTGTGACGGACAGCGAGAAAGAGCAGAGGAGAAAGGAGGACAGGATCGAGGCGGAGGCCAAGGTGCAGGAGACGTTGGCGCATTGGGTCAAGTTCTTTTCGGGGAATGCCAAATATAAGATTGTCGGGACTGTGATATTGGAGGGAAAACCTGAGCCGCCGGCACCATGTGAGGCGGCTATGAAGAAGAGGCCGACGAAGGGCGGGAAGTTGGAGTCTTTGATGGGGGCTATGGGACCGATGATGGGTGGTGCTCCTGGTGGCGCTGGAGCAGGAGCGGGAGGAGAGAATAAGGCTGGTGAGATGCCGGCTGCGGTCAAGGAGCAGATTGCGAAGGCGAAAAAGGCTAAGGAAGATGCCGAGAAGGCGAAGGAGGCGGATGTAGCGGAGGACGATGAGGAGGACTATGTGCATGAAGAGTTATAGATATGTACTGATGCAACGACAGACACGAATTTGATGACCCAGCGTGCACATTGTTCATGGATCTGCTTCTCGAAGTACGTGAAAAGATTTAGGAGTAATCTTCTTCACACACTGCAGAGCGGACGTATTTTCACTGAGCCACATTGGCTGCAGGAATTTGTCTGGAATCTTTCCGAGTACAATCGCTTTTATGCTGCCGTGGTCAGGCGAAGTCGAACACGTCTTCTTGATAAAGGGGCCTATATCATGACGGCAAACTTTCAAGAGATGACAGACTACGGCGAAAGGAGACTATACTCACATTCTCACATATAATGAGGTTTCTGTGAAAGACCCCTTAGCCCAACGACTCGCGCAGCTGCATGGATTGACATCGATCTCACGAACTTCCAAGTCCTCACCAACCCTTTCGAGCGACATGTGCCCAGTCTTACTGCTCGACCAAGGACATGATAGCCTGGAGGCTGCGCAAACCCATCTTCTGATCGGAGAAGCCATCCGTCTTTACTTCACCCGGTGTACACCACTTCAAACCAGCGTACACATTTCTGGGCTGTGGCATATTGCCTTCTACGTTCGTTGCAACAATGTTCGAGACACAGCGCGGCGCAACCGAGCGCTTTGCACAGAAGACCAGGTAGTCAAGGGCAAGGCCGTCACACCGTCAACCATAGCTGACAGCATACAGATCGATGTCATTGACAGCGATGCGCCACCATCGATACCGACTCTACCGAATCTATCTGCAAGACTCTAGAGGGTGCTCGCCCTGATATGGTCTGAGACGAATTGGGCGGGCATGGCATGATCGCGCGCTATGCGCAGAGCTTCAGCTATATGGACACCATGAGACTTTCAGGGCATGCCCGAACCAAGACCCAGCGTACGAAGTATAATCTACGTTGCCTTGCGGCATCCACATGCTTTATTGCAGGCGTAAACTTATCTGGTCGGCCATTCGCGGTTTATGGCTCCGGTTAGTGAATTTTTCGCAAAGCATGTGAAATTATTCCGACGCGCTGTCCCTGCTCTGCCCGAGCTCTTGCACATGCACACTACACTCATCTTCTGGGCTATAGAGGCGGTCTTACGGATTAGAAGTACGACACATCGACAACACTGCCAATACCGGCCGCGATACCACCTCTTTGATTCCACAACCACGAAGGCTTTTACCTCGCATCAGCAATGGCCGATCGCGGTACTAACCCAGCGGCAAACGCCATGGATCCAGCCTCCAATACCACCACTCCTATCCAGATCCCAGACGAGCCCCTGACCCATCGAGTCCACCTCCACGCCATCACAAAAAGGTCAACCAGCTTCCACCGCTACGAAATCAAATTCCACGGCCACGAAGGCATCTACACCGGCTGCGTTCGAGTCCCAACCCACACGATCAGCGCCTCAACCAGAGCCCTACTCACCAACGACACCGTCGTCTCCATCGACTCCAGCGCCAACAGCAGCGGCCACGCAACCCTCCACGAGATCACCAAGATAGACGAGGACGAGAACTGCTACATCCGCCACATGACCGTCGTCTTCGGACCCTCGAGGCATCGACTCCAGGGCCAATGCTGGATCCCCCGAGACGAAGATACTCAGACTCGAAGACACTATGAGGCGCGTGCTGCCCTCCCCAGTACAGAGGCCGCACCCGATGAAGTCGCGCCTAAGAGGACCGTGCTCTTTGAAGGCGTACCGCGCGCGGGCAAGAAAGTCAGGGTCAAGGTACGCTTTCCACTTCATCTTCCACTTCCACTTCTTCTTCTTCTTCTTCCCGCACCCCCGTCCACAAGCCCCTGTGAGTACTGACCCCTTCTCCCCCCGCGCTCCACCAGGTCTGGGACGCGCTCGATACCGAAAATTGCTATTCCGGGACCGCGGACGTCGTCAGGCTGGCTGTGCGGAATGACGCGGATGATGATGATGGGGCTCGGCGCTGTTATCTCGTGATTCGGGCGTCGGTGGCTTGGCGGGATAGGAGGTTTTTGAGGGGGGATTTTCTGGAGAATGGGAGGAGGAGGAGGAGGTGGGGGCGTTTTGAGGAGGTTACGGGGGAGGAGGTGTTGGGTGTGGAGAGGGGGGAAGAGGATGAGGATGAGGAGGGGGGGATTAGGGTGCGGGATGCTGGGGTTTTGTGAGGGGTGGAGGGTTCTGTTGGAGGGTGGGTGCTTTGCATGGGGGTTGACGCAGCGTGGTTGTGGTATGGCGTGCGTCCTGGCGTATGGGCGGTGTTGGCATGGGATATAGAGTTGAGCTGAGAGGGTATGGTCTATGGAAGCGCTGGGCCCTCCGCGACAATACATCGTGGCCTAGTACGTGCAAACCTGTCACTGCTCTTGATTGCATCAATTCAGTCACCAACCCTCGCTGCTATAGTCGATGATGTTGAGTCGTGTCCCGATGTCTGCACACCTAAGGAGCGAATCTGTGTAGGTGAATGCGGTATGTTTGAACGAGTCCTAAGTCGCTGCTAGAAAGGTGACACACCTCCGCCCACGAAGTGCCCATACCCCGAACCAATACAAGTCATCCGTTTCCCTGAGACAATATGCACCCAGGCTCCGGAAGTACCGTGCTTCAACCCAAACATTGAATTGTCCATGCCTGAAGGTAAAGATATAACCTCGAAGGGTCAGATTGTGAAGAACACGCCATATAAGCACTTCAAGACTTCGCATTCAGTACTTCCAGCGCAAGCCCCTATCTTTGCATTCAAGTTATGCTCAACCCCTCCCTCTCTTCGCACTATACTCGCAGGCCCGGACGTTGCGCTCCCACGCGTTGGAGATAGCAAGAACGCGAATGACAACGACAATGATCCACGAAGAGAAATAATACACCGAGCGCAAGACAGTGGCGCCGAGGAGAAAGACGCGTGGAGGATACGGGACATGATCGACCATGTCTGAGTCTGGAGACGAGAGGGAGTTCGATGAAGACTTCCATTCAGCGATGTGAAGGACTACGGTGATCCATGGGCTATCTGCCATTTTCCAATATAGCGAGACTACGCGCTGGACCTCAGCGTGATATGGTGTGCGTGCAGGGGCTGTGCGGGCTATGCATTATCCGCATCGCATGGATACAATTCTATCCCGGGTTGAAGCGTGTATTCATTCATCTACAATTCAACACCCGAATTCGATCTCGTGTGAGCATATCATCCATAGTCTATTTGTAAGTTGCGAACTTGGTATGGTCTCTGCGCGGGAGATGTAGATATACCCATTAGAGTCGTTGGTCAGCAAGAAAAAGTCGTACCGCTTCCTTTTAGGATCGGCTGGAGGTCTCGGTGGAGTTGTGTTTTACTTCTCCATTACCACTGAAAACCGATGCTGAAGCCTATCTTCAATGTCTGGCTCAATGCTGTGCACCATAGCGGAAAGTGGGAGATGTGTCCGAATCCGCAATATTCTTCCACCATGCGGCAATCTTCCGGCACGCCTCTTCTATATATGCAAACATCAATCGGATGGGAGGCACGCGTGGCAGCAGCAGCAAAGTGACGTGGATTCTCGGCTAGAAATTATCAGATCACATGAGTAGGTCAAGCCCATGGCAATGCGATATATGGCATTCCGTATCCAGCTACGACTATGCTGAGGAATATGCAAGCGGCTCGATTGACTGACGCGCGGCACGAGAATGAGCACGGCAAAGAAGATTTGGCATCGCTGCTCACAGACATGCGGTAACAATCTCGCGCCCTCGTTGATTCCGACAACCACGTAGCTGCTGGTCTCCATATCTTCCATGTGGTCAACGCTACGATGCTGAGCTCAATCATCACCATACCTAGGAGACCACGGCCTGCGGGTCAATGCAATGCTATAGACCGAGCGCGTATTGCAGTCGTCAGCATCTTAGCCGTGTTCGCCAAAGAGCCATGATTACGATCGTGACAAGCTCGACGAGAGATGGAAAAGTCGGAGGGAGGAAATCGACCAAGAAGTGAACTTTCGGTATTCGGTACCAACAACACGTCAACATTCGTCTCCGCTCCCAAAAGACGGTCTGCCGGTTAAAGCAAAAGCGACTGACCATTCACGCGGTACTGGACTGCCGATACTGGGCGCACTGTCCCGGAGAGGTCGTGCTCGAGTCCGCGGTATGCACAAACATTTGGTTCGGCCCTGCAGTATGGGAGGTCAGCCACTCCCCGAGCTGTCGTTGAGTCACTCCCAAACCATGGAGACGTCGAATGTGTCGGTGTGCGAGAGTTAGGTTCGGAATACGGAGCATGTCCCAACGATGTAAGATCTTGCAGTCGGAAGCGTACTCCGTGAGCCGTCGACGAAAGCCGGACCAGCGCTCCTTCGCATTGACGAGACCGAAGGATGGGAGGGCATGGAAGGTTTCGTTGCGATGACCGCCGCCTGGTGCATGATAACGTAACCGGTCGATGCCGTCCTGAAGAAGGAATTGCTCTGTAGCGAATGATAGCTCTGCTGCTTTAGCCCCAAAATCAGTAGTAGCATCCATCGGGCATCAATTAACAGCACAGAGGTTCGCTGTCGGGCCCGAGCAGCATCGGCAGCAGGCATTCCGCTGCAGCAGGCTCTCCAGAAGTGCGAGTATAATGCGCCTCAGCAGAAGCATCGCCTTCAGATGCCGCAAGTCTCGTCTCGAACACTGTCGGCAAGTGCTACAGCTTCGCGGCCAGCCAGCCAGCCAGGAGAGCTATATGACACGCATACGTTGCGATGCGATGCGGTAGTAGTCTCCTATAGCGTGTTTCAATAGTCTCGGCGCCGTCGGATAAGCATAGTATCAAACGGCAGCAAACCGAGACACAACGTGGCTCTGATGGTAACCGCACACTGCCGGCGCGAAGTACAGACTGGAGGTTAACGCACACGCACCCATCGTATCCTCGTCATGGTGGCGTCAAGCCGTTCTTTCGAACGAACAACCCCGGCAGACGGGAGTGCAGCGGATCAGGCACCACCAGGCACCACCATCACCACCCACATCATCATCTTCCCGGGCGATCCGCTGCTCGTCTGGCAGCACGAGAGGGCGGGTATGCCACGGTATGCCACACCTGCAAGTCCCGGCATGTAGCGAGTACAGCCACGAACAAGGTCTGACCTTGCACCTTCTCGAACATGCATGCATGCATACAAGCAATGCAAGCATACGGTGACTGTGGCTGTGCAGAGAAAGCAGCAGGCAGGGCAAAGAACCCTTGGATTGCAGATCCACCCCTCCTCCATAAGCAAGTGAGTGAAGTGTGGCATTCGCTGTCCGGACATCAGGCGTCAATCCATCAAGTCAGTGCACGCACACACACACACACACACACACACATTCCAATTAAAAAAAACACCGCACAGCGCTTCGATCGATGCAAGACGCGTGTTGTGCCGGCCACACAGTCCCACACAGCAAGTTGAACAATTTGCCACTCTTTTTCCCTCCCCCCCTCGGGACCAGCAAGCATGTCACCAGCGCCCCATAATCCGACGCCACCACCATCATGCGTGCCACAGCCGTACATGTACGCGAGAGCACGGCGCCACGTCAGAGCCCAGCGACACAAGTTGCACGAAGCGGCGAAGCCACACAAGGGTGGGGTAAGTAGGAGGATGTCAATATCTACATGTATCTACAGCAGTACATCTACAGCAGTACATGTAAATTGGCAAGGGCCGGGGGAGTGGGTGGCATCCGAGGAAGACGATGGAAACAGATTACGAGGGTGTGAGAAGCTGCAACAACAGCAGCTGTAACAGCAACAGCAGCAGCAGCAGCGACAGCGACAGAACGCGAGGGGAGGGGGGCGCGCGGAGCCAAAGAGCGGGCGCTGAGAATAGACAGCTTTCGAGCGTGTCAGAACTTCCATGTCGCAAGCTCGTTGCAGGGCCTGTATGGTTTCTGAAAGCCAAAAAAGCCAAAAAAGCAAAAGCAAAAAAAGCTCCCAGGAAAATCTGCCTGCTTAACCTTATACTCTTAATGCTGTCGGAACTGGAAGGACCATCCATGTACACCTAAAATGCCAACAGACGGGTCATCACACCGATGTCCCTATCCCCCCCTTCAGCAGTCTTCGTATTCGGCGTGGCTCGTGAGGATAAGATGGCTATGGCGGTTGGGAGACTGCATCCCCAAGACCGCGATGAACCCAGTGGTCCGTCGTCATAGCGTACTAGGCAATAGCGACTCAAATCCTCCGTAATGTTGCAGCCTAGAGTCACGGGCTCAGGTGCGACGTGAGCGTGAAATGAAAGCGCGCATACCACACTGCAAAAGCAAAATGAGCACATGACTCGTAGATTTCATTAACTGCCGACTAAATTGTGCGGTCGGGTAGCCGACGCCGCCTCTGTAACTGGACGTCACCACTTGCACGCGTGCATTACCCATTCCATTCATTGCTGTGTCCTGGTAAACTCCGGACAATCCCTAACTACTCCCAAAGCCCTATCGTGGTCGCGCTCGACAGCAGAAGACCTGCTGCTACTGCGGCTTGCCTCGCTTGCCGTGAAGTGGAATATGCTGAAACTTGTGTGACTCTGGAACCCGATGTACCATATCAAATAAATGCTCGCAATAATCGTCCTTCCCAAAAGCGCGTGTTGTGGGTATCATTCAAAGTTCAATATAGCCCGATATCGTAGGCCTGGTATCTCAAGAGTGCCTTATGAGGCATGATATCTGGTGATCCATCTTCCTTCATATACACTCTTCGCGTGAATGCAAATTATCCCGCTCGATGCCGTCATGGTGCTCGTAGTCATTATCTATTAAGTGAGTGTGGTGGTCGCCGCAAAATCGGCGCACCAGGAGTGCGTTCAGAAGAGAAGCTTCAGCTCGTAGCCGGTCGAATTGACGTTCTCGATCGTGGCGACATCGCCGTCGCACTGGATGTCGAGGTCTGTGGATCCAGCGTCCCATTCGCGCTTGGGTTGGACTGGCATATCGTCTTCCTCAATCTTGCTGAATTCAGCTGTCATATCCTGACCTTCCGGTATTTCACGAACACAATCGTCATCGTAAAGAATGTGGAGGCCGTTGCGATCGACTTGGTAGGTGCGGAGGACTTCGGTGGGTTCGACACCGCACTTCACCGCGAGTGTAGTGATGAAGTCCTTGATGGTTCGATTGTTAAGATAGATCGCACGGTAAAAGTTGTCTGTTGGTGATTTGCCAGCAACACGAGGCTGGACGTAGAAGCATGCGACTGGCTTTACGGGTCGCTCTGGTGGTGGTTGGTAGCTGTGGTCTACCCCAATGGCTTTAATCCATCCTGTTACTGATCCGTCTCTCGGTGATTTTGTCTGAACGTTGGTTGGCAGACTGTCGGAAGGGGTTTGCATGTGGTCGTTGATCGTGGGTTGAATGTCCATCGTTGCGGTTTGCTGATTGCTCCTCCACTCGTTCGAATTGACTCGAGATGGTCCGCCGATCGGTGTTGGCTGCTGCATACTCGAATCTTTGCGGCTGCCGATGAGCGAATTGGAGCTCGGTGTAGGTGAGACCATGGAAGAATTTGGTCCATCCATGCTGGCTTCTTTCCATCCCGAGTCTGCGGTCTCCGTAGAGTCCGACTTGATGAGACTAGGGACCTCGCCAGTGAGCTTGACGGGAAACTTGTCCATGTCGTCCTCTTCATCACCACGAAGATAGAGCACACTCGCGGGTCTTGTAGACGTAAACATGTCCTGCAGTGTCATGAGCTTCATGTGCAGATCCTCTTCAGCACTACCTCTGCCGCCGTTCGAGTTCACAGAAGTCATGGACCAAGTTCTTCGATGCTTGGGTATCTTGCCGGGCCTGCCATCAAGACCTTTCGCCATGGAGCCGCTTCGTTTCCGCTTGCCCAAATCTCTCATACCAGATTCGATCTGCGCAATTTGCTGATTGAGCTTGTCAATCGTCTTCTTGACATGAGCGACATCATTGGACAACTTCCGCTCCGCTCCGTGATCTCTGAAGAGTTTGACTTTGCAATAACAGACTTCCGAGGCTCCAGTTTGTGACGAACTGATGGCTGGCTCCTCTATTGCTTCCGTCTTCGCGCACAGCCGAACGGGAATGCCTTTGACGCCTTTGGAATGACTGAAGTCGGTGGAGAGGAAATTGAAGCGCACTGAGATAGGACATTCAGCGCTGCCGTTGGGTGGGCTCCATACCACGCAGAAGCCGTCAAAAGAAGCACATTCCAGCTCAATCTTCGGCTTCGTCGGGTCCTCAGCAATTCCGATCTGACCAGAGTCGACATACTCGACGGCTTGTAAGCGCCCGCCGCGTTGATGTGCTTCATTGGTCCCGCGGCCCTCCTTCCAAAGCTGCCAGCATGAACCGGGTTTTGCTCGTTGCTGCTCGTCTTCGAAAGAAACGCGGACGAAGGTTCGATATCGTCCAGCAGGAGTTCCTTGTTGAGTGTGCGTATCGACGACGTTCAAGGTGTACGCTTGGCCTTTATTGAGGTACGTAACTGGTATCTCGTCGGAGTGCTTGATCATGGCTGTGGGCGCATTCAGTGTAACATGATATCGAAATCTGCTCTTGGTTAGCATCTCATATCGCTGAAGGGTGCTGCTGTATACGAACTTCTCAGCAGACGGATGCAACGGGGGCGGCTGCATGGTGGTCTGCAGATTGGGTGGTTGAAACAGCATCTCGGGTGAATGATTGTGGTGACCCATTCCCAAGTCCATGCCCAAGTCGTCGACGGGCGACTCGCCAACAGGACCCAGGCCCTCGTCGAACGACGGCTGATGGGTGAAATGTTGCGGTGGGAAGCCTTGCGGTTGCTGCATGTGAAAGGGATTGACGTTCTGGAAGTGCTGCGGTTGAACGTGATGAGGCTGCACGTGTTGTGGGAGGTGAGTCTGGAAGGCATTGAACGGTGCGCCCTGCTGACCAGCATGCAGTGCGCCATCCGACGTTGGCATCGATAGCGGCGTGCCTAAACCCATACCCAGGCCGGGAGTGTGCAAGTCGCCGGCCTGGCTGTGGTAGAGGGTATTGGTGCCGCCGGGCGTGGGCGTGTAGTAGCCCGACAGCTGGTTCGCGAACATAGTGTAGCCATCGCCATTGGGATCCATGATTGAAGGAGTTAGACCTGAAGTTCCAAAATTCCACGAGACGTTGGAATCTCTTGGGGTGGGGTCGGCATCCTTGATATCATGCGGCTGGCTATTATCGATGGACCTAGACGAAAATCAGCGGTGGTTCCTAGCACAGATGCCTATCCTGCCACGGAAGAGCACGTAGATCTCTGCCTGGATCTGTGAGGGCAGATTAGCAGGGAGTGGCCTACCGCGGGTTCAGCGGGATGTCGAGCGCCTCCGCAAGCGACGTGGTCGATGGCTGCACGGCGGCGGGGGCGGCGGTGGTGGTCGACGGCGATGTCGCTGCAGTGACGGCGGAGGTGGCGGCGGTGAGCTGGGGGAAGTTTGCCTTGAAGTTGCGATACAGCTCGTCGCTAGGCTTTTGCGAGGTCCTCCTGTGAGGGTGTGTCTGTTAGCAAGCTGGAAGCGCAGGGCGGTGCGATTAAGTTCCAGTAGAGCAGCGTTGCGCGAGGCGGAAAAGGCGATCGGTGTGGCAGTGGAGGCGCGCTCCAGCTTCCTCCCAGCAGCGCTTTTTCGAGTGCGCGAGGCGCAAGCTGCCCGGACGCTTCTTCGACACTCGACACTCGACACTCGACACTCGATACTCGATAGGTTATGATACACGATACACACCTGTTGCGAAACATGGTCGCCGGTCAACGTTCGAGCTGCTACGCCGGCGAAGGCAGAAGCTGGAGGGTCATGTGAAGAATGAATTGTCCGGAGGGTGGACTGCTGTTTGGGCGCAGAAAGGTACGCAGGCGTGAAACTGAGAAGAGATTATGTTTAAGCCACAGGTGGGCTCGGGCGCCTCTGAATAAGACTTTCTAAACGGGCGATGGGACGACAGGGGGTCTCCTAGCGCTCCTGACCACACCGCGGCCGAGAGCAGCAACAGTGCAGCAGCAGGCAGGCAGACAGGCAGGCAGGAGCGATGCATGCATCGCTCACGTGTGTTGAGAGCAGCATCCATACTGGAGCACATCATGTACCTACCACCCCTCGCCATCCATCTCAGGGTTCTGTGGCATTCGGCCACGACAGACACCAACAAGCACACGCCAGTGCTCCAGACCGCCGTCTGTCGTCGTTTCCCCTCGTTTATTCCTCCCTCGAACCGGCGTGAACACCATCCTCACGTCAACTGCATATGTGCACGCGAGCGACCGAATGACGCGCCACATCCACCGACTGCACAGCCACTGTGGCGAGTGCTCTCGACGCGAGCACCTACCTAGCTAGCATGCTCGATTGCGGAGACCTTGCTGTGTGATGCCCTGCTCTTTCCGCGCCTCGATTGGCGACTTCCCGAGCTAGAGTGAGCCACAACGCACCCGCTAACCCTCGATTCGCTCTGGTGCTACTTATTCCTGTGGCTCGTTTCGTATCATGCTCCGACCCCCCGTGCTGCCAATTCTCTCAGGATGCGGTACACCAACAACGTGATGCATTTGATGAGCCGTCCTGGAGCTCTCTATGTCTAGCGCATCGATGGGCGCAGCAGCGTCCAGACCCTTCTGGCTCGAGCATGTCAGAGTGCGATCAACGCGCTCGCTGCCTTAGAAAGTGCGAAGGAGGTTCGCACTTGACCGCTGAATGTACCGACGAATGGGAGCGACATCTTGGGCCTGAACGACATGGTCTTCCCGGCCGAGAGCGCCCGATACATTCGAGGCACTCATCTCCAGCCTCCAGCGCGACGACAGCAACAATACTCACACCGTTTCGCGCGCGTGTCAGTGACGTGCCTGTGCTCCCCTCATCATTTTGAACCGGGCTCGGTGCCGCAAAGGGGTCTTCCTTGCAACACATCCCGTTTGGCCGGCGTGCACAAACGGCTGCCGACGTGGACGGAGAGCCAGTGAACGGGGTGCAGCACAAGGGCACGACCTGTCCCGATCGGTGTCGTGTCAACAGACTGTTATTTCAGTTCAGCGCCGCCTCGCTCTACAAGTGCTGGTTTTCAGTAGCAGAGCTGGCGTCAAAACTTGCGCTGTGGCCCACTGATGAGACGTTCAAGTCAAACTCAATGTCCATCAATTGTTAGGGCACCCCGGTACTTCGTTGCTGAGCCTAGCCGAAATGACCATTTCTCAACTCCTTCGTTGTGCTTCCAATCGATCGAGATTCGAGAAGAGCGCACTTCCACGATCTACGTAAGCGCATCATTTCATTTGAGCGGACCCTTTCTCCTAATCAATTCCACATCAGATCGCGAAAGCATGGTTGCGGGACGCGCCCTTGGGAATTTGGGCTACAATTGATCTTCTTCACGGCTGGGACCACTTCCCGCCGAGCAAATTGTGTAAGAATTTAGAGTAGTGCTGCAACCGCAACATACCGCCGGCGGCGGCTCGCCTACAAATGACGCATGGCAACGCCGTGCTGCGATTGACCAAGGACAGCTTCATCGTCTAGTGAACTACTCGTCTGACGACCATCGCGCACACGAGTGGGGCATCCCTCAGTTATCTGGCGCCTGTGCACGTATAGTCATCGTGGGTTGCGCAGAAACTTCTGTAAGAGCATCAGCGCTGGGTCTCCTCCATCATCGGCATCAGGCGAGGGGAGGTACAGGCGGTGTTGCAACGCGAGCACGTCCGGAAGACTTGTTGCCGAGGCGCTTTGCTGTGTTGGCGCTCGACAAGGCTGAAGCAGAAAAACGTGCGTCGTTTCGATTGTGGCGCAGCGGCTGGAGAACGTGAGAAGCTCGTCGTGCTCGCCTGTGGCACAGTCAGAGCGGGATAAAGCCTCACATCTCTGCTGCCCGTCGTCGCTCTTATTACGTGGTCCTGCAGCACGTCTTCTGACCTGGCGCCGATCTTGCGCGGAAAGAGGAAGCAGCCACGAAGATCGTCTCAGCTGACAAAAGCTTGTCATCCCACTCTACCTACCAGCCACGCCGACTGACCAGCCACGAGATGGCGCCACTAACGGGCCGTATGGAACCGGGGCTTCTGCTCCGGCGTATGCTGTCCTTGGGTTCCAGGTTGCTTCGGATGTCCTGCCGCCGTTGAATATAGTATCCACTATCAGCCCCGAACGCGTTTCATCTACCGGAGATAATAGCAATCCTAGCGATGCGAGGATAAGGGCCCATAATCATTCCGTCATTCCATTGTATACCGACCTTTAGCAGGCAGAAATATTCTGCCTGCAGACCTCATCGCACAGACATGAGCCGTCCGTCACTCGGAACTCTCTTGAGCAAAATTTCTTCAGGAAACCATGTCGGTTTATCTGTATCGACCACGATGAAACTCCGCCCTACATGTTATCCATGTAAATATTACTCAGACCCATCTAATGCGTAAACTCTATCCTGCCTCATCGCTGATGCTAGGCGCCAGCGCAACAGGAAATACGGCGACGAAACCGCGTGAAGCGGAAGACATCAAAACGGCGCGAGCAGTAGTGAATCGTAGCGAACTGCAGACTGTACACCCGAACTCGGTGGACGCGAACGATGAATAGGTGTCTGGACATTGTGGTTGGATGTGCTGCGTCGAACGCTAATGCAACAGCTATACGTGTACACGGTCTAGCATTTGGTGGCAAATAAACGCTGTCCATCGACCCGACCTCGAAATCGATTAGAGCACAAAGACTCACGAAGCGATCTGGGTTGTGGTTGAAGTCATTGAGGAGGTCAGCTTGCACAAATTCTGTCGAATGTAAGAACGCTCGCGCCAGTCAGTTCCAAGCCGCCATGCAACGTTTCTCGACAGACAGTGCTCCGCGTTCGTAGACGGCGTCGAGCCGCCGTAGTGGTGGCGATAATAGAGGCGTCGATCCTTCAAGTAGTCGCCAAGTCCTGCTGCTGTGGAACGCCCATAGTCGAGTGTGATAGATGACTGCAAGTCCCTGGTTGTTTCCGATTCTGTACCAAATCACTGTTAATGTCGCTCGATACACTGGAGCTGCGTGCTGCGCCTCCGGAAGCTACGTATGTGCTTCCAACATTGCGAAGCGCATTGGTATGGTCGAGAAGGCGGTTGCTACTACTCGACTTTCCGAAAGGGGTGGTGCCAAGATCGAGCTGCCGCGGTCCGCTTATATCTACGAGACTTGTGGAGGGCGAACTGTAGGACGAGCTTGCAACCGAGTTGCTGCCCTTCGCAGCGTTCTCGTTGTGCTTGACAGCTGTGAGTAAACTCGAGGAACTGTCCTCGCGTTCTGCCCGTGGTTTGGCCACCATTCCTGGGCTGAAGACCGGTGTCGGAATTCGAGTAGACGAGCGTCCTTGGCCAAAGGGTTCAGGACTCGTGGGACTCGCTGCAACTGGGCTCAACGGCGCCTCCACCACGGTCGTCTTGATCGTATTGTCTTGCAGAACACCAAGCGAAGCACTCTTTCGCAGGCGCCGCTCTTCGCTGTCGCCAGGAAACATGCTTTCATCAGGCACACTTTGCGCAATGCCATCATCTCCTGGCTCAAATGAGAATCTGCGAGTGTCTCCGCGCACATTCTGGAGCAGATCAAAACTTGGTTGCGATTTCAACCTGTGAAAGAGGCCCGATGCTCTAGACATCACTGTGTGTCGCTTAGCTGCGGAAGGCACCGTCGTCACAGACCTCAGCTTTTGTGGCATTGTCGCCGTGGCACATCTCTGCACAAGATTGGCCTTGCTAGCCTGATCGCTTGTAGTACCGCGGAAGAGATCCAAGAGTTGTGGCATCACATAACGAGGTTCGACATTTCGCTTCCTCGCAAGAGTATGTGCGAGACGTTGCATCTCCATCAAATCTTCTTTGTCGCTGTCTGCAGCGTCACATCCGGCACTCGCGATGACAGACTGAACGCACGGGTTGGCTTCGCAACTGAAGGACGAGAATGTACTAGCAGTGCTGGTGTCCGTTGCAGCTCGTGCGCGCAGCGTCTGCTTTACTTTCTGATCGAGTAATGACATGTTCGTTAGCGAGAACCTCATGTCTCGGTCTGGTGGCGTGCCAAACGGCAGTTCCGAATGAATGTTTGTCATGCTCTTCTGTTGGGCTAACGCTCGCGACATTCGCTTGTCCTTGTCATCGGGTGACTGTAGGAGCGGTTTCATGGTGGCTAAAAAGTGTCAGTCCGCGAGGTGTGGTTGTATTGCGCTAGTTGACTCACCACGCTGACTGTTATAGGTACTGTCGTTGCGGCGAGTTGTCTTCTCCAGGAACTCAAAGACCGTCTCCTTATCGTCACGTCTCTCTGCCTTGCGACTACGTAGCTTACTATCCTGTCTCGCCAGAGTCACTTCAGCTAGACCTCTCTTGCTGGATTTAGCAAGCAGAACCTCGAGACGCTTGACTTCTTCCTTGTAGTCTTGCTTCTCGTCCTCCCAATCCTTCTCTGACATATTGAACTTGCTAATCAGAGCGCCAGTAGTAGCCATTTCTCGGTTGAGTCTGGCACAGAGCAAGTCCTTCTCTTCCTGCAGCTTGATGTAGCTCTCAAATATGCGTAGCAGAGAGCCGTTGCACTGTATATCGAGCTGGGCATGAGGGTTTGCCATTAGTCGGCAAAATATCGAGTCCATCTCATCTTCGGCTTTGGGATCTGGATACGGCTGATCTGATGGCCATTCCGGCAGTTGCGATACATTATGATCTTCTGCTGGAACGGCATGCTTGACACTGGCGGCGAAATCGAAGTATGATGAAACCTTGCGCTTTAGTCGCGGCTTGTGAGGTGTTGGCTGTACACTTTCTGGGGAGTCGTCTGGCTCGAATGGGGTTCTTACACGGCCTGATTGTATCATGCGACGCCAGTGCTGTATGTCCGCCATCGCGAGATCGCGTCGCAGATCCGACGAATGCTACGTGCAGCTGCACTGCATAAGTTTGTGTGCAGGAAGATGTAAGAGGGTGCATTGGGAGGTGACGTTGGCTTAACGTCGGTAGATAAATTGGAAGGCACGCCACATATACGCGACGTCGAACGAAGGAGGCAAGAGCCAGGCATCAAGTGTAGCGCGGATCAATATTGTATATAATCTTACAACAATGAAACACTTAAACTGCTTACAGATACACTCCCCGCCGCTCCAGCACTATACTCATCATCTGCGGAAGCAGCAGTGCGTTCGCTCGTAAGCAGAAGCAAATGGAAGTAATTGCACTTGCTTGACGGACATGTTGAAGATAAGCATCTACAACTCGAATCTTTCAGCGTAGCTCGTGAGAAGAGCATGAGCAATGACGCTTCAGATTACAAACGCAGATTCTCGAAGTATCGTCAGCTGCTTGAGAAAATGCTCTGAATTCTGTAACCACATCTTCATGCACAAACGCCGATAGAGTAAACAGCGGTCGTGTTTGGTAATGATGCGGTAGAATACTCTCAATCTTGGCACGTTGGAAAACCCTTCAACACCGTTGCACGGAAGTTTGCTAGGCGTTGTACACACTGATGCCGTCTCTCCCCGGTTCAAGTTTCATTTTGACTCACTCAGTATGGCTTAGGAAGCTGAAGGATGGCATGAAAGCTGTAAAGCTGAAAGCGTATTGGCCTTGCATTTCCATGAGGCTGCAGCTACCTGCACGCGCGAGGAAGGAAGAATCATCGTCGATCATCCTGTACCCCGGTCATGCCATGATATGCTCTTCTGGCGTGAAGAGCAGTGGAAAGTCCCATTCGTTCGGTTCGCTAGCCATTGTCGTTCGCCATCTCGTCTTTGCTGGTCTCGTGGATGATTTATGCTGCATCCCGCTTGCCCTCCTTGACCTCCTTCTGTTTCGGAAGTTAGTCGAGCGTGGTCAATCGTCCGACATCGAGACCCTGACGCATTCACTCACCAGTGCCTTCATGGTGCCGTGAAGAGCATGTCTGTGGTTTCTTCTGAACTTGGGGTCGGTACCCTTAAGCGAAGGGTATCTGTGTGTCTTCGGCTTCTTGATACTGTTCACATCCTCGGATCAGCATGTTATCCCCCGAATATCGTTACAGCGTATGCTCATTGCTCGTTCGCAGCTCGTGAAGGAAGGAGGGCTCGTGGATTGTGCTCGCGCATGTAGAGATATCGTACCCGTTCTTGTGCGCCTTTTTGGCCTGATTGTGCTGCGACGAGTTCTTTGATTCTGCGCAATGTTAGCAGTCGCGTCTTAGAGTTCTAATTCTCGATACATACTGGCCATTGCGACGACTGGTGATGCTCTCTAGCTTGCTGAGATTCAGAAGTGTCGTCGATCCAAATTCTGTAAGGTGTGCTGTGGTGTGGCATTAGCGTGGAAAGTGCGGGCTTTGCCAAGATTGGCGTGATTGGCTACCTGAAGCACCAACGGCTCGACCCGTCGATCCTGACGATAACACTTCCAAGAGGTTGTACGATGATGGCGAACAAGACAAATGATAACATGAAATCATGAAAGAGCTTGACATGGTGTTTGAATGGTGTCAGAATACATGCTTCCCAACAAAACTACCAAACGCGCCTAAACTGGGAATATGCACAATGCTACATGCTCGTCGATTCTGCTTGTCCTTCAACTTCGTGGTCTGTAGCGACGACAGGGCGTCTTTTATATCGACACAGCTCTCGAGGTCTCCTGTCTCACCGGCCATCATCCTGTCACACACGAGGACTACTTTACCTCGCACCAGCCTTCTTAGCCATTGTGTTCAATGCAGAGCCATTCTTGAACCATTCGAGTTGCGATTCGTTGAAAGTGTGGCTGAGCTTGATATCGAATTGCTTGTCGCCATTCGCTGGGTGCACTGTCATGGTGACTGGCTTGCCGACTGCAACCTCAGTGCACTTGACGTCAACGCGATCGTCAGGCCTGATCTTGTCATAGTCTTCTGGGTTGCTGAAGGTCAAGGGAAGCATACCCTGCTTCTTCAAGTTGGTCTCGTGAATACGTGCAAAGGATCGGGTAATGATCGCAAGACCACCAAGATGTCTTGGCTCAAGAGCAGCGTGTTCACGCGAAGAACCCTCGCCATAATTCCAGTCTCCAATGACCACCCACTTGATGCCTCGCTTCTTGTAGTCACGCGCGACAGCTGGCACAGCATCGACTTCACCAGTCTCCTGGTTCTTGATCTTGTTTGCCTCACCATTGGCTTCGTTGATGGCGCCGATAAGCATGTTGTTGGAGATGTTGTCCAAGTGGCCGCGATACTTCAACCATGGACCGGCCATCGAGATATGGTCGGTAGTGGTCTTACCCTGAGCCTTGATCAGGATTGGCACGTTGGTTGCGTCCTTGCCATCCCATGCCTCGAACGGCTCGAGAATCTGAAGACGGTCGGACTGTGGAGAGACAGCAACAGAGATGGACGAGCGGTCCTCAGGTGGGTGCTGGTAGGTATCCTGGCCTGGATCATAGCCGTTGGCTGGAAGACCTTCACCACTTGGCTCCTTGAGCTTGAATTCCTTGCCATCCTTGTCCTTGAGAGTGTCGGTCATCGGGTTGAAGGTAAGGTCACCAGCAAGAGTCATGGCGACGACGAGATCGGGGGAAGTGACGAAGGAGTGGGTCGCTGGGTTGGCATCGTTACGTCCGGTGAAGTTTCGGTTGTACGAGCAAATGATCGAGTTGGGCTCGCCCTTTTTGACGTCTCTCCTGTCCCATTGACCCTGGAGACTCGTTAGCAAATCGAAACGCCGTCAACAACACGGAGGGCAACTCACGATACATGGCCCACATGCGTTCGCCTTTCAGAATCAAGTACGTTAGCCATAATGTCTCACAAGAGCTTCAATGTATGGGCTTCATACCAAAACCATGCCTCCAAAGTCCTCGAGGGTCTTGAGTTGTCCGTCACCTGTAAGATATCAGCCAGGCTGGTTCCATCCAAGCATATAATACGACCTACGCTCAATGGTTGCACGAATCTGCTCGGATCCTGGAGTGACGGTGAACATCGACTTGGCCTTGATACCGTGGTCAAGGGCATCCTGTGCGATCGATGCAGCACGGCTCATGTCTTCGTATGAGGAGTTTGTGCAGGAACCGATGAGGCCAACCTTGAGCTCTTCTGGCCACTTATTCTCCTTCACTGCATCCTTGAATTTGCTGAGAGGAGTAGCGAGATCAGGAGTAAAGGGCCCATTAATGTGTGGCTCCAGCTCGTTGAGGTCGATCTCGATGAGCTCGTCATACTCTGCTCCCTCATCTTCACGGAGCTCCTGGGCGTACGATCGTGCGAAATCACCGATCCGCTGTCTCTTGGTGGCGGCGAGGTAATCATACATGCGGTCGTTGAACGGGAAGATCGAGGTGGTAGCGCCAATCTGTCGGCACTGTCAGTAGCAGAGACATGTCATGACCATGCGATGTCATACCTCAGCACCCATGTTGCTATATCCCAAATATTAGTAAAAGCTTCAAATCCGCTGAGCAGGGACTGGACTTACCAGATCGTGGCCATGCCAGTGCAGCTGAGGGTGTCGACACCTGGGCCTGTGCATTTGATGTCAGTCTTGCACATCAACTAAATGGTTCTGATGCTAGTGATGGTGGGGATGATCGTGATGCTGAGAAGAAAACGCCAGCTATGTGTAGATGGGCGAGCTAGACCGCCAACAGGGGACCAGCAAGCCAGGTAGATAATCCTGTGAGCCAGAATGCGATGAAATGAGCCAGGCTGGAAGTCTTCATAAGACCGTCGAAGCGAGGCGGTCATGATGCTGAAAGACTTGCAGAGCAAATGCGATGTCATGGTACTGAACGAATGGCTCGTTGCGCTTGGCTTGGACCGTCCCGCGCTAGATCTTAGCGGATAAGATGCTGCATTTTCTTCGTCGTCGGTTCCAGTGCCATCGCCAGTGTAGCCCTGCTCATCAGCGCTCGCGGCCGCAATTGAATAGGGAGCTGTGATTTTTGCCTTCTGATACAAGCCAGCCGAGCGGCGGAAAAGCTTTATCGTCGTGAATAGAGGACATGACGAGGCTACTCTTTTGCCGCTGCTAAGGATTTGATTCCATCTCGAAGGCTGCGTGCTGGCCTTGGCACCAGTTACAGTGCTTGTAGGCGTGCTGACGCGCCTACTCTGCTTCTGCTGCTGTTGAGGCTCTAATTCGATTTCGAAGCCTGCTCAACGGCTATGGTACCACTTGCAGTGCTCGGAGTCGTGCTGACGCGCTTGCTTCCATCCTGCTGCTCTTGCAGGTCTTCTTCAACTTCGAAGGCTGCGTGATAGCCTTTGCACTACCGGAAGTGCTTGTGAGCTTGCTGGTGAGACACGATGGGACATTCGGCGAGGACACTCAATGACGTTCTAGTGGCTTGACATCGAACAGGCCTCGGAGGATCAGACGTCTCATATGGGTGAGCGATCAAGACTTCTGATGGATCACCGCTGTTGTTGAAGTTGCATTGAGCCTGCAGGCATGCAGGTGCTTTTTGCTTCGAATTGCTTGGATACTTCTTGAACGCGGTCGGGTGACATTTTGGAAGCTCTCCAAAAGGCTTTCTTCGAAAGGTGGTGCTCGAGACAAGCCTTGTACATGCGAATAATTAATGTCAATGACATTCGCCTCTCGGACTGGATTCTAGAGTGCCTGTAGGCATCTCGCATTGCCATTACGGTATGTCACTGATTGTATGCTCCAGAGCGCTCCGACCAGCTGGAAGCGGGGTTGGCAGATTTGGCGGCTGAGCGTCCAGACAGAGTAGGTGCAGGTGAGGTGACTGTCTTTAGGTCTGGCCCAAAATGCTCATAGACCTCAAACAAGTCACTTGTTGAGCTCGCTTGATGGAGAGGGTGTCCAGAGCGGTCCGCTGTCCAGGTGATAACGATTGTTATGTGAGAAGGCCCGGTAGCACAACATCTGTGACGAGAGCACAGTTGCTCGCGCAGCGGTCGAAGTAAGCGGCCTCTCACGCGCTGGAGTTCCGTGGCAATATTGTTAAAGTGATGGTTGTGGTGTGAAATGTGAAGTGTGGAGGGTGCGAACTGGAGTTGCGAGGTTTCGAGGATCGTAGGCAGCCAGTCGCGAGCCACGCGATAGATTAAACGCGTACTCCACGACTGGACTTGGCGACCACGCCTCCTGGATAGGGAGAAAAAAAACAGAACTGACCAAAGTACTCAACCTGCAAATCATTAGCATGTAACTTGCAACAGTGGGCAGAGAGAACGTACGATAGCTCCGGTGCCGCCCTTCACGGTTAAAATCCCTGCCACCTTCAGGATGATGTCCTTTGGTGCAGTCCAGCCGGACAGCTTGCCCGTGAGCTTGACACCCTGTCCATCGTCAGCGCAATGCTTTCACCCTGCTATTGCTGTGCTTCGCTCACAATAATCTTTGGAGCCTTGACCTCCCATGGAAGATTGGCCATGACATCGACGGCATCGGCACCCCCGACCCCGACTGCAACCATACCCAAACTTTGTACTCGTAAGCCCCGTGCCCAAGTCCTATTGCAATTGGTTTCGACTTACCCGCCTGCGTTTGGTGTGTGGCTGTCAGTTCCTGCTGCATGTCAGTACGTAAGATGGCCGGCGAAGCACGGAGCGGAAGTACCGATCATGAGTCCTCCTGCACAAGGTCGTTAGCACACATCAAACAGATTGGAATAGGAGAAAATCGTACCAGGAAATGCGTAATTTTCTAATACCTGTGGGTCTTGTTGTTAGTACGCTGTGATGTTGGCAAATTTGGCCGTGACGCACGATTTGATGAACTGCAAGTTGGTCAGCAACTGTTCTCGTAAGCATCATGTTACAGTCTTGGAGCACGAACTTATGCCGGATCCTGGTTTCCAGAAGCTACACCAGTATCAGCAGAGCGCTCAGATGATCATCAAGCGCATCTTTGAGCTTACCCAATGTTGTACTTCGCACAACTGGAAGACAAGAAGTCGTAGACTCTGTGGACCAGTCAGCAATGGTTGAGGCACGATGTGGCCATGTCAACATACTCCTTGTTGATGTTGTATGCGCGCTCGAGATCCTTCTCTCTACCATCGATGTCAGATTTGCATTCTGCTCTTTTACCCGAGGCATTCTTACCCGCCGATCTGTGCCTCGATCAAGTGGTCGCAGTGGACTGTAGTCGTTGTCAGTGTCTCGAGTCCCGTATGTAGCCAGCAGACTCTTCCTACCTGTTGATGGAGTCGCCACGGACGGCATTCCAGCACCTATGCCGCATCAGTCCTGATATACCTTACCTTACCTCCTCCTCATTACCCACTCATGAACTGCAGAATAGCCATCTGAGCAGTGGCATCCTGGCAAGCGACTCTATCAGGCCTGAGCTTGAGGTAGCTCTTGCCACGCTCGATGTCTTGACCATGCGGATCGTCCAAATGCGAGTATAGAATCTTCTCGGCGTATGTGAGAGGTCGGTTCAGGCGTTTTCGCACGATATTGAGGTTCTCGTTCATGCCGGCATAGTTGATGTAGTGGCCCTTCTCCCAGTTGGTCATCTCGACCTTCTTGGTGAGTGGGCTGTCATTAACGGTAGCGAAGGAGCGGCGGCCCAGTCGGGGCTGTTTGAAGGCATTGTTAGCGATGATGCGTATGCACGAAGTTGGTGCGATAGCTATATGACGAGGTATTGAAATGCAGCAGATAGACGTACCAGCTGGCGCGCAGCTAATCGTGCCGACAACATGCTGATAGACGTCTCAGCTGCTGTTCAATGTGTGTTGAAGCTGGACAGAAGTGCAAAGTGCCTTTGGTGGAAGAGGTGGTCAAGAGTTTTGAAGTAGCTAGCACGGCTAGATAGCGATCTGAGGTGCTCCTTCCTCGGAAAACAAATCAACGTCAGCTTCATTGGCTGGTGATGCTATCCTGGTTTAGCCGAGGGAACTGTGGAACGTGCTTCGAGATTTTCGGCACGAGACCCACCAGCACACAAACTGCGAACGCCTGCATTCATGCATATCATTGTTCATTGGCTTCTGCATTCGACAGGCAATTGATGATCAGAGATCTTGTTCAGTTGTCTTATACCTACACATCACGCTCGACTGCTCCAACCGCTCCACGGACCACCGGCATCAATCTGACGCGCATTCCGCGCATGCGCTTGCGAGATCGGAAGAAGTTTTTGCGCACAGACAGCTGCAAGCGGTGGTCTCCAGACCACATCGCCAAAGCATAACCCTCACGCGCATCTCGACATAATCCCGAGACCAGCACCATCACGTTGTACTCTCCCCCGATCTCGGCGCCGCGCAGTCAACATGCCAGCAATCAGAGGACCCAAATCAAAATCGAAGACTCGCCGCCATACTCGTGATCTCGACCAAATTTATGCTGACGTGCACTCGAAAAAGCATCTGGACAAGTATGTTGAAACCAAGGCCAAGGAGGATTTGCCAGGATTCGGAGAACACTATTGCATCGAATGTGCCAAGTGGTTCGAGTCAGAAACCAACCTCGTTAAGCATGTCAAGGGCAAGCCGCATAAGAGACGAGTGCGAGATCTGAAGGAAGAGCCATACAGTCAGAAGGAGGCTGAGGCAGCGATTGGCTTGACAACGGATAATGGCAGGAGGCCAGTCGAGGACATGGAGGGCGTGGAAGACTCAACAATCATAGAGGAGGATGTGCGGTGAGAAATTCACGGCAAGACTGGCCAACTGTCTTGCGAGATTTTCACTGAATCACTGCTTGCGCCCATTGGACCTGGCGCCGTCTACCGGATTTAGAAGTCGCAATTGTCAAGTGTTGTTGCATGGACGATTGAGATCCTGGTCGTGGGTTGCAATGAGACGAAGCAAACGCATTAGCAGTGCTATCGCCAATGTCATTGTCATGAGCAGCAACGTAAGCAAGGACGGCGCACAAGGTTCACGACTGCGGGACTATCGTTGCTCACAATACGTTTTTGTCCCAAAGACAATGTCGAAAGCGTCACTCAGGTCAAGCCACGGTCTTTGCCCATGGACGCAGTCCATGTTGTTGCAGCGTTGATCCAGATGGTCAATATCGCAGCAAGGCCGATCCCCGCGACATGCAGGGTTGTCCGCAGGAACAGATGCAGGAACGGAACATGTGAAGCAAGATAGCCTCTCTGTTCAACATTGGCCTACGATTATAACATCCCTAGCGTAACGTATGTCCGCACGAGACAGCACAAGCACAGTGTAACATATCCATAGTGCACCGCAACTCCTCAGATGTCAAACTCCTATGGTCCACTCTTGCGCTGACTACTTCTGCGCAGAAGCTATACGGGTATTACGTTACTCTCTATATCCACTGTCATGCTCACGCATACCACGGGAGATCAAAATGCTATGCTAGCATGTCCGACGTGCCGTCCCGTGTAACAGAATGTATTCCATGTTTCTGAAGTCCATCGAAAGACATCAAGGCTGCCATCCACGTGGACCTCTCGGTACCGTTCAAACACGAGACGGCATCCTCTCAGGCCCCGTCGGCGGCGTCCTGCTGACCGATGTCGTGCGTTGCTTTTTACTCGGTGGAGCAGTGTTTCCTTCGTGGTCATCGTCAGGCAGTCGACGCTTATATGCCTCCATCGCCGCCTCCATCGCCGCCGCCATCGCGGCTTCCTCACTCCTAGCGAGGTGTCGCTGAAGCTTTGCCTCCGCTGCAGTCACTCGTGCTTCAGCCTTCTCTATCTTGATCTTCTCGGCTTTGAGCTCGTTATCTGCAGCCTTCTGCGCCGCCAGGTATTTTGCTGCATTTTGCGCCTCAGAGAATGCCTCTTGCTTTGCGGCATCGAGCTGCTTGGTCAGGGCCAACATCTCGTTGCCTTTCTTCAGCAGGTCGCTGGTGTAGTTGCCAATGGTCTCTTTCTGTCGACTGATCACGCTTTGCCGGGACTCCAGCTTCCTAGCCAGATTCTTGGCCTCTTTAGTCTGCTTCTGTACTTCCTGATGCTCCATTCCGCGCTTCTTGTCGCACGCTTCAAGCTTACTAGTCTTCTCTTTGTGTAGTCTCCTCTCGACATCGTGCTCGTTCGACTTGACCCGCAATTTTTCCTCCAGGATCTTGCAGCAGTCTTTGAGCCCACCGACCTCTCTGGCTAGAATCTCTGACTCTTGCTCCTTTTCGCTCGACTTGGTGCGCAGATAGCCATCGCTGCACTGAAGCCTCTCCACCTTGGTCTGTGCATCATCTCTCTGCTTGATCAGGTTATCAATCTCATCCTTGACACTTCCAAGTTGGGCTTCCAAAGCCGTACTCCGGGCGTCTAGTTCCGCGTTGGCTTGCACGAGACTTTCTAGCTTCGGAGCATAAACTCGTGTGAGCCTTGCACCGGCAAGCACAGCTTCGAGCCTCGTTGTATCACGATTTTGCTTGACAACGGTCTGAGCTTGCCCAAGCAAACGTTGCTCATCAATAGTGCTCTGGAGCTTGCAGCATTTATCTCGGAGTGCTGTGTTATCAGCCCGAAGAGTTCTATTCAGTATGTGTGCAGTCTCATTGCTGGTCTTCAGCTGGAAAACTTCTGTTGTGGCATCCCTCAGCTTGGTCTGAAGGTCGAACCGCGTCACCAGGGATTCTTGCTCGGAGGCGGCACGGCCTTGCTGAATAGGTTGTAAACGCTGCGAGAACGACTGCTGGGCATTTTGCATCTGCTGCAGTTCTTCATTCTTCTTGTGGAGTGCCTCTTTGTGGGATATTTCTGCATCCTTCTTGTCCTGCTGGCATGCCTGCAGCTGACATTGCAGTTGCTGATCGCGGCCTTGCAACAAATTAACATAGTTCCGCTGGTTCTGCCACCAATTCTGAAAGTTAATTTCCGCGTGCTGCAGTGCTGGTGGTACGAACGGCGGCTGTGAGCCAATGGCACCGCCAGTGACTGGAGGACTGGGTGGAGCTTGTGGTGTTTGCCAAGCTGTATTCAGCGCAGGTAACGCACTGCCTGGTCCGCTTGCTAAGGTGTGCGGTGCCATGCTGAAAGAAAGAGTTGAGGTTTGTCCGACTTACCGCGTCTCACAAGAACAAAAGAGATGCATCAGGCAGTCAAAGGATGCCTTCCAGGGAGACATGACAAACGACACACATTCTGTGACAGAAATCGCTGTCAAACGACGTGTCAGAAACGACCTGCCTGCTTTGGGTATTTTCGTTGTCCTGGAAGCATGCTAATGTGGCTTTCCGATGCAATACGTTTGGCCTCAAGACGCGCGTGGCACATCGAGAAGGCCCAAAAGCACATCCCACTGGCCGGCTAAAAGCGGTTAGGGGAGGCGGCGATACATAGCGAATCACGCTCCCATTCAAGAGCCTTCAGTGTTGGAGCGTGTTGACAGTTATCGAGGCGTGTTGATATCATAATGCTTCCAATGTGGCAAAGCATGAGGTGTTGAGGGAGAGACGTTACACAGAGAAGGGTCGAGGCGGCACAATGCTTGGCGAAGGCGCGCCTTCCATGCACTCAGTTCAGTCTCATGCTGAGAATTCAGCTACCAAACGTTGATCACGCCGCTGGAGTGAAGCACATCGGAACATGTCGTGAGCCTGCAACTGTTGAGCACATCGGCCGTTGGAAGCGGCAAGGCCTTGATCTCGACGCAGAAGACGCACCAACCGGGTCCTGCCCTACGAAACCCATCGCAGCCTCACCAGTCTTGGAACTGCAAACATACGTGCGTGGAGCGGAGTAGGTAACTCGGACCAAGCAATGGTTGATGTCGCGGATAAACGCTGCACCGGCCCAGAAGCTTGCATACAGCTGTTCTCGCGCGTTTGCATCGTTACCGATGCAAGAGATCACCTTGGAATGCGGGCGCAGCAGTGAAGTAAAGCGACCAGATTCACGACCCAATCGTGCCGCAAGCCAGCCAGGTCTACACTGTACTGCAGACATCGTCTCCTAACTGACTGACATCTTGTCAAGTCCCGCCTCGATTCGCATGTTCGGACCGGACTTTCTTCAGCGCTTCGCAATCTTCGCACAGCAGTTGTCGCTGTCGATTCAAGCGGGAAAGGTGCTCATTATACAAATCCCTTTCCTCAGTGCGAACCCCTCGATCCTTCTCCATAGCCTTGAGGCGGATCAACCATCTTCTCACACTGGCTTCAAACTCCTGTGACGGCTGGGCCTTGCTCACATCATCCACATCGCGAGAATAGCGTTTTTCCCTCGCGAGTTGCTCCTGTTCTTTCACTGCACGTGCTTCCTCCTCCAGAGCCCGATTTTGAGCATTCCACTCTCTTTCACGTTCCCGCTCTCCTACTTGCAAGCGTGCATCTTCCGCTTCGAGCTCCAGACAACTCAGCCAAACGAAGTCCAGACATGGGAAGTCATAATGCTTCGGACCATGCGCCACTCGGAAATGCTCCAAGTTAGATAATGACGATCTGATCCTCAGGGTCTTCAGACGAGGCAGCTTCCCTAACCATTCCATGACCTTCCGCACCGTGTTCTCGTTCACTCTTCCCAAATCCAGCCTGATAAGACGAAGCCTTTCCAATATTTCTTCCATCGAGCGTAGGCTCCCGAGATCGCGTATAACCACAGGGTGCGTCTCAACAACCATCCCCAAGCCCTCGCGCAAAATGGTCGGATGCGTCAACATCCAACTCCAAGATCGTCTCGCCAAATGCTCCTCCTTCGCAATTTGCCCAGGGCAAAGTAGCCCAGCGACATCAATCTCATCGCGCTTACCACGATACGCGAAAAAAGCCGTCTCATGCCAGGAACGTAGCCAAGGGTCATCCCTCTTACCAACGAGCTCCTCATAGATCATCACTCTAAGCTCAGTCGGCAGGCCAAGTAACCCAGATCCTCTACCTGTGTGCCGAGGCGAGGCTCTAATAAAATCTTTTGGCAACTCTGATACCCACGCCTCGTCCATAGAGTCGTAGAATCCCATTCGCAGGCCATTCGCGATCTCGTCGAAATAGCTTGGTTGCTGCGCTGCGTCCTGGTGCGTTGTACTAGGCATGTCCATTGTCGGGGACATGAGACGTCTACTCATTTTGAGGTGTTGCAATGGGGTGGTTCCGGACCTTGGAATATTTTTATTGAGCAGATCGGGGCTTTTATATATGTATGATGCGGCGAGAGTATGGAGCTGTTTTGTCACAAAGGAGCATTCAGTACTGGCGAGGACCAAAAGCAGAGTTTTCGCTTGGATAATCCGGGAGTCTGGTGTTGCTGGCATGTTTCGAGAGGTCAATTCCCATTCATCACATGACGCATAATTATGGACATTTTCTCTACCTCTTATTACCATTGGCGATCAATAATATCGCTGATATAGCTTCATGGGCATCACAGCAGACCCTTGAGGCAACTGTCGTTCGTGACTTTCATTCCATGCATAATTTGTTAACACTACCACACCACCAACGCCTTCGCTATACTTCTATGATGCCAAGGCTAACAATGCTGTCGATGCCATATTGGTCTAATCATACGATGGTTTTCGGTGTCTTGCAAGTGTCCTGCCCTGGCGCCCTCACAACTCCTAATAGCTCGTCCAAATCCAGTCACTCGCTTATTCATCCACGTCTGCTAGAGTGTTGACTTGAGCTCCTGCCCATGTCGATGTTCCTCGACAGATCAGTCCCGCTCCTTGATAGGTCTTGGCTTTGCCGAAGGCTTTCCATGCTCGGTCGCCTGCCATCTAAGCTCGGTCGCACGCTCGAACTGCTGCTTTGTCTTCTTCTGCGCCTGGTCTCTTCGGGATCGCTTGGGTGTAAACCGCTAGCTCTTGCAAAAAGATTCAAAACGTCCGTCAACGACACAACGCCAGACAGACGCCCGCTCATCACCGCCCCGGGATTCTGGCCTGCGGAGATTGACACGCCTGGATTGATGCTCGTGTACGGTGGTCCAAGGGTCATATCGCGCATGTGGTCCACGCCCGGTCCTTGACGCACCGGTGTCTGTATAGGTGCGTTGTGTACTGGCGCAGGACTGCTGTGCTGCTGTTGTGGACTTGTTTGAGTCATGCTCGTATTGTTGTTCTGTAAACTGAATGGAGAAGTAACGTGCTGGGGACCTGGCGAAGGTGGAACGCTTGAGCTCGGCGATGGTGCATCAACGATCCACATGCGATGCGAGCGTGTTGCGCATAGCTTCGCCACAGTGTGAGCCAGAGTCGAGAAGGGCGTGACATGAAAGACAGGGTAACTATCTTTGCCGTCCCACATACCACGCTCGGACAGGATGACGGAAATGAAGTGGATGCAGGTACCATGCAGGAGAGGTATCGCAGAGGTGTCGGTCAGGAGCTGTCGCAGGTCAGCATACATGGAGCAGCACATTTACCAACAAGCACAAGCATTATTGCACTTACTCGCACGTCGACATGACTAATGTTGCCCACGACGTTGCGCTGGTGGTCAAGGACAGGCAGGGATGTTATGCCTTCTGCATGCATGAGACGCAGAGCATCGGCCACGGGTTTGTCACCATTGATGGCAATCACGCTCTTCGCTCCCAGTTCGAGATCTTTTAAAGACATCGAGTATAGCTTCTCGGTCGCTGCAAAGTTCTGGTGGTTGTCCCAGAAAAACCTCACCAACCTCAGCTGTGTCAATATGCCTACCGCTTCCGTTGCGCCTTCCTTGTTGATTACGACTCTGTGATGCCCGCCTCCAAGGACTTCCATTGCTTGCGTGAGAGTGGCAGAGTGTGGTAAGAAAGCTGGCTCCTCGCGAGCTCCCAGATGATCTTGCACATCTCTGAAAGGTATTGCTTCACCACTTCTCGCGCGACCGGCCAACTTTGCAGCCTGCTCATCAGGTTGTGACAGACCAAGTACAAGCAGAAGGTATGCATTCAGGTCATTATAGTCGAATGTACCGATTGCCGTCTTCGTCCTTCGCGATTCTCGTACTAAAACGACGTTTGGCGCTCCGGATCTAACCAGCAGCTTTGTCGTATCCTCAATGCTGGTGTCGAGCTCGACAAAGCGCGTCTCGGCTGGGTCTATAATCTCGTCCACCTGAATCTTGCGCCAGTCCCTACCTTTGAACCTCGGATCACTCGCGCCATTGGTTTTGCTGATGGGATGCATGAGCAGCTCCGTCAGGACTGAACCCGAGAAAGAATTCTGCCGCTGCGCTCTCGGCGAGGAAGGATAACCTCTAGAGTTGAGATTTTCTGCAAAGCTCGATCGTTTCGAAACCGAGGGCGAAGTATTCAGGGACGATGGGTCTTTGCGAGGTGTTGGCAGTGGGGTGGTGGTCGTCGAGGAGATTGCGCTCGTGGTGATGGCTTGCGGTTTGATGGCAGGAGAACGTCGAGCTGATTGCTGAGGGCTGTAGGCATTGCCGGAAGAGGCAGACTTGGAGGCAGACGGCGAGCGAGTTGAGAGATTTGTCTCCGCCATATCGGATGATTTGTGGAATGCGCGCGGCAAGTGACGCAGCACACGAGCAGACACTGGGCTTGCTGCTGCTGAACTGGCAGCTCTCTCCGCAGCACTTCCAACTTCGAAAGCTTTTGCTAAACAACCTATGGTCAGCAATCAATTGTTTTCAGTATCTCGTGTCTTGTGCAGGCTCGTGTAGCTGGACGGCAGTATCAACAGTCGGTTCAGTATCGTCATGGAGCATGCCATGCTGCGATTTGATGGACATCAGATGCATGTGCTTCGGAAAGGCGCCAAGCCTTGAAAGGACCCCTCATCGATAGCTAGCTACTGGCAGGGATAAGAGATGACGGGATCGACATGGCAGCGCCAACTCTATCTGATGTGCTTTGTTAAGCAAATAATAACATCGTCACAGGCTGCATCGGATTACTGATCAGACGACAACCAGGTATAGCAAGCATACGAGCGCTGGAGGTCAAGATGATCGTTTACGATGAGTCAAAAGTACTCGGACAAGGTCCTGGTGTGCGCGGGCCCTCCGAGACATATGATTTACGTTGAAAATTCGGATTCAGCCCTATCAAACGCTAGCAGAGTACCACACCCCAACCTCGAGGGTCTGATCGTGTGGCTGCAGTGCAAGCGATGAGCGTGACTCAAAGGGCGCGCTGACTGGATCGTGGACACCGCATCTGATTACAAACTTGAGTCCTGCGAGCGGTAAGATTATTCAAGAGTAGGGGTAGAAATACCTGCGTCTGCTGGAATGCCATGATTTGGTTGGAAACGTACGTGCTGACGCCTGTGCCTCATTGTCTCGCAACTCGTGCTGTCGACCGACCGCCAAATCTCACATTTCAGACATTCCTGCCGTCGCGTTCTTCCACGTGTACGAGGTCGCAGAAGTCGGAAGTTCTTGGCCCTCGAATCGGTCTGCTTCCATCTATGCTCTACCGCGGCTAAAACTGGCTTCGCCTCACTCACTTCCACGCAGGGTTCACCGCCTGCTCTGGCACTTTCATCGGTGCCACAGGCACGCGTGTAATTACACGACTACGCATGCGACCTTTTCTTTGCAAAGAAATAAGTCTGACATAATATCTTAAACATCTGGAACAGGACCATCCCACGACAGTTACCTTTCGCACTACCAACAACAACTTCGGCGTTCTCCAGCCAGATCTTGCAATTGCCGAAACAGGCAAGCCGACAGTCGCCGTATAGTCGCCATACTCTACAGAGAAGAATATCCCGAACCACAACAGCACCCAATAGCCGACGACAACAACATTGACATGTCTCTGAAGGAGGCATACCACATTGCGCATACCGCTCAATGCAGGCTACAGATAGAAGCCGGTCGACCTGATCGTAATCTTCGATTTCTGGTTGGCCATCTCATGCACTACGAGTCGATGCGCCTTCGCATTGTCGAGATTGAGCACGACATCTCCAAGTCGCAACGAGCATCAGCCGTCAAATCCCAAGGTACTGGCCACGTAGACCACACTCTGCAGCACAAGCCCTCCACCGGTCAACTAGGACGAAAGTCGCCGCCTCCATCAGCGCACATGTATGATTCAGATAGCACCGAAGAGGACGACTACGACGATCTTCCTGAGAACTTGCTATACGACGACGATGAAGAGGGACTATCCCTAGAACGCTTCCCATCAGACACATCCCGTAGCAGACAACCACACGCAGAAGAACCTGATCTGGTCGACGACGATCTAGAAGACGACGACGACTACGACGAGCCGGTGTCGCCAGACGAGGAAACTCTCGCGCAAATCGTCAAAGGCGAAGGCAACGAGCTACTAGCGACAATGTACGAGGGTGTACGAAATTGCTCGTGCCATGGCAAGACGGATGCAGATTCCATCGAGCGCATGTGGGAATTGCCGCCCGATAAGCAGCACGATAAAGAAGGCATCACGCGGGCCATTGCAAAGATTCGCGACGATAGGGCGCCGCAGATGAGTTGTTCGAAAGCTGTGTCCGTCATGGCATGAAATTGCATGTCCGGCCTGGCGGTCGCCAGATTCGTGGCGAAATTGGGAAGGAGTTTCCGGAGAAAGCAGTGCGCCAAGCACACCGCACCGTGACTCGATAAACAGCAGCGCGGCGTTCGGGATTCGGATTCATCGGCACGACGATGATTTACTTTGCAAGGGAGCTTTTGTCTCAGCACGGGATGTGTGTGTGCAGCGCGGGATGATACCAGAATGCAATTCACGTTACGACAGGGAGTACACAATATGACGCTCGGTTTGCACATGAAGCAAACCATCGCGGCGCATGAGGAGGAATTGAACCCTCCCAAAGTACTCGAACCGAGGCTATGATTTAAGAGATTATGTTACATTTTTTATAATAGACAAATGTCGATACCCATTACCATAGTCCTAGAGAACTCGTCAATACAGACATCCTCTGCACGTTGGTTCCACTATTGTAAACAGAATACCTCTCTACTCTTTTTATCAATAATTGCGTACTTGGCTGTTTACAAACCTATTCTCAACCACGCAGTGCTTGGTCGTAGAATTGGCTATGTTTATCAGTGCCATTTCGAGGCCTGCAAGTTCGATTGTGTCCAGTTCGAAAGCGCAAAAATGGTTCGTGTTATGATACTACATTATTATCAATCGATGGTGGCAGTATGGTCTGATGCCGGTAGCACGCTGGAGGAAATGCAGGTTCCATCCATTCACAATGCATGCCCAGATGATAGTACAGCGGGAATAGTCCAAACGCCTCGCTACGCTAGCGTCAAAAGTTAACAAGCCAGAAGAATCAACATCTACATCACAACCTACGACGAAATTAGTAAGCGTGTCGCCGGTATCACGTTCTGCAGAGGCCGAGGCACTTACACAATCCTTTTCCTGCGGTTGTGCAGGCACTCCCATTTCGTCAAACGTCTTCGGTCCCTTGCCCATTGGTTTCGACTGCGCCGGACTCTTCGTGGGCTTGGGCGCAATCGCGGACTCCTTTGCAGGCGGTGCAGACCGCCTCCCATCAGACGGTCTCGAATTGGCCTTCGAGTTTGCTGCCGAGGAAGGATTGTTGAAGTTCGGCATACTCAAATTCGACTGCAGAGTCTGGTACTGTGGGCCAGCCTGGTCTTTCCCGCGATTGTGTCTATCTCCTCTACTGCCTCGTCGTTCTCGCTTTTCTCGCCAGGTAGGATCGGTGGGGACGGCGGCTTTGCCTTGATGCGGTGCTGCAAAGCCGATGTCGACGCCACTGGTACCCGGTGGTGCGGTGGATGCATGAGTTGGATGGCCAGGATCTGGTGGCGGGACAGCATTCGACATGGGGCGAGGACTTGGCGCGCCTGCTGGTCCAGATACAATGCGGTCGCTCACACCAGGTCTTGCTCGTGGATCGTTCGGATTCAATGGCGATCCGCCTTGCACATAGTTCTGCCCATGTTGTGGGGCAGAGCTCTGTCGTTGCTCGTTCGGTCGAGTAGTTTGTGGTCGTAGTCCTGGGCTTGCAGCTGGCGCTACACCTCCTGTGTATGGTTGTCGCTGAGGCAAACCAGCTGTGGAGTTTGGGCGGAGGTTGGACTCGAGCTTTGGATTCATCCCGATTGCAAAAGCTGAGGATGGACGAGTATCCGCATTGATCGTGGTTGCTGGTCTCGGCAGCTGCGCATTAAAGAAGCCGCCGGCCGGTCCAGGTGCAACTCTCGGCGAAGCGTATGAAGAGGGCGGGCCATCGTCCATTGGATATGGTGCCCCCGAAGCAGGTCTCGAGTCCATAGGTAATGTGCCTATTTGCGGTGGTCCATTGTCCTCGGGATATGGCGTCCTGCTGGAATTTCTCGCAGGTGCATTGCCCAAGCCATTTGCTTGAGACGTCTCCTCGACTGTGTTCATGGATGGCGCCTGCTTCTGCCGAAATCGCTCTGGTCGCTGTCCTTTCATCGACCCATGTTGTGACTTGATCCTGTTGATGGCAGTCTTCTCATGATCTGTCCTCGTCAGCACTTGCTTCCTAGCAAGCCCCTCGAGACGATTCCTGGCATCTTCATTGCCATGTTTTGCAGCTTTTTGATACCACTCTTCGGCTTTCTCGAGATTGACTGGCACATGCATGCCAATCTCGTTAAAGTACCCCAGCGCGAATTCTGCAGTCGGAAGTGCCGTCGCTGCTGCCCGCTCAGCGTACACGTATGCCAACTCTTCGTTCTTGGGAAACAGTCCTTCGGATCCAACCAGAAACCACTTGCTCAGCGCCATATCTGCATCTGCCTCGCCCTGTTTCGAAGCCAATGCATTGTAGTGCATCGACAACGCGGGGTTGAATTCGCAACCCAGCGATGCTAGCTCATATGCGGAAGCCATCTTCGACTGTGCTTTCGCGAACTTCATGTACGCGGCTTTCTCAATATTCTGTCGAGCCAAGTTCTCATCAATGGCCAAGTACGCGTCAGGCACCTCGATTTGAGGCAGCTGTCGTGCTAGCAGCATACCATAGACATATGCGCCTTGTGCTGCATTCTCGTCGGCAGCTTCTGCAGATTTCCTGATCAATTCTAAACCTCGCGCGTAATCCTGCTGTTGTCCATGCTGTCCTCGAAGCGTCATCATGCCTAGTCTGTAGCACGATGCTGCGTCTCCTGCATCAACGCCTCTGTGATAGTGTCGTAATGCTTTTGCCGGATCATTATACGACTCGTACAGCATGCCAATCCTGTACTCTGCCCGGATGTAGCCTCGATCGGCGGCTCTTGAATAGCATCTGAAGGCTTCCTTCTTGTCTTCCCGCTGTCCGTATCGTCCCCACTCCAGCCACATTCCTCGTAGAAACTCTGCCCGTGGATGGTGCTGGTCTGCGAGGAAAGTGACAATATTCATGGCATCTGTCTTGAGCTGATGTTCTATTCTTGGTGTTGCCGATCTGGCCTGGTATGGCTTTAATGCTGCTGTTCGCTCCGCCTCATCTGCACATACTCCCACGTACACCAACGCGTCCTGTGCCCAGGCCAGCTGCATCTCGGGATCGTTCGAATTGAGTACGGGCAGTCTTGCATTCTCGAGTCTTGCCTCGAGCTCATCGTCGGAGGGAGGAACATTGGGCGGTGGGTTCTGCAGTTTCGGGAAGGGTGACAGATGCGGCGCATTGTTATTGTTATTCTCGGATATGTTCGGGTACGAGTTTGTGTTCAGGTCCATATTCCTCATGCCATCTGCGATCTGTGTCGACATTTCTGGGTTGATTCTCTGGGGTTCTGGTGCGACCAGCGGCGGACTGGCGACGGGCATGTAATAGTCATCGTCGAAGCCGCCTGGAACGAAGGTCGAGCTCATGGTCGGGTGTTGGCCATAGTTGGCCATGATCAGAGATTGAGAACGGCACTCCCGCGATAGATACCCAGACGTATGGGAGAGTACGTTATGATAGAATGAATGAGTGGGTAAATTGCAGGTAGAAGGTAGAGCTGGCGTCTAGCCACGCTGTTGGCGATGAGCAGTATGAGCGTCTGCAAACGGCAGCATGTTAGTGCACTCTATCCGTAATCATCATGATGTGTTAAAGGACATAGGTCGTCGTCCAGTGGAACAGTCGGCATGGACAGTTCCAAGGCGATGTCGTGCCTGATTTAATTCAAGGATGTCGTCGTTTGAATCGGTCCCACTGGCAATGTCCCCTCACAGCGCTGTGCTGTGTTTTTCCCGTGCACGGTGTCCCTCGCAACGACGCCGATTGCGTACGCACCTTCGATTTTAGACCAAATGCCAACTTTATACTTGACGTCCTCCAGGGCTCTGCTCGTCAGGTACACCTCGTTTCCTCGCGTAAGAATCAGACGGATGACGGTCGGGATGATACTCCGGATCAGTGTGGCATATGTGACATATGCATCGGGGAGGTTGTCTGTCGTCTGTAGTTGTCGGCGGCAGGATTCGGGGCTGATAACAGCAACGACATAATCACCTCATCCAGCAGCGCATCAGTCTGAGTGGCACAGCCCCCTCATCTGCTTCCAGAACAGAAACACAGCACCTCCTGCGCCATCCATAGCGTACACGCATAGCCGCCCTATACTTCGACACGTGCCAGCCATGCGGTCTAAGAAAAGCTTGGAACCCTGGTTCACCCATCTCGTGGCGACTCGCAGCGCTCAGGTACGAAGCTGATGCTCAGCCATGTTTACCGTAGTTGTATACCAGGCGGGGCCTCTCTGGAGCGCAAGTGTGTGTATCAGCTTTATTAGCAAGCTGTCACCTGCCTGCAATGATGACTTCAAATCATACTGTCCGAGCTCTCCCTGGTCATATTGCAACCCATGCGCTGCTGGGTGCACACAGACGACTGCTACCGCCATCCTGGACTAATCTCGTCAACCGACAGGCTAGCCTATCGTAGGTTTGTTTTGTCATCTATATATGGACCACAATTTCCTACACCTCTTTATGGCTGTCTTTGTGATAGGAAGATACTTCAGTAACGTCGTGAGTCCTTGCTATTTGACCTCTATGCTCACAATCCCGGTTTATACCGCATGCATAACGGCGAACTTGCCGTCGGCAGGTCCGATTGAATTTGCACAGAAGCTCAAGCAATTCATTACTCACTATCAGTGATTGACAGCACACACAATAACAAACCTCCTACCATCGTCAAAGAGGGAATAGCTTTGCCAACATGTTTCAGACACAAGACTCAAAGCACAAGCACCTTACCGACCTGACTTTCGGTGACGAGATCGAATGCGTTGTGATACAAGACGTACGCGAACAGGTCAAGCAGTCAGATTCCCAATCTTGTCTTGTCAGATCACTTTACGATTCTGAAAGTGAGCAGGGCAAGAACATTGTACACGCCGTGCTCAAGAAGCAAGACAAGGCCGTTTGCAGTGGATGTAGGAAATGCATCTCGTTTCCCACTGCGTTGCGAAGTCACCGTGACAAATCCGACAAATATAAGTGCGCTCGATGGACTGCGGTAATCAATAAGAGTTTGGCAGCGACTTCCGTAGAATGACGCTTTGCGAGCCAAGGACAGTAAGATAAGTCCTGAATATGATGCTGTACAGGCTATGGATAGCAAAAGGTTCACCAAGCCCAACACCGCGCTCGCCGTCGAGCCCAGGACACCAGTGCTAAAGTATCACAGAGACACGACTACCACAGCTAGCATGAGCCAAACGGATCATGTGCACATTGTCTCTGGGCGGACCGAGCTAGCGGCGGCTTTTTCTCGCATCAACCCAGCGTTTCAACCTAGTTGTCCAGCTCCGAAGTGCCGATTGATCGTTAACAAGACCTATGGGAGTCACGTCCATATTGGTAACGGTCATGAGGACTTCTCAATGCGATGTACACGAGACGTTCTATGCCTGGTGGTTGCGAATGAGCGCGAGATTGACAGTCTATACTCGGACACACATCGGAAGTTGCCAGAATGACAACCGTTCCGAGATGGAGTTTTATTATGAGCCATTGTCCACATACAATGTGCCATTGTCATGGCTATGAATGGAATTTGCCTTGCCACAGAGTCAAGTCAAGATTTGTCCAGACATATACGAAAATTACTCAGCTTCGAACATCGATCAGATCCCAGAGCTGAGAAATGCATCGGCTGTATGGAATGTGCTGTCCTAGCTGACACTCATACAACATGGACAGGAACTGAGCCACCTGGAAAAAATATATGGCGGCAACGGTCAGACCTCGATCGTCAACCTCGACAATCTCGACTTTTCAAAACACACCTTCGAATATCGCCAACATCAAGGCACACTTAAAGTGCGTGAAATCAAGGCTTGGATTGCATTTCTCGTAAAACTTGTGCTCTTCTCCTACAACACACCAGAAGATACCGTCTACGAGCTCTGCATAGAAGCGTGGTCGGACCCGCGATAGGACGTATTGAATATGTTTGAAGCTATTGACATTGACACGAAACCTGACACTTATAGATACTACAAAGCGGTCCTCGGCTTCTGCGCTGCCCGACAGGAACATTGTGCCACGACGGTAGCTAAGAAAGAGCGGAAAGAATTGGAACAGTACGACGAGAATGACTTCTTCCTTGACATGATGCATGTCAATATCGATCAGCGAGAGGCTAACTACGACCGCTCCAAGGTCGATGAAAGGATCTTGAAAAAGTTCCTCCTGTGTGGATATGGACAATTCCCAGCCGAGTATCTCGATCAGCTCGACCTGCGGCCTGAGGAGAGGGAACAGATCACTATTGGCTGGCAACGGGGATCCGTGGACGCAAATGGACACGTGAATGCAAATGGATCGCCGACGGAGCAACATTTCAGCAAGGTCGGTGCGCACATGTAGAGGAGACTGACATTGCGACAGACTGATACGGTAGTGATGATGATGACTTCAGTGTTGCACGTATGCTTACGTGGCTATCAAAACACAGCGCCACCAATAATGAAAACCCTTTCTTCCTCCCTCCTGATCCACTGCACGACCTTGTTCGCGCCCTGTACTAATGCCGCTCTTGTAGCATTCGGCCCAGCCACACAATACAGTTCAAACAGCGGCGTCTCCCACACCAAAGCTGTCGAATCACTCGCAATGCTATGCTGTACCTTCAATTTTGCAGTCCTGGAATGCACACTCTCGTGCAGCTGACTATACAAGGAGATAAGTCGTCTCCTATTCACCGCTCCCTCGAAGTGTGGTGAGAAAGACGGCATCACGAATTGTACGTTGCCTCTAGACTTATACAAGAAATGGCGTAGCACTGTCCCAGGCACGATTTCCGAGCAGGGGGCATGACCGCGTTGTATCGCCGCGCGCATTACTGACATACTTCCGCTCGCTTCCAGCTGCGCGACGAGTTCGTCGCGCATTTTCCGTAATTCGTAGAAAGCTTCTTTGTTAGCACTGATGAGCACAATCGCCAGTTCCTCGTCCCGTCCTGCATCTGCAAGTCTCTCTTCTGCTGGTTCGGTGCTGCTGATGTCCGACGACGTGGCGAAGAAGCTGACGTACATGTATAGGAATCCAGTATTGTTAAAGCCGGGCAGACAAAGCGGGATCCAGTTCTCACCACCTCCAGCACGCACACTTCCGGCTTCGAAGAGCATGTTGAAGATGAGGTGAAGGTCGCCTGGGTGAAGAGAGTGTTTCTTAGGCCGAACGACGCTGACTAGACGACCAGCCGCTACGATGAGACCGTAAAGCAAGTTCTGCGAGCGGACTTTGAGCAGGGTGTCGTTGATTGTTCGACGATGGCTCTTGCGCAGGCGAAGGCACTCTAGCGCAGACAGCAGCGTTGAGGGCGAGCCTCGTGTGAAGCCATCAGCCAGACCATCGAGGAGAGTGTCTGTGCCTTGCAATGGACGTCTGAGGTCTGTGGATGCTCGCTGTTTGAACATTTTCTCCATACTTGGTAGTGTCAGAGTCGACAGGATCTGCATGTACAGGGCTTCGAGCTGGCTCCTCAGCTGTGAGTCGCTTTCTGGTAGTCGACTAATGGCGACAAGGTTGAGGGGTCCTTTCGAGAGCATGACGAAGCGTGTGCCTCCTGCTACGAAGGCTTTGAGAGGATCTTTGTCATCTTGATAGAAGGATATAAGTGTTTGTGCCACACCGACATAGTGGCTGATGATGTTATCATCGCCATGACGGCTGTAGATTGGCTTGCCTGAAGCAGACAGAATGAAGAAGTGTTTCAGCTTGGATTTCCAAACGTCCAAAATCTCTGCTTCATTAGTGGCGTGCGAGTCGCCGACATCTTCGAATTCGTGCTCAATCTGCTCAGCTAGTTCTTCGTCCTCAGGCGAAAGAGTTTCGAATGGATTACTTTGTTCCACTTGGGCACTGAGTGCTTTGAATGCCGGACTCGTCTCATCTGCAGCTAGGTCGCCCAGTATGCTCTCATTGTCGACGTGAGCATCTAGTGATGGCAGATAGCTCTTGATACTAGCAGAGTCGTCGCCATCACTGCTGTTTCCGTGCACGCGCCCGAACTGGGCATAACTGTGCTTCCGCGACACGGCTTTGCTGGCTGGAGAAGAGTGAAGGCTTGAATTGTCTGTGTGTGTCCTGGAATGGACATTAGTTGAAGACAAAGCCGTTGTGGGTGTGGATAGCAATTGTGGCCTGGACGGTGTCTTGGAAAGCCGAAGTGATCCCGTCTGTGTAGATGATGTCGGCGGGCGGGGTGGCAAGGGTGGCGGCGTCAGCTCCTGAGACTGCTTCAATTGATCATGCTCCGGCACAGACTTCGGAGGTGATGACTTGGGAGTCTTCACATAGTCGTCTTCTCCTTCATCGCCATTGTTCGTATGTGCAAGCCATGCGCCTCCGCTGGAGGATGACCCTACGTCTGCCGCATCGCTCTGAGGCATTGATCATCTCAGCATGCCGTAGGTAAGCCCCTGGAGCGTACTTGTGCAGGTGGGAAATTGATGTCTGTTTACATATATGTTAATTATGCCAACAGGGAGAATACGTTATGATGCTACTTGCCGAATGTTGATCAGTGTCGAGTAGTGTCTCGTGGAGATTTAGACCCGATGGATATTGAGCTAACCCACAAGAAGAGACCTCGTCACATGAGATAATTAAGCGAGACCCAGTGCTCTTAAACGTGGCTTCGACACGTGCGACAATTAGGCAGGCACCACGATACTTCTCACGACTCTTGCATTTTTTGACTTCCTCGCGTCTTGCAGGTGTGATGAGTCCTTAGCTTCTCTATGATCGACGATGAGCCTCGATGCGGTGCATGGTCGGCACTCTCTTTCACCTCCGAGCTCGGGTCGTTCCTCGCCAGTGCCGCGCGCCACGCGTCGAACGGTCGAGGACGGTATGTGAGTCTTCTTCCGATGAGACGTTGTTGCGCTGCTAACAGAATGCAGGATTGTTCAAGGCAGATAAGAGTCTCAAGCGCTATGCTGCTACCATCGAACGCACTCTAGGCACTTGGGAAATATCGCCCGAAGAATGGGCTGATTACATTGCCTTCTTGGGCAGACTGCTCAAGGCTATACAAGCCCACCCGAAGGACTCACCCATCCTGCCTCACTGCAGTGCCATCTCGACCAGACTCTCACAGTGCCTCGTTCCGGCGTTGCCCTCCGGTGTCCACCAAAAAGCTTTAGAGGTCTACACATACATTTTCTCGACTTTTGGCAACCAACACATTGCGGCGCACCTCCACGATTACTTACCAGGACTGTCTTCGGTCCTCTCGTTCGCATCTCTGTCCGTGCGACCAGCTCTTTATAGCCTGTTTGAGGATCACATGGTACACCTGTCGCCGGAAGACTTACGGCCCGCGTTGAAATCTCTCCAATTATGCCTGCTTCCTGCGTTGGAGGAAGAGTCCAGCGAAGACTTCGAGCGCGTATTCGAGATCTTGAGATCATTGGAGCTATCATTCTCGCCAGACATTCACTCTGACGCGCTGACACAGGAGAGCGATGGTTACTTCTGGCAGTGTTTATTCTTGGCCGTCATTACCAGCCCCACAAGACGCCAAGGCGTGATGAACTATCTTGTCCGCCAGCTGCCAAACTTGTCTGCCGTCTCGTCCGCTCAGGCTAAAGGTGGCGCTCAGACACTGTCGACGCAAGCAGAATGTGTGATATCTCCAGAACCTGGCCTGCTTGTGCGCTGCTTTGTGTGCGCCCTCTCAGACTCGCAAGTGCTCGTTCAGCGAGGGTTCCTCGACCTTTTGGTAACGCACTTGCCTCTCAATTCGCCTGTCTTACAACGCAAGGTCGGCAAAGACGACTTGGATCGATTGGTATCCGCAGCCACAATCGTGCTGCTGAGAAGGGACATGAGCCTGAACAGAAGACTATGGAGCTGGTTTTTAGGGCCTGAACCAAAGGATGCACCCAGTTCGAGCCCATCATCCTCGCCTACGTTGGAACGGAAAAGATCTGGAGAAGCGGAATCGAACACGCAATTAAGGTACTTTTCGAACTTTGGCAAAGCGAGCTTACAACGGTGCATCATTGCTATGCTCGCCGGACCAAGCAGAGATCCGGCAAGTAAGGCTCGGCCATACCGAATCTGTCTGTCCTTGATGGATCGCTGGGAGATTGGCGGGCTATTGGTACCCGAGATCTTCCTCCCTGCTATGAAGAGTCTTTACGCCTACAATTCTGAAGCATCGAAACGTGATGTCTACGAAGTGATTCGAAGCGCTAGTCTGTTCTTTGATGGAGTCGAAGCCAGCCTCATCTGGGAATGTCTTCTAGGCATCGTACGCGAAGCTTTCGAACGACCCATTTCTGCAAAAGACCTACTGCAATTATTCGAATGGATAATCGCTTCGTTCAACATCAAGGACGAAGAGATGGTGACCATACACATTCCGCTAGCAACTGTGTACATGCTGGTTTATCTAGATTCGACAGATCTTCCTGATGAAGTGAAGGTCATCGCGGCCAAAGCAGTGTCCTCCATATTGGCATTAATGCCGAGTCGGGCGTTGGCAACCAGCACAAACGGCGCCCTCGACCTTCCTGGTTCCAAGACTCATCACGTGCCGGACAAGAATATCCTGGTCCGCATTGTCGACGTCTATCGGTCGCAAGAACTCCTTACCCAAGCCAAGCAATTGCTTGATACACAGCTATGGCACACAATCTATCAAGCTACTTGTTCTTTGCTCATCAAAGCGCTGTGCCACCGGTCAGCTTTGCTCTTCACGGAATTGATGACCCTTTATCAAGAGCTGGCGCTCAAAGTTGATACGACCGCGTATTTCTCACAAAGTGTTCCAAATCAAGATTTACTATCAGCAGTCCGAATCGCCTTGGATGATACAACTTGCTTACCATTCCCGATGCTCAGCTCCATCGTGACGCTTGCATCAATGTTCGGGCAAGGCGATGTCGCCGACCATAATATATCGAGTCTTGCTTCGGAAGAGCTCACCCACTCACTGGCGCATCAGCTCTTGCATTACCTTTCTCCAGAGGCACCGAAATTTCATGTGGAGGCTTCAAAGGCTTTTTGGCAGCTCGAAGACCATATGTCTGACAACACCATACTGGTATCTGCTCTGTGCGATATGGTCGAAAATAGTCAAAGCGCAAAGCATCCAGCATGCCTCAGTCGTGTTGATATCGTCAGAAACTTCATCGTGCTTTGGGGCCATTCTGTGCAAACAGAGACCATGAGGGTGGTGGCTGGTCGACGTGCGAGCGCTCCATCAGTGTCAGCAGACAGTCGACAAGCGGATCGCTGCTTGTCGGTGCTTGAGAAGCCATTGCTTCTTGTTCTGGACTACCTGGAGCATCCATGCAATCCGGGCTTCGACGTTATGAAGGGCTGGCTGCAGGGCCTTCCGAGTTTGGATCAAATCTACTTGATACTGTTCCGGCAGCTCAACTTGTGCTGTACAAGTATCGAACAGCGACCAACTTCGAAGATTCGCGATAACACACGGCAGAGAGAGGACGACCTGCGCATCCTTATCGATACTGTCAGGCGGTTTCGCGGTATCATCGTTTGTGGTGGTGATTGGGCACTGCGCTGCCTGCACCACACTTCTGTGCAATTAGCGGAAGATTCTACAGAGAATGATGGTCTTTCACTACTATCTGAATCTTGCACTCGATTACTGTTCAGCTCCGATCATGCATCCGAGCAGCTCAATTCAAGCCTAATTGCGATTCTCGACGTTCTGCTATCAAGTGTGGTGGCTCCGGAGCTACGTGCTCTCAGCCTAGACGATACTTTGCTGGAAAAGCTTCTTGTATGCATCGAGGGAAAGCACGATATCTACCAAGCAAGCATCCTGAAGCTGATCCAACTATCGATGAAACTTCGGTTAGCTCCAAACATGCTCGAGAATGGCGTCGAACACCATCTGCGAGATCAAGTGGGCGCCAAGCATACTTCTATCGCTGCCAATGCAAGGACATTTGCCAGCAAGTCATCTCTCAGCTTGGCTCCGTCGCCGCCGATACGACTCTTCGAATGCATAAAGATAGGATTCTCCTCTCCACGCACTCGCTACAATCTGGATCAGTGGCTGGCTTTCCTTGGCGATATTCTTCCTACATTCGCGGATGCTTTGTTCACAAATCTGCTTCCTCTTGTTGAGTGCTTCTGCCAGGAGCTAAGCAAAGTGCACCGCGAAATGCAAGACTTGTCGGTGGTCAGAGGTGCAGAACGAGCTACCGCTCCTGAGACCGTTGCTACGAGCTTGTTAGAAGGTCTTGAGATGATCCTCGACCGGGCCTACCACTGCTTAATGGTCGAAAATGAACCAGAATCGGCCATGAAAGAAGTCGAAAGCAGATCGAGCTTCCTTAGCAATGTTACCTCTGGTGTCTTCAAGTCAGAAGCCCCCCCTAGTCGCACTGCGAAGTCTAACAGCCGACTCACAGTCATACTAGCTTTCCAGGATTCCCTGCGAACATCGCTAGACATGTGGCTGTGGGCTAGTGCCCCAATAGGTGATGCCGAGCAAGATTCGCACAGCGCGTTGACCACCGCATACAACGCTCTGAAGATGCGCAATAAGACTCGCCATGTGCTTGAGCAGATCTTCTCGGTTGAACCGCTAGAGAGTCTCGAAGTCATCATAGCACGCTGGTCGCATGCAGCAGACGACCACGAGGCGGCCTCTACTATCAGCTTGTTGCACATAATGCAGGTTTCGAGGCCAAAAAACGTCGTGCCTGCAATACTGGATGCGCTTTGCAGTCGTACCAACCCGAACGCCATCTCACAAATGCGAAACTCAAGTCTGACCATTGACTTATCACCATCAGATATCGCGACGTTCTTCTCCTCGTACGTTGAATCAACAGATGACGACGCAATGGACGAGATCTGGCCAGACTGCATCGCATTCGTGAAGGACGTGCTTGCCAATCCGCTCCCATACCGACAAGTCCTGTCACATCTGCTCTCAATCTCGTTGCTGCTTGCGGAAAAGCTGAATAACACCAACTTTGGCGAACAGCGGAAGATGCGGCGAGACCTAGGCGACATTTTCCAGCGGCTTTTGACAGCCACTTTCACTGCGCTTCCGTCCGAATACGCGACAGACTTTGCAGCAAACTCCACATCCAATAGGAACAGACATGAGGACAACGAGCGATCTATGACACTAGTCCCTGTCTTGAGTCGCATCATTCCTAAGCTCGATCTTATCCTTGAGACACCAGAACGTGTGGGCTCCGCAGTCAAGAACATCACAGAGAGCTTGGTATCTCCGACGTTCCACGCCAGATCCTTCCCCAGTAATGTCAATGAAGATTTTTTGGCAATGGTGTTACAGCTGAGTCGCAAGTCCTCTAGCGCAAAATCTTGGAAGAAGGAAGTGTCGGATGCGTTCAACGATACGAGAATACTCTCGACACAGCCAAAGCTGATGGCTACCGGATGGTTCCCAATACTCGGGCAGTTATCGCTGCACGATAAAGAGCGCATGCCGGAAATAATTTCGCGACTCACACCTCCTACGAGTGCTGGTATAATGTTCGGTGTGGGTGCCAGCGCTGCCAGACTCGAGGCTGATCGAAAGAGCCAGCTCAACCTACGACGGATATGTCTGTTCCTACTGGCTTCGCCCGAGGACACATATGCCTCACGGTTACGACCCATCGAGGAGAAGATAGCGGAGCTCTTTGATGCTAGTCCTGCATCCTCTCCATCATCCATGATACGAGCCGAAATTTTCATGCTTTGCAGAGCACTCTTACTCTCTGTGACTGCTTATAACCTTTCGCCTCTGTGGCCCATCATCAACGACAGATTGCAGGCGGCTTTGATATCTCTACTGCCGGCGAGTCGAAACAGCAACGACTTCAACAATCTTTCCTTGTTACAGGCATGCAAATTATTGGACTTGCTGGTTGCCACGTCTCCCGACGAATTTCAGCTGCACGAATGGCTTTATATCACGGATACCATCGACGCAGTCTATCAACCGGCGGACTGGACGCCTTCCGCTCTAACGGACCATATTGCCGAAGCCCTTGGGTCGAGCACTATGGACGATAGCTTCTTCGTGCCTACATCCGGTGGGAGCGCAGGCAGCAAACGTAGACCATTACTTGGTGAGGATCTGGGCGTTGACAAAGAAGACATCAAGGCTCTGCCCCGCGAAGATTTTGCACGTGCCGTGCTGCGCCCATTCTTGAGCCAGCTCAGCATCCATACTTATGAAGGCATTTACAGCTTGGAGAGTGCGGACAGGATCGCTTTGAGGGACAATCTGCTCAGCGATCTGCTGGATTTGAGTACGATAGTGGAGTGAGTAGCGTGCGCATGCATATGATGTCTGAATCTGTTCATGTCATTTTTCTGTCACAAGAAAGCAGACCTCTGTGCACCGCATTCTTGCGGACGATGAGAGGCGGCACGCGGCTTCTGAGTCGTGCAGCTGTGTAACCCGAAGGGTTGGAAACGTCTTTAAAGTACTCTAGAGCATGCTTCAGGACTTGCGGAGCTCGGACCTGCCTCCATGGCATAAAGATGCCTGAAAAGCACAGTATGTAGAAACTTCACAAAACATTGGTGATAGTTGTGGCCAGTGAAGCATACAAGCTTAAGAGAATGTTCGATTAGCACGCTGTATGGTGCTCTATGGTGGCTTGAAACGAAAGGTTTTCGAGGCCGCTGAGCTTGCAATGGGACATAAATAGTCTGTTCACTGTCCTTCAGCTGCTTTAGAGCGTCGTCGAAGATATTGTATCACTTTGATACCAGAATCTCTGCTGCGTGGTCCTGCAGACCAGACATCTCCCCTATACTGGCTGAGCCGCCGTTGCGATTGCCTGCGACTTTCTGGTGAAGACGGCGAACGTTGTTGTGCGATTGGTATCGCACCTGTCTGTTCAGCGTCTTTCTTGCCTGACGTCGCGTCACCTTGTTGCGGGTCCAGCCAACAGTACTCGAGATACCAATGTCCGTGGGTTAAGTTCGATACGCCAACTGGGAGCGCGATGATAGACACAAGTGTAAGCTGTCGCATTGTGATATCAGACAGGCCCAGCCAGTCTGGTACCTCGGTCTTGAATCCTAGATCCGACGCTGTTGGTTTGCTGTGAGGACGAGGAAGCACAAATCCGTGTGGCTTTAGTCCTTGCCCAATGTCTTCGTGGTAGATCTCATCGTTAATGTGATCCACAGTGCCCGAAATCATCGACTTCGCGTCAGTCAAAACAGCTATTCGGTTCAATTGCTGGTCAATGGCCCCAACTCTCAGCTTCAAAGCCATGTCTCCCGCTAAGAGTCTCCCGATTTCGTCATCCAATAACATGCTGACATAACCTGCTTGCTCTTCAGATTCGCTGTTTACATGTCAGTCGAGCACTCGGCACGATACGTAACATCATAATACCAATTGAGGATATCGAGCTTCATCTGCCATAGTACCCTTTGCCGACTCAGTCTCGCGTCCAAGGACAGAATTGCAGCGAGATGAATTTCCACTGCCTCCTCGTTCCAAATAGAGTGAGAAGCCGCAAAGCTCCGCTCCTCCGTCTCTAAGCTATCCAGTAGGACAACGGCATTAATGGAAGACGCGACTACCTGTTCCGCGGTGATGAGTGCTGCTCGGTCCGGGCTGGTCTTCAATCCCGATTGCAAGTCCAAAAGCAAGTAAAAGCATCTCGAGATATTGTGCAAAACATTATAGAGCTCTGTGTAAGTGCGACAATAGCTCTCAATGCGAGATCTCAGCGCATTCAGAATGGCCATGAGACCTGTCGTGCAAGTAATGGCTCCGATGCGCTCATTGCGACCAAGGTCGATAGCTCTTTGCCGATGCAGCTGATATGTGTAGACTTCTGCGTCCGTAGAGAGCTCCATGCTCCATCTTTGTCACAAAAACGTGTGAAGTCTTGAGATCTAAAATTGATTCTTGGAGGGCGTAGGCACTTTGACTTCTGCCGCGAGTAATGTCCACTGCTTCCGTGGCGGCATGATGACGCCATTGGCGTCTATGCAAGGCAGACACCGTGCAGTAAACCCCATTCTCAAACAGGCGCACTCTTCCCAAGCTCCCATGTGCACGTTGAACGGGTCATTTAATTGTGGATTGGTATGGGAAAGGATGAGAAAGTGGAAGGAGTGCAGGCATTTGGGCGAGCTTGGTCCGGGATGAGCCGCGCGCTAGCCTTAGAGTAGCTTAGAATTGCTAGATCGTCTCTTCCTGTAGTCGCCTTGACAACGTACATACTTCACACAACTTTAATGATTGTCGACTCTGATGGACCACGAGTGGACAGCTAACGCGCTGTTCTCGCCATCGAAAGCGCGTGTGCAGCAAGCGCAAGCCAAAGATTGGGCCGCAGTCGATGCTTGGCTGGCCAAGCGTTATGGCTCGCGGATGCCCAGCTTCGAGCGCAATGAGGACACACTCCAAACCTTGCTGGCGTTGGCCAATCTGAACGAGAGCGCAGATGAGCAAAGGAGTCAAATAGAGCGAATTGAGAAGGCAGCGCTGCAATCGCTGCCGAAAAGGGCTGGTGATGCTTCCGACGAAGTACTGCATGCGATGGAGGCCGAGCTAGTGAACGAGACGCACCTCGATATTCTTGCCGAGTCTGTGGTCGCGCTAGATTGTCCATCAACTGATGCAGCTACAATCGCGAGCAAGATCATCGAGACCGTGACCGATTCGTTCGAGATGAAGCAGCAAGTGCAACGAGTGCAAGCGCAACTCGATGCTATCAAGAATGAGCAAGCACGAACTGTGCAGGTGCTTAAAAGTCTTAAGAGCGACACCTTCCAACCTCCTCCTGACATTATCGACAATACTGCAGACTGGACGAAGAGCTCCAAACACCTCAAGGCAAAGGTGGCAGAGTACGAAGAGCGCATAGCTGCTACGAGACCTTCTTCTCGGCAGGGTGAATTTGAAGCTTACTCTCGTAAGATCGAAGAAGTAAATAATCTCAAAGAGGAGCTCAGTCTGCTGGACTTTCAGTTGAAAACCTTCGCAGACTTGCCTGCAGATCCTTCGGAAGTACGTGTAAAAGTGAAGGAGGCTCGTGAGCATCTTCAAATCCTGACAGCAAGACGGGATCGCATGGTCAAGGGCAGGACTGACTCATGATCTTGAGTCCATCAGTAGCGTCTTTGTTGACATAGCGGGAACGGCCTCGGCGGTTATGGAAGGCTTGAGAATCGCAGATGCGTCGATGACGGAATGAGCGAATGAGAAAGCCTTCTCAGCAGTTCTAGAAATCGCGGACCTGCACGGTCTCGCAAAGGCTGTCACGCGCTACCACACCGGATCATCTGGACCAGACAGCGCGCTATAAGCTCGTTTTGCACGGATCAGTGTTCGAAGCTGTTCTCTTCGCCGCCCATCTATATGGGCTTTATGGAATAGACGTCCGCGATTTGTAGATCGAAACTCTCGGTATCATTCTGACATCTTTGAACGTTGGATCGCTCTGTCATGTGCCACAACTAAACGATGAGAGCCATCACAAACGAGATACCTTTCCGGGGAATATGGACACCTATAAATCGCCAGCGCAATCTCTCGATCGGCAAAGAGGAAGCTGCCAGCTGTATTAGCACGACTGTGCTGAAAGTCATGGCGACAAGATCGGAGGCCACAAAGGAAGCTCAAGTAGTGCAGAATACAGCTTGGAGAATTGGAGAAGCTAGGTGCTGCTGTGGGCTCACATGATATGCTCGCCGGGCTTTTCGAGCATACTCTGTAGCAGCGGCGACATACGCTGTACGAGCAGCGACATACTCTGTACAAGCGGCGAAAAGCCAGGCCCACTGGAGAAAGTGGAAAACGTGCATTTCGCGTTGTTGTCTCTCAAAGCTATTCATCCGATTCGAGAAGTCGGGGTAAAGTCGCGCGTCTTCGAGTCAGATTATGCTATAGAACGATCGCAAAGCTCATAGAATTGCCTGCAAGTATAGATGTACTGGTCGCGTTGCTAGTAATTTCATCTCCTGTGCCATATAGTAGCTTTCTCAGGCCGCGTCTATTGGTCAATTCTCGTGGCTGTTGAAAGTGCCTAGCACGTGCCTAGCTCAGTCCCGCTAAGATGAGCCGGAGTTTTCCCAGTCTTGGCTTGTCAGCCAACTCATTTAGTGATTGCCTTATGCAGCTACTCTCGTTCAATATGATCTATACTAGGGTGGCAGTGAGTCGTAAGACAGGTCATGATCTCAGCGTCATTTTAAGCCATTGTACGCAATGCTATTATTTTGGTAGGCATTGGCATGTCTTTCCATTTCAGGAAGAGCGTCGGAATAAGGTTTATCTCCGGGACACTTTACGCCGACGACACTCATGGAGCGCTCGTGGCAACAATGTGCTTGTAACATAACTTACCACTATGGCGGAGAAACATATCTTGTTGAGCCATAAAAGTGGCTTCCTGAAGCTCTTGCGCGTGAGATCACGCCTCCTTCACGATGCGGCGTTTCTGTTTCGCTATGTCTTTATGCCTGCTGCCATCTGCTGCGACGGGGGAGTGGAATACCTGCAAGGAGGACCACGAGCGACAAACGCAAGGCTATTGTTCGTACCACACTAGGCAAAGGCGCGGCTGCGTGAACTGAGCTCCTCAAGACTATGAGCATTACTCAACTATTGTTCCACCAGTCGCGTCAACCGAAGTTCATCCGGCTCTGCACGACTCATCCCCTATCTCGACGTCGTGACCGCTCGTCTGTTCAGCGTAGTGTCGCTGAGTACAAGTCCATGCGCAACTCAATTTGTATGAGGACTGCCGAGGCTTCGGCGTGGTTCGTGGACTGCTCAATTTGTTTCATCTCGATGTCTAGAGGCATTGCTTCACCGGGCTCTTCGCAACAGCGCAAGTATGGTCGCGGGTATAGTAGTGCAGACTTGGTCGCATGATCCGGACGTCGTTCAGTTGTCTTCCTTGCCGCGTAAAGAATTCTCGCAGCTTGGCCACTGCCATGTAATTATTCCGCTGCTCTTGCACCTCTTGAACGGTCTTTAACTGGATGTCGACACGCGCCGGGCAGGAACTCCCGAGTCATTTGCCATATGTCCCAACCTCTTGATGGGCCGCTCATGATCGCGGCCATTCCTCAGGCTCGACCAAACAGGATTGCGTGTCTCGTTGAAAGGGTTCAAGTCTCACAAGAAATTCTCAGGAAGCCGAGCCGGATGTTGCGACCTTCTCGAGCTTCCTCGCGCCAAAATCGCCATCGCTACTTCGCGCGAGGCCTTTCACAATGTTTGGTACTCTCTTGACCGTGGAGAACAGGGAGGATAGTGCTCGGGCGAGGGTATCAAGGTACCGGTGTCATTATGTCGCGTCGATGCCGCGACTTGACGGAGATCAAACTCCAACTTCTCCATGGCGGGCTGGCAACGGGCATGGTGCCCTTGTATACTGTCCATCACTAAGTGTCATTCGTTCTTGCACGGACTGAATATCGCGGAAAAGGGTCGCGACCGCCTGCGTCCGAGCTGGTATGTCTGCCACCACAGTTGCAGACCATATGCGTCTAGTTCTTCGGCAGTCGACCGCAATTTCTGCCGTTGCTTCGGCTCATTCTCAAATCACATGGTGGGCGACTTCTCACGGCGGAGACGGGCGCGGCGCCGAACATCGCGAAGTCACTCGATGTTTCACGACTTGTGGCGCCAAGACCACAAGAACACACGAGCAATGTCTACACACTCTCTCATGATGACGATGATGACGATTCGGCGGCAAATATTTTTGACAGTATCTATGCTACTTTATTCGGCATTCCTTTTCCACACACTCTTTACAACATCGATCCCACAAGAATCCAGACAATCTCGCAAAGGCTATCGTGTTTGAAGCACGTTAGTACGAGGAACAACCTGCGCCAGCCGCGGGCAGAAGCTCTATGTCGGACATAGCTTTCGACGAGCCTATCCTACCGCCTGCGCTTCGACCACAGTATGGTCAATATCAGAAATTCTGCTGTCCAGAGCATGCCATACTGCTGCAGCACGAGCAGGCATAACATTCATATTCAGGGACTCGTGCAGGAGACAAGTCTTTCTCTGCACCGCAGAGTCGCAGCATATTTGCGTGGGCATGAGTGGCTAGTACTTTGCAAGGCACTTGATCAAAGGATAGCATCACGCTGCGACGTCGAGCCTGTACGCTCCATACTCGAGCCTGATGATCATGATATTTTGGGCACCTCGTTGTCTCTAAGCATCGTCTGTCTCGAGGATCGAGTGTGTCTTTGTTGCACTTGGTCTCAATCTCTCCGAGCTCTCCTTTGTCCGCATGTAAGACTGGGCAGGGACAACCCGTAATCGTTGCGGTTCCCGGGGCCGTGAGGCTAAAATGCGGTCCTGATGGTGATTACCCTGGGCAAAGCACACACGATACCCTGACAGGGCCCTTCACTCACGGATCAGAGCCGTTCTGTTTTATAGTGGTGCTGTCGCCCAGATGTATACGTCCAGATGGCCTACATCTTCTCTTGGAGTCTTTTGTCCTGCTATTCTTGGTCATGTACGGACTCTTTCCATCGTAGGCAGTGCCAATCCGACCTGTTCATCATGGTGCTTGCTTATGTTCCCATTCACTCCCAGCGCATCGGACCTCTGGCTTCGCGAGCAGGACCGTCTCGAAGGGAGCAAATGTAAGGACTGGTTGATGAGATCTGCCTGTTGATCGCGTGTCGTGGTACAGGGTTCGGCAAGCGTTGACGAGCACGAGCTCTGTTGGGGTGCTATTCGTGCACCCAATCAGTCACTGGATGAGTGCTCGTCATGCTAACAGATCTACTCAGCCTCGCTTTATCTTAACACCTGCATGGGTCATGTGTTGCACAGCCGGAGACAGTCACGCTGGGCCAGAGCGTGTGCTGTACGTGCATCGACGCGATCTTGTCGTGTTTTGTATTGCGCTGACATATCGGATTCGAGTAACTGGTCCTACGACGTTTGACTTTGGACTGATACTTGGCGCCCTCTCAGCCAAGGCCAAGCGGAAATATCAGAGGATGAACAAATCCTGCGCGTAGTCACTCATAGGGAGCCACGGTGTAGAAATGCGCTCTTTCTTCATCGACTCCTTGCGAGCAAGCTGATTTTAAGAACATAAGTGCCTGATATGCGATAAGTTGTGAACCAATGTCGCGCGCTCAGCAATGGACATCCCAGCTCCGGAATGATAATTCGGCTAAGTTGGACGAGATTGCGTTCGAGCTAGGACATCACTGCAGGCTACCACTCCCAACGAGCCGTCGAAAAGCCGGGTCGAACAGATCGCTTGCGAAAGCACATGCTCACTTCTTCGATCTGGAGATCGCCAATCGTGTTGCAAATCATCTGTCAGAATGCTTGCGCAGAAACCAAACATGCCCGGGATGCATGACGATGGTGACCACGATGGCAGAAAAGCTTTCTCGGGCCGCGTGAAGATGTATGAAGCAGTCTTTTGCTGGCCAGAAAGCTGCGATGAGACATTCGATGCGGATCCTCTGCTAATGCTTCTTGATACGACTCGAGCTGCGCATAGCCCCTTTTCAACGCTCCTTTCGAACGACTATTCGCGTGTGTCGGTGGCTTGTCTAGTCGCTGTCCAGCAGGCACCGACAGTAATCCCAGCAGCTAGGGTACCATGGATGCATTTACGAGCCACGATAATCTTCAAACACTGAAGAGCACGAAGCCTCTTGGCCTGGAAAGTGCTTAGGTTTCTGTTATGCGCTCAAAAGGCGCCCTTTACGTCGACACGACTGCCGAGCACTTCGAGGAGGTCTCAGGAGAAGGTGTATCGTCGCGAACCTGTGCGAGTGCATGCAAGGTGCTGCGCTGCACACGATACTGCTTGGCGCTGCCACTGGAGCGGCCATAGGCCCGACACTATTAGCTCTAAGCCTTCCGTCATTTGGTAGGCTCGTCGGTTGGAAGTGAAAGGTGCGTGCTATATCACGTTCACTGGACTGTTTGCGAGGGACATTTCGGCATAGTATCATATCGTCGTTGACGCATTAGGCGCCATACTGCTGTCGCACAACCGTCTGCCCTATAATCAATGCCCATGCCCCCAGCGTGGGTCCCGGATCTGCCGCTGTGCCATCTTACCAGGAGCTTGACCATGGCAGCCGAGCGTGATTTGTCTGGCTGACCTTGAAGCTAATGGGTTGCCTCCGAACGTGCATGAAGAACAACCAGATCTTACATCAGTACGCATCTCTTGGTCACGCCCTCATCGTGACGATCTGTAGGCATAATCGTGGCGCGGCGTCGTCTCCACGACACTATGCTAAGAGTTCTGTCACTATCGCTGGGCCATCGTCGATTGACCACGCGAGACGAGCCCAGTGTCTTTAGTAATTACTAATATGGTCGTGCATCAGTCAATCAGGGCGAGGGTCTTCACGTGGCTATCACTAGCCTCGTGAATCATGTTGCGTGTAGAGCGCGCGACGTAGTAACACCTGGAGTCTGCAGTTGAGCAGAACAGCCTGCATCAGATGGGCGCCTCTGGCCACGAGCGTTGTTTGAACATTTTGTGTCTGTCACTGTGCCAATCCACCAAAAGCCTGATGCCTATCTTCCGTGTTAGCATTCGAACGGAAGGCGGATCATGCTGTCGTGATGGCACCCCTGGCTAGCACCTTCTGAGTACGACGCCGTAACGGCAGTGCCATCCACACTCTGCATAATGATAACATGTGAGACTATAGAGCCTGCGCAGCGATGACTGAGTGTGCAGCGCCATACGATATAACACGAGCCCAATCAGTGACCCCCTGCAAGCAGGCCCAGCACTGATGCGACAACCTGTACAGCGCCAGAACAATTGGAATCAAACAAGCGCTGCACGATACCCAACCGCCGCGACAAGACGACCAGTATGCTCTATCACATGCCCAACATCCACGATCCAGGTCTACCTTGAGCTTCGCCGGATAACGCGTATCGATTCCTCTGTCGCATATAGGGTGAGACTGGACAGCAGGATCACATAAGAGCGTAGCCGCGTTGAAGGCCCAGTCAGTCAGCTGAGGATATCGTCCATGAGCCGTGTCGTGCTACACGACCGCTATCGACAGCAGGTTCCTCAATCTGAGACACCGATTGATAGACGGAAAAGGAGGCAAGCAGAGAAGCGCGAATGTATACAAGGAGGGAGACAATCACGAGCTTGCGGGAGAGAACATGTACATCATCGTCAACTGCGCGTGCAGATAGAATCGCATGGCCTTCTATGCTGCCCGGTCATCATGTCAGGCCTGTCGCCGTCGATGATGGTAAGAGCGACTCATGTCACTGTCGTAGAACTCGGTCACACTTCGCGTAGAGCGTGACAAAAGCACTCTGAGCCATGGCCAGCTCTCTGGCGTATCATGCCTGGCCTTACTGCCATCCGCCAATAATTGTGTAGTTATCGATTCTTAGCATCTATCGGACAAGCTGCCTCGTCGCATCATGACTAGCCAGTTCCCACCGAGCCCCTGATGTAACTATGCGTGTTCTCATCTGCTGTTCACCGTATGAGGCTGATACCGCTGACCCTGCTCTATGCCTGAGACGGTACGTTGCTGTTGGTCTCTTAGATCCGGGTATCCCAACCACTGATAGCAGAACTTTGGCTACACGCTCATCACCTTCACTGTGAACTATCCCTGATGGCGTACCACTATGCCGGTCTCGCGGGTCACGGCACTGGGGAGAATGCAGTGAGCAAGCTCCGCAAGCCTGAAGTGGTCAACCACTCTGGCGTGACTGGCTGCTGTCACGATCAGGATGCTGCCCCATATCGTCGCTACATTGAAACATTGCGCAACGTGACCGCGGCCCAGACCAAGACACACTGGCACATATTTGAGATAGCACTGGCGTGGAACCTCGACTAGCATTTTACTCTACGTCTTGTATACATCATGATGAGGCCAAAGCCACTCGGTTTAGAGAATTCTACGATTACATCGATGCTCATTCTCATCGCGCGAAATGCCAAGACTCATGTGCCGCCGGCCTCCGTTCGGTGAGCATGCCTGCCTCTGTCCGGACACACGCATTGCAGCAACACTTGTGCTCCTCGCTCCGCCCACACACTATGGTCACTCAATACATGGCACGCAATCATTTCATGCCACTCTAGCATGACAACCTCTCCAGCTCGCCGGCGTCGAGCTACCATTGGCGGGTACTGGTCACGCAGGAGCAGCAAATCCTGGAAAACAATGCAAGCTAAGGGGTTCTGGACACTTCTTGCGTGTTCCGTGCAATTCTATTTGCATCGCCGGAGAAGACACCGAGGTGTATGGCAGGCTGTGAGCTCCGTCCGCTAGCATAGTCTGAACTCTAGTGGCACGCCTCACCGATGCTACGAAGCTGGTGATTCTCGCGGCCCTCGTACAGTCACCTTACTCGACACTGCCGGCCCTGCGGTTCCGAGCCACGACTTTATCCGCCTCCGAGTATTTCAGATCGGTTCGTGTACCATTTCTGTTGGTGCCGCAGTAAGTATCGCGACTGATCACGGCGTGGATAGCATTCTGAACCATCGAAAGTTGTACTACATGACCACAGAGCGTCCACCTCCCATGCACCTCGTGGTTTTCAGCCTTTGCCTTTACCCTCTTGCCCCTTTCGAGCTTTCGACACGTCCGCATGCGCTTCAATACCATTCTCGGAGAGAAGACTCGACAGCTTCGCGGCTTCCATGTCCGAGGTCAAAAGATCAAGATGCACGGGATAGAAGCTGTTGATCGGTTGCGATACGCGCCTCACTTGGTCTAACGACTCTACTATCCGTTGTGCTTGTGGTGGTGGAGTGACACCGAGTCGGTTCGCAATCTGCTGTAGACCGAGAATGAGGAAGCGCATCAGAGGATAAGCTACAGCCATGCGTCGCATGAGTTTGAGGCACAAACAGAAGTAGAACACCTCATCAGAGGCCTCGTTCTTGCCTGGTAGGAGCGGCAGAGTCTCGTTCGTAACGCAGACAAGCGGTGTGAGTAGCCCACATAGCGGTACAGGCAGACCGGGTGCCTGGAGCTCCATTTGGTGCACCAGGACTCGAAGCTTCGCGTGCGAATCAGCTGTACATCGATGCGCCAGCTCGAATTTTGTGCGCGACTCGTCGTCCTTCCTGGCACAAAATGGCCGGAGCAAGTCAATCACACACCGATGGTAGTCGGTACTGTGTGACTATGTTAGCATTGCCAGCCGAACAATATCGTGACTACTTACTGTAGCAGGAAGATGTGTGGTGCTGCCCCGTGAAGAATATTCAAGCGTGGATTCAGACCGTTCTGCCATTCCCTGAGCTCACTGTGGAGCGCGCGTGTTTCATGCCAGTGTTGACTGCTCAAAAGGTCGCTGCCGTGTTTCTTGTGCATCGGTAAAATCTGGTTACCAATCCGCCATAACTTCGCACGCGCTTGACACCTGCTGCTCAATAAGCTCGGTCTGGGAGGTCCTTCCAGCGGCCAAGGCGACCATTCTCTTGCGTCGACATCAGGATCTACATCAGGTATGTCGACCGGAGGTGGACCAGACACGAATGGAGGTTTGCTGAAGTTCAGCGTATGGTAGCTAAACTGATCAGACTGTGTCAGAACTCAAGGAACGCATAACTCACCCATGGTGCGCATATACGTTCCAAGCAAATACGGCGCGCTTTCTGGCCAATTCGAGATCTGACGAAGGATAGATCTGTCGCGCATCGCCGCCGCCAAAGATGCCCGAACGTGCAGCAAGATTCCACGCGCCAGCAACGTATGAGCCGCCGTCTTCGTCTTGTCCGTTACTTGTCAGAACCACGTGTATTAGTAGTCCTGCCGAGGTGTTTGCCGGAACCGTAGCGTCTGCATTCCAGTCCCAGATTTTGGTCATTTCCTCGAGCGCGAAATGCTCAACCGACGCGGCGCGGTCAGGATGAAACAAGCCATACGCTTTCTGCCGCGTATTAGCTAGTATTCAACTGGTGCAGAAAGATGCACATACAGAGCCGAAAGCGAGAATAGCGTGCACTAGAGCGTGATTGCAGAATTCGGATCCTTTAGCTACCAGACCTTCCCAGAAGGTATCCTCGTCAACCAAGCCCAGCGAGGGATTTTCCCACACAAAGTAGCATTTGAGAATCTCCAAGAAAGTCGTGTCGTCTGTATAGTACACTTCCCAGTCTGCTGCCGAGACGCCCTTTAGTCGCTGCATCCACGACTTGTCCATGCTTCTTGGCCGACTAGCCAATCTTTCAGTCTCGGGCGTAGGTCGCGCTTTGTTTGCCATAGCAGATGCTGCTAGAGGAGGTGAGATGTAAGATTTTGACAGTGATGGTTCAGAGAGACGCTTGCGCTTTTCGTACTTGCTTGATTCCAATTGCCGCGATCCAGCTCGATCCGACAATCCCTGAGTGCTTGTTGCCGATGCATTCTTCTCAGACGAAGTTACCTGCGACAATGTAGTCGATCCGCCACCTGGAACGGCATCGAGATCACCTGCAGTGACAGCCTCACACAAATATGCGATTGAGGCTTTGTTGATCGACCTTGGTGCAGAGTTGCTGCTGGATGGCCTTCGAGGAGGGGTTGTCGAGAATTCTTTATCATGACTCTCCGGCACCTTGGCCTCTTCAATTGCAGAGATCAGATTTCGCTCAGCATGTCCTCCTGACACACCAATACCCGACAGTATTGATGTGATGTTCTCATCAGCTCGAATGCGGTTGACAATCTCAAAAGCGTCTTCCGGCGCTCCCTCACGCAGTAGCTTCACCAGTGCCTCATGGTTGGACGATGACTGTGCCAATTCAGCGTAGCGCCGCTTCAGAGCTGTAATACGAAACTCATCGGGCTCAGTATCGTAGTCGCAAGGCCTGTTCCGTTGTTGACAGCGTGTACACTTTGGTCGTAAACCGTCACACTGCTCAGTCAACATCTGTGGATAGACCAACGATCAACACAACTATTGACAAACTAACCTTTGTCTTCCTGGTACGACATTCCTGACATGCAGCCTTGACTTTAGGGGCAGGATCGCTCGAAGAGGCGGCTGCTTGTTTGCCTTTCGACGCCATGCTGCGTAAAGCAGAGGACAAGCAGCATGGCGTCCTTATGTGGCGCCATAGCGAACATCTTGTGTGGCGCCCGGCTAAGACCACCGCGCAGACCACTAGAGAAGATGCCGCACGTTTTGCTCGCCCTCATCCTTGACACTTTCCACAGCGGCAGTCGAGATCCACTATCTTCAGCGATACCGCATTAGCAGTAGTAAGACCCACTAAAGCGATAGGCGAGTCCGGGACGTGTTTGCCGGGGTGTCGTACGCTCCATGCGTCTGGGACTATGTATGTACCCACCCTGGAGGGCCTCCACGATCTTATGTCACCAAGCATCACCAGCAGCGATGAGGGAGGGCATGTCTCATCGCTTTCGTGGGAGCGGACCGCCAGACGGGAGCAGTTTGCGGTACAGTAGTGGGATGCACTCACCTCGGTGACGGCATCCTATAAGCTCCGGGCCCTAAGACCACCAAGGCCAGAGCTCCCGCGTGTCCAGGACTTCGATGTCGCCTTCCAAAGATAGGTCCCTGGGTCCTCGGGCACTTTCCCTAGCGGCTAGTATGGCAGGGGCGGGAGAGTTAGATGCCATATACCTCTCAAGAGCAACAATATAGTGCCATCCTGAATATGGAACGGATCGTGAGCATTTCAATACCATGAGCGATCGCGTACAGCACGGATCGACACTAATTTGGCCGCCCGACCAAAACCGGTGGGACTCCCAACAAAGATGAAAGATAGCGAGATGCTTCCATTCCTTCTCCAGATTGGCATCGCCTAACGAGGGACAGTCAGCACTGTCGTTGCATCACCTATTGATCACTCTTCAAGTCTGTACGGGCGATACGAACAATAAAGGAGCCTCACGGCGAACTTCAACACCGGCAGGACAGGAGCGAACAACGCTTTGGACACCCGCGTGGCCCGCATCCTTCGGCTGCGCTACCGACAACGATAACTACCCTCCGTGCCTGACGTTATGAGGCTCAACTCAGCGGAGACAGATCCGTTATAAGTTGCCGTAGTTGTTCTTGGCTCATCCGGAGCATGATCTTGTGGGGAGACCCTTCACGGTGATAAAGGCTATTACAACGTACTCTGCTCTGCATCGTATTTCGTGTCTATTTCTTTACGGCCTATTCATAAAACACCAAACATCTGACCTCTATCGACTGCCGACCAGGCGCGTCTTTTGGCGTGTTGGGATCGATGAAAGCTGTGTGTGGTGTGCGAACGGCAATACCCTGCCGTCCCATGGGTTGGCTGTCTCCAAAGGAGTCATAACACTTGAGCAACATCACCTCGTCCGGAGTCATGTCCTTCATATAATAGAACTTATGATTTTCGCTCGGCGCAACACCAAGTGTCTCGCCACGAGCTTCATAGCCTTCTGTAGAGTTGATTTGCGCCTCATCTGGCAACTTCTCCTTGCCGCGATCGTCGTCATCTATGGCTGAGTCGGGACGTTTCGGATACATCAAATCCACTGGAACAAAATCTTCTGGCACAGTGGAGCGCCAGTCTACGACAGCAAGTGGGAAATCGGATGCCGGGTTCTCAATTGGTCGCCATACATTGATGATCTGATAGCGTCCTTTGAGAAGCTGATCTGCTTCATCGGCAGGCAAATGACGCCGCACACGAACCTCAGTCGCTCCTGGTGTCTGGTCAACGTGGACCTGTTGCACTGGCTGTCTGGGTGACATTTTGTCCCTGCGTCGAATGGTGTGATCAAAAATGACCACCTTCTTGATGCCCGGATGTGTTTTTCTGAGCAAGTCTTCCACTTCCTGGTAGTAACCTGTCCTTATCGCTTGGTCATCTGTAAACTTCTTCTCCTTCGCAGGCTCGTTGTAGACGGCGAAGCCAGAATTGTTCGTGCTGAATTCTGTCTCTTTTCCACGGATATTGTGAACAGGTCTCTCGACATCCTTGAGTGTGAACGAGTATCCTGGTCCGTCTACTTTAGACCATGGCTTGCCTGTGTAGGAGGTGGGATCGATGTGCTTGAAGATCGTGGTCGTCATGTTCGCAATCTGTGGTCTGAGTATTTGTGTGGCGATATGTCTGCGCAATCGAGTAAACACACGCGTAGTCATATACTACAGACTTCCAGTTTGAGTTGAGCTCGCCATGAGGTGTTTATACGACTATTGTCTGGTCGACACTATGACGTCTGTTTGATGATAAATCCGTGTTGCAGCCGGTTGACCGAACCGCCTTGTCACGCGAAGCTTCGCATTTGTGCGCGAGAAATTGCCGAGCAATACGCGCTCGTGGATGTCGTGATGAGCATGCTGATATACGTTGCTTATGAAGCATGTCCCGCATGAACAATCAACATACTGCGTGACACGCGGTACGCACAAGAGCCCCGAAGTGATGCTTCTCGTCGGCCGATGCCGAGTCTTCGGGCCGGGATGGGTTTGTTTCAGTTCTGCCCGTGTCCGATGACACGGCATCCTTACATCACATACCACATATCTGAGCATAAGAAGCCATGGAGACCGAGAACAGTATCTTATCATCTTAATATGATGGTCTTTCCTCTAATCTGAAAGCTCTCGAAGACATCTCATCCTTGAGACCCGACAGGATGACACGGTATGGCCATCACCCGTGCGGACACCAGGACACCCCGAGCAGCGAAGGAGCACACGAAATACTCACTGTCTTGTTCATAGCGAGTGAAAAAGTCAGGGCATTGGCTGAATATTGACGAAATTCGTGAATACAAGAATAAGCCACACGCAGCCGACGCTATGACGACCGGATACTGTACAGGCTGCTTGGGTAGGAGAATGATCGAATCGAACGGGCCTCGCAAAGACATACATGTGAAGCCGAGACGATCAGAAGATATGATTAGACTCAGCCATCTGTCTGATAGCTGCTGCAAATAAGCGCAACTCTCCGCATCGTTGAAGAGAGTCGGGTAACGTCAGCAAGATTCTGAATCGTACAACCATGTCCGCAACTGATACCAGATCGATCACAAACCAGTGACAACGGGATTCCGTCAGGCTCTTCTCCAAGAGCTTGGTTTCAGCCTGCGTACAGCTTTGCCTTAACGTCTTTGCTCAACTTGTTCCAGGAGCTATCATCACCAATTCGCTTTACTCAAGAAACGTACATCTCCAGAGTATACTGGCGATGTACTCCCAAGTTCACGTAAGCAGTATCGACTGATCTTGGAGCCTCTCGATTTGATTGACCATCATGCAGCTATCAGGGGAAAGCCGAGTACCGATGTGATAGGATAGTGCTCAAGTGATCTGAAGTCGAGTGATAAGTCGAAGGCAAGGCTTGTGGTTGCAACAATACAAGTATATCGGACGCATGACATTGATGCAGGTCCAACTTCGTTTAAGACAGTCCGACGTGCATATGGCATGTGACTTTCGTCACGATGTACCTGTCTTACACGTGACCATATACTTGCTAAATGATAACGATCATTGCTTCCTGTATTTCCTTTCGCTGATTGTTCGAATCGCATCAAGGCTATCATGACGTCCGCGTATCAAACACGTAGCAGTGACAGCAACAGCAGAAGAACGGTGCACGTGACCAAACCCGTCGGTTGTGCAGACTAGACTGATATTCGGCAGCACCACAGTCTCCTCGACCTCCCACCCGAAATATGGTCCACAATAGGAAGACAAGTCATCGACGACACCGCATCTCTCCACAGTAGTGACATATTCCGGTCATGCCCTCTACCAGAACCTCACCAACCGCCCATAACCCGCACTTGCCACGCTCTGCGAGAAGAGCTCCTGCCGCGATACTACGGCACTCGAGTGCGACTCTCTCTCCATTCATACGCCCTGTCGCCAAATGAGCAGTATACTGGAAAGATGCTGCGAGCTATGGGCTCGCACAATCGGCGGCATCTGAAGCACTGCAGGGTTTTCCTTGAGAAGTATCGCTATGGGGGTAGCATGAGGGACGTAGCGGGACTTTGGAAACGGGAAATGCAAAGGCAGTGGCGAGTGGCGTTCGATTTGGAGCAGTTGTTTGATAGTCCAGTCGCCGAAGGTTATAGGATCATCTTTTTGTAGCGAGGAATGCAGAGTCGTGCTGTAGCTCGTCGTCCTACGCCTCCAGGGTAGCCTAGCACAGGATTCATCTTGCATTCGAAGCACTAATCTGGTGACTCGGAGCACAGACTTGTGTTCTAGTATTTAGGCCCAGCAACATTAGCACTCCTTCCTGACTAATCTTTGGCCTCAAACATGGCAAACATCGAGAAGGGCACAGGTTCGAGTGAAAGCACCGCAGAGGTATCTAGCCGAGCCATACTCGATCATACTGACCTCCCTCTCGCCACGCGGCCCTCTCGATCTCGCTCCCGAACTCTGTACCAAAATCGGCAAACTCAGAATCGATGACCACCCACCCATGCTCGACCAAGACATTGGCTACGGCGCAAATCTCCAATACCACGAGCCAGCAATCGCCCGGACATGCCGCTGCCTACGCGGCAAGCTGCTACCTCACTTCTACAGGGAAAAAGCCACCTGTGAAGTCCGTTGCGGCAACGCAGAGCACCGCGTCAAGATCCAAGAGTCCAAGTTCCTGCGCGCCATAGGCACCAACAGTCAGAAGAATATCCGTATGTGGGCCATGGAGATTTGCTTGTTCGGTTATGAGAAGTGGAAGTCGGTGTATGAGGCGTACGAGGTGTATTTGAGAGATGAGTAGCAGATTGCGGTCAAGATGAGGCGGGTGGAAGGGCAGCACGGTCGAGGGAATGGTGTCTTCTTTCGATTCTGTCGAGTTAAGTTCCTTTAAGGCTGATGCAGCGTGAGATGTTCCAGTACGAGTGTCATGGCGACATGACTGGCAGAAGTCATTGAAAGGGCCTCACGCGCAGCGTGGCTGTTTGCGGAGCGTTTGTTTGTAGCATTTGATAACTGCCGTTGTGATACGCGCATTTGCAAGCATCTTTCAGGTCATCCGCTGCATGCACATAGTCCAGGCTCGCTAGCATGTGAGCCCATCATTGGTAATTTTGGCATCAAAGCATTGCATTAGCAGCGAGGTGTCGGAAATAGGTCCCAGTTGGCACTGATGTGCTGTCACCTCGGGCGCAGTTGCCTGAGTAGCTTACCATTCAACGACGTGACGTCTTGGTTGCTTCTGTGGGTCTGCATTCGTCACTTGAGCCGTCAGCGCTGTCGATTAGCATGCAGGAGCGGCCAAGCCAAGATTACAAAGTAGGAAGTAGGAAAAAATAATGCTACACAAATACCTAGGTAGAGACCGTGCTCTGTGCTGCCTCTCGAAGTTGTAAGCGTTCACATTGCTTACACACTGCAGGTCGGGCCACGTCTCAGCCGGCACCAGCCGGGCCACTGATTGGCAGCCCCAGGAGCTTCAATGCGAGCAGAAACATAGCGGTTATATTCTGCGATGGTAAAGTAATGTTCTCGTGAAGGCCCTGTCGGTACTGTCTGTATCAGGCCGAGCATGCTGACTACGTCAAAGCATTTGAGCATGTAAGACCTTTCAATGCTCTTTCGCGGCTCACCACTAGTCGTGCATTGACTAGGACATCGGTGCCGTAGCACTCTCCTGGTTCGTGCTATCGACAGTCGACGAAGGCTCCGACACCTGCCATGGAGCTCGGAGTAACACTAACATCCAATCACAGTCAATGAAGCCAGCTCACGAAATGTGCTGTAGAGCAACGCGACTCTTCAAATCACTTTATGAAGCTGAGCCAGTGCTCAATGAGCTCCAACCGGGTATCTTCTACTGCAACGCCATCCAGAACACCTGTGTACGCATCTTTGCTGGTCGCAAAACAATTGCTTTTGATGCCTGCTTACCATCTCCAGCTCATCCACGGTCCAGTTGTTGATCAGTTCCCCACATACCATATCTCTACCCCCATTACTTCGAATTTGCTACCTTCTTCGCTCAACTGCTCGTTTCCAAATGTCGGACAGGTATCGCTCACGCCGTTGCTGAGATTCTGGTCCAGCCAAAGTCCGTAGTGCCCGTCTCCACCACCAACGCTTAGGTAGTCTTGCTGGCAGTATACCTGAAAGTCGTTCTCGCCGGTGTATGGGAATGCTTTGAAGCGTATTCTCTCAGGCGTGCCTGTGCCCAATGGCTTATGACCATTGGAGCCGTTGGCACTTGGAACGTTCAAAGATGCAATGGAGGCTGAAGAACCATTTCGACTATGCGCGAGACCGATCGTGGTCATGCGCTGAGCGTGTGTTGTATCTGCTGAAGGCGGAGGTGGCAGATCAAGCAGATCTGGTATCGCAGGCAGCACAACGGCTCGCCACAGAAAGCATTCGCCGTTGCCGAAGTAGTGAGGCTGTATTTTGGGTGCTTCTGACAGATATGCGCCGAATGTGCCGCCGTTTGAGTCGCGCACGACTACCACGAACCCACCACGCTTCCCTCGAAAGCTGTCGCACAAGCTGTAAAGGGTCGATAGCGTGCTTCCGTTTTGTTCGACGGAGTAGATCAGATTCCAGCTGTCCATAAGTTGTAACCGCGGTGGGAGCAACAAGCGTATCTCTTCTGCTATCGCCTTCCGCAGTAGCCTTGCCTTTCCCGTCGTGCTCTTGTTATAGCCATTGAGTGTCAGAGGGGTCAGTGGAGGAGGCTGAAAAGGCGACTTTCGCCTTATCGGTGCTCGCGGTGGGTGATATACACCCGTCGTTGGGTCTGTCATTGAGCCGTTGTAGTTGGCAGAAAGTGCTCGCGCTAGTGCTGTAGGCGCTTCGTCCTCGGAGAGTCGTCGGGCAAGGCCTTTGAGAGTATAAGAAACGGGCTCGGTGAAGTAGGACAAGGTGGACATGAGAGGGTTGGAATGGTGTGTCTGGGGCGGTTGAAGGGGAGGGCGAGGAGCGTCGGATGAACGACGGTGATCCGTATCTGTCGACATCATTGTTGTGAATTTATGTTTCACTGCAGTGGGTCATTGGCGTGTGCATGGCGGCCTAGCAGGAACTAGGAAGCACTTTCTGACACATGTCAGTAACGGTTGAAGCTGACGTAGCGTGCCTAATAATAAGGAACATGGCAATCGAAGTCGGACCTGCATGCCGCGTTGAGGGCCGATCCGCGCATCCGTCGAATACAGGGACAACATTGAACATAGCATTTTCACTTGATCATCTATCTCGTCCTGTACTACTGCCATTGTTCCCCATGCTGCTGGTCAGCTTGCTCAGATCGGTGCTCGACTTATACGCCGAGACCACTGCTGACATTTCTGAAGTCATAAGAGCCTATTGTTGCATTGAATCGACCACAAGCACATCATGTTGCCTAGCTATTGCATAGTACTGTTCTCGAGCTTCTGCTCCATGCTGCTGATCAGGACGAGTTATGCTACACCACAAAGACAGCAGCCATTACATGCCAAGTCGCAGCCAAACATGATCTTTATTCTCACAGATGATCAAGATCTCCATATGGATTCTCTGTCCTACATGCCATACCTGAGGAAGCACATAACAGAACAAGGGACCTCCTTCTCGCGTCACTACTGCACTGTAGCCCTGTGTTGCCCGTCCAGAGCTAGTCTGTGGACTGGACTGGCAGCTCATAATACAAACGTCACCGATGTAAATCCACCTTATGGTAAGTGGTCTTTCCGGTCGATCTCTCGGTTCTGGGGCAGCTTATTGCCCAATTACAGGCGGCTACCCGAAGTTCATATCACAAGGTTTCAATTCTGACTACTTGCCCGTGTGGCTGCAAGAAGCTGGCTACAATACATACTATGTCGGGAAGCTGTTCAACGCGCAGACTGTTGACAACTACGACAAGCCACACGCCGCCGGTTGGACCGGCTCCGAATTCCTGCTCGATCCATATACTTACGAGTATCTCAACGCGACATTCACCAGAAACGGCGAGCCGCCAGTCTCATACGAAGGACAATACAGTACTGATCTTGTCGCTGAAAAGTCCTTTGGCTTCCTAGATGATGCTCTCAGAGCCCAGAATCCTTTTTTCCTGACAATAGCTCCCACGGCACCTCATAGCAATGTGCACATTGGCTCGAATATCATCGATGGCAATTTCTCCGAAGACAGTAATGTGCAGTCACCGCCCATACCCGCCAAACGTCACGCAGATCTGTTCCAGGATGTCGTAGTGCCACGAACCCCTCATTTCAACCCTGATAATCCGCACAGTGTCTCCTGGATAGGGAGATTACCTAAGCAGAACAAGACAAACCTCGAAGCGAACGATCATTTCTACAGATCGCGTCTCCGCGCTCTGCAAGCTGTTGATGAGATCATCGATAATCTGATCAAGCGATTGGACGAAGCTGGGATTCTGGAAGAGACCTATATATTTTTCTCCACAGATAATGGCTACCATATCGGTCAACACCGGCTTCAACCAGGAAAGCAGTGCGCGTTCGAGGAAGACATCAATATCCCATTCATCGTTCGAGGACCTGGGGTTCGAAGAGGTGAGACGACGGATATGGTGACGACACATACCGATCTTGCGCCCACCTTCCTATCCCTGGCTGGAGCTTTGCCGAAAGACAGCCTCGATGGGATGGTAATACCTATCCATCAGCTGAAACGTGTAGCAGAAAAACGAGAATGGAAGACAGAGCACATCAATGTCGAGAGTTGGGGCATCATCATGTCTGAGGGCAAGTACGGCGCGATCTTGTACCCGAACCATACCTACAAAGCACTTCGCGTCGTCGGCGAGGGCTACAATTGGCTGTACACAGTATGGTGCAGCGGTGAGCATGAGCTATACGATCTCATAAGCGATCCATACCAGATGCAGAACATCTACCCCGAAAGTCGCACGACAGACGATGAGATTTTCGCGAAAAACAGACACCCAGGGCAAGAGCCCCTCTACCTCAGCGACACCCTTCCACCAGGAACCAAAGTACGCCGCCAGCATCACGACAACGCCGACGCTACATCCCCACGAAACGACACAGCCTCCCGTCTTCCCTCCCTCTCAAAAGTCCTCCCACGCCTCGACGCCCTCCTCATGGTGCTCAAGACCTGCAAAAGCCGGACCTGCACGCATCCCTGGGAAATGCTCCATCCGGACGGTGGAGTCCGAAGCCTTGCGGACGCCATGGTCTCTCGTTACGACAGATTCTATGACCGCGAGCAGAAGCGTGTGAGGTTCGAGAATTGCGAGAAGGGGTATATTCTCGAGAGTGAGGGACCGGTTCGTGTTAGGCCGTATTTGGAGGGGATTGGGGGATGATGATGACGAGGTGGAGGAGGAGGTGGTGGTGGTGGTGGAGCATAAGGTGCCTCTGTGATCTGTCAGCGCCAGGTCTGGGCTTTGGGCCAGTTATGTGTGTTCGCGAAAGTCGGAAAACTTAGCTCTTGCTCTGCCGACTGGCCTTATGTCTCTGAACCAATAGAAGTGCGCATTCTTCACACCGGACCAAGGACGACGATCCCTTTGCGTTCAAGTCCAGAGCTCGGCAGACTTCGGTGAATTTGGAAACGTTGTGTGTCGCAGCGGCACAGGAAGGTTGACGTACGCGATGCTCAATACGGCTGAGACGAGCCACAACAAACTTGAGCGTGATACAAATACGAACCGTACATTCAGCATGAGCTCAGCTGAAGGAGAGTAAAATCGTTTGCGAATGATTCCATAGCTGTTGCACAAAATCTTTGGCTGGGAAGTTTATAAGACAAGATAGGTCCAATAGCGATGTGACCAACGACAAAGCTTTCATATCCGCCTATCTCACCCTATACAAAGCTGCTATAACGTGCCCGCCGGTATCCCATCCGGCAAAGTGATATTTCCACCCGCAGCAAGTATCATCGACACAGCATCAGATTCCTGCTCGAGCAGATACATTTGGAGTTTAGATTTACCGCCAGGGTCCGGATTGTGCTTGAGCGAGAATAGATTGAAAGTCTTGTAGGGTCCGATGGTCCTATTGCCGAACGTAGATGTCTTGGTATAGTACCATACGACTTTGCGGTTGCAGCCGACGACGCAGTTGATGAAGTTTATGGGGTATGCTCTACGAGGACATGTCAGAGAGCACCAGAATATGTATTGAGAAGGGCTGGAAAGGATTGCTTACGAGCCGAGCAGTGCTGTCGCAATGAACCTCTCTTTGTGAGTCAGCGTGGGCTTGGTCGTAGACTGAAGTAATGTATGTTAGCCAATGGTGGATTCGAAACCAGAGTAGGGCATCTGTACCAGACTGCCAGTAGTTGTCAAATTGAAATCGCCATACACCTTCATGTCATCGGCGATTATGGCGTTCCCCGTAGTCACTGCATCACCAAGATCAGAGCGCTGGTTGCGCATGAATAACAGCATTCTTTCGCTCCAAAGATGCGATTCATGAAGATCTGGACAATCGTGACCGTGGCTGCTGACCACCAGCGACAATAGAACTGTCGAGCAGGTGATCAGTATTGCCGAAAAATGCATGGTCTCAAGTCAAGTTCCCTCGGGCTATCGCCAGCGTGCTGTGGTCGTCCTCTGATTTCTGGCTCTCCGCCGCGAAAATATTGCGATGCGGTCGCGCTCGCAGAAGTAATGCTGGCATGGTGTGTCTTGTATATCGGAAACATGGCGACAGACTTCCGTGTGGATGACTGACGAGGATGAAGCCTTTGCGTGGACGTTTCGGAGAATGGCTATCAGGCAAGAACCTGGCTGTCTACAAAGCATGCGGAAAGCCGTCGCCAAGACGAGTCGAAGGTCTGACCATGCTATAGGATGCCACGCTTGGCAACCACTGCTGTCGCTGAAATTTAGGCATCCTTGATACGTCGCTCGATTTGATGCTCTTTACTGCAAGCTGCCAGGTGTAGAGATGTATATATGGTGGACTTTCGCGAACGCAACCCTATGGCTACAAGCTGTTTCGGCACTTCCAGGAAGTCGACACTCTTTCGTTGCTCATGGATGAACCATGGTCTGGTGTTGAATTCAGCTCCATGGACCACTGGCACGTCCAGAATGTCTTCGAGCCGCATGCTATGTTTCTGCATGCTGAAAGTTCGGGCGCAGAATTCGTGCCAACGATGCTGCGTAAGGCGAGCAGTATTTCCGTACCATACACATATACCATCGAAAGCACTAAGCATCGATCATGAGCATCAAGAGAGCCAGCTTTCACGGCTGCAGAACAGTGTTGAAGCGTTGTGCGTGGCGAACGAGTCAGTACGTTATGGTTGTGCCTCACCAGTGTGGAGTGTCGAGGACAACTCTACCGCCAGCATTGCCAAGATCACTGAATGTCTGCGTATCAACATATAGGGAAGGTGCTGCTTCGTCTTCTATCTAAAAAGAAGTTCTTGGCATGGTGTGCTGCGCAGTCCATCACGTGGGTCGTATTTGAGGGCAGACGAGTAGGGTAAGGTATGGTGAATAAAGAACGGCGGTATGTTCCAGAGGCTCAGAACCTTGGCGCCTTGGCGAACAGCAGCAGAAAGAGCAGGCGCGTTGGCAGACCTGCCAGTATTGCAATGACACCACGACCATCGAGGTTTGGTGGCTTCGAGGTGGAACAGGACTCTTAGTAGTGAAGCATAACCAGCCGTCCCGAGACTATACACCTAGCTTGGTCGAGGGTTGGTCCAGTGCTCGCTCGTGGACATGGTGACTTTGTCTATCGTCGCTCGCTTTCGACAAGCATCATGGTAAGCAAGGAAGTGCGCAGGGAAGGAGGCACAATTGCAGAGACGAGACGACACGAGACGAGATGATATACCTAATCAGCTGCATCCCGAAGAAGTGTCACCCTGACCCAACAGAATGGAAATATGGGAATGGGAGTGGGAATGGGAATGCGGATGAGAAGCATACGACGAGTGTCGACGATTAAGATTATTGGTAGTGCGACAGAGGGGTCATCTCATTCCAACCTGGAAGCACCAACAAGCAATAAGCGTCCGTGCACTTCATCAAAGCCGATTAAACACCTGCGGCAGTTCCCACTAATAACAAGTGATGTCGGAATGCCTTCTCTTTCCTCTCTTTCTTGTGCTATGAACGCTGTTTCTGTAGACGTGATGGCATTCTTTTGTTGTGTTGTGCTGCTGCTATGATGATCAGAATGGCGACGATGAAGGCAGAAGGGGTGGTGGGCACTAGCGGAAACTGGAGAATGCCGAGAAATGGCAGTCGCTCTTTCCCTCTCTCTCACGCAACTCCCTCCTCTCCCTCTCAGAGTCTCCACGCGCGCGCGCCTGCCTGCCCACCATCAGATCCATCATCACCTTTTTCTCACCCGCGAATGATGATTGAGTGAGGTGAGTCAGAGATGATGATTCCATATTATCATTGAACCAGCATCCATCCATTTTACACCATTTTACACCATCAGATCTTGGCCGATCGACACGTGCGGGTTTTCCTGCGCGCCTGTGCCTGCCGACCAGGTCATCACGCTATCTGTTTCTCCCCCGCCCGGCCGTCTTTCGCATTTCCTCGCAAGCCTACAGCTGGCGGCTGGTTGCTGGCAGACCAAGCGCGCAGTGGGCCGGCAAAGTCCTTTTGTCGCCTCTGCACCCGACTGCAGTTTTACACCCGCGCTGTCATCATCATCATCATCATCATCACCGTAGACGCGTGTCTATCGCGTTTGTCACCTGCCTGCCTGCCTGCCTGCGCTACCTAGTATTTGTTTACACCGCCATAGCACCATTGGCGACTGTCAGCACTCTCGCCTACGCCTGGCCTGTGTCGCCGTCGCAATTCTGCTTCCTTAGACGCAGTCGCCCCACCCACTGATTGGCTGCTACACCACCCATCCATGTCACCGTGCTAACGAAGATGCGCGTGTTCAGGTTCGGATGCGACCATGAACCAAGGATGGCAGAACGGACCAAACATGTTCCAACCCGGTCAGCAGCAGCAGCAGCAGCAGCACATGAACCCGCAGCAGATCTACAACACCGGTAGCCAGAACTTCGACATCAACCACTTCGCGCAGGGTGCTGCAAACTCGGGCTCACAGACTCATACACCCCAACCGCCGCAGCAACACACCTTTAATCCCACCTTTGCGCCCGCCTCCGCCATACCGGCCAAGCGCGCCTACGAGCCCGATCAGTCGCGTTCACAGACACCCTCGTATGGCAACTTCGCGAACGCGCCTACCCCGTATCAGCACCTCCAACAACCCGGATCGAATAATGCTACACCATCGCCCACGATGCAAAACCAACAGTTCCGTCCACCCAATCAACAGCAAACCCAACCTACCATGAACAATGCCTCGTCGAGTCCTTTTCCTGGTCAGCAGCGTCCCGCGTCCGTATATGGGAACAACATGTCGCCTGCGCCTGGCAGTCAAGGAAACAACATGCAGGGAGGTGGAATGCCTCAGATGGGCCAGTATGGCATGAATCCTGCCATGTCCATGGGCGGCATGCCCAACGCGATGCAGGCCCAAATGAGTAACATGGGCAACATGCAGCCGAGTGCGCAAAGGGCGTACCAGCTGAAGCTCATGCAGCACCAAGCGCAGCTTCGTCAGAGCGGCATGATGGGACCACAACGCGTTGGCGGACAACCTGGAATGCCCAATATGCCAGGCATGCAAGCGGCTGGTGGTGGTCAAATGGCAAATGGCGGGCAGGCTATGCAAGCGCAGCAACTTGCTCAGCAGCAGAAACGTGGCCAGTTTCTCAAGCAGCTGCAGACTCACGCACAACAGCAAGGACGGCCATTTAACCCAATGCCGGCCATCTCTGGCAGACCCGTGGACTTGTACGCTCTCTGGACTCTCGTCGCTCAGCTAGGAATGTCAAGCCAAGTCGATCGGAGCGGGCAATGGCCTGCAGTGGCCGCCAAGTTGGGATTCCCGCCGACCAACTATCCTTCCGCTCCGGACGAGCTCAAGTCACTGTTTACCGTCAATGTGAGCCAATACGAGAGGTTATACATCTCGATGAAGATCAATCATCAGCAAAAGCAAGAGCAAGCAAGAGTTCACGCACAGCAAATGGCGGGCTTTTCAGGCCAACAGCAATCACCTACCAAAATGATGCAAACACCAGACAACAGACAGTATCAGCAGTTTCCGCAAGCGCAACAGAATCAGCAGCCTCCACAAAGCACGCCAGTCCAAGCGCATGCTGCGTTGCCACCGAATGGCATGGCTACACCACAAACCATGATGGGTCCAGGAGGTGCAATGCATAGGCGAAATAGCAGTGTCAGGAAACCTGAGCAGATGACGCCGCAACCAGTACCCACGCCAGGTGCCGCTGCTTCACCCCTCGCGGTCAAGCAGCAACGGCAGCCCTCTGTGAAGCAAGAGTCGGTAGGGCCGATGATGAAGAGCGAGGAGCCGCAAAGCACGCATTACCAGCCCCAGATACGGTCGATAGAGTCGGACGGCGGTTACGATATTCCTGCATTGTTCGATCTGGGCTCGGCGATATCTAGAGCGATCCCGAACCATCCTAGCGTCGACGAGATGGGAGTAATAGACACGAAGACGATATCACTATCTCTCGCTTCTGGGCTGCACGCGGAAGTGAGATATGCGCTCGACACATTGGTGATCATATCGCACGACCAAAGGGTGACTCTGAACCTGGAACACTGTGAAGATTTGATGGATATTATAACCGATTGTGCGGAAGATCAGTCCGAAGCGCTGTCGGACGATGCCGTCGAAGTCAGTGATGCGCTGGATCTGCCGGCATACGAAGATATCATGCGTTATGCCAAGGTCGAAGCAGAAACGCTGCAGGAAGTGCCCGAGTACGGCACACACGCCTACAATCTCGATCGAGCGGCCGACAAACTCATCGCCATTACCACGATTTTACGAAATCTATCCTTTTACGAGTTCAACCACCGACTATTAACATCACCGCCGCTCATAAAATGGCTAAGCAATACGATACGACTGCTTGGTACTAGGAATATGCTTTTGCGTACCTACTACAACACCCAGGACTTCTACAAAGACATGATAATCTACCTGTCGAACGTCACACAAAGTCTGGAGCTACCGTCAAGAGATGATGCGCTGCATATACTACACTTTTTGTTGTCCTTCGCGCCACAGCCCGCACCGAGCTATAGCGAAAGTGGAGGCAAGGTTCGTTTTACGAGCTTTCAGCCGGCGTACCACAAATATTTGCCTCCTGCCATCGACTGTTTAGCCAAGCTCCTAGCACGACAAGATCCGAATCGGACACTGTACAGAAGCATCTTCACTGCATCGAGCTCTTCGTTGGCTGTTTCCGAATCGCCACTAGATTTGCTGACAAGAGCATTTGCCTTGTCAATATCAGTGCTGCCCGACCGAACGAAGGGCTCTATGGGTAACAGCACACAGCTGCGCATCGTCGAAGCGAGAAAAGCCTACCTCACGCAAGGCATGCTCGCTGCCGACATCTTGACCACACTCGCGCCCAGCAACGATACAGATCTCGCCAAGGCTTGGATAGAAAGCGAGGATGGCTGGGCTGTTGGTCTGCTCAATCTCGCTGCTTTGTTGTCGGTCGACCGCAACCAGAACACGGCGCAGAAAGGCCGAGAGATCGGACACGATACCGAGAGTTTCAAGCTGATCACGTATCGAGCGCTGACGATGATGAAAAGGTTGGCGGAAAAGGCTGGCAAGGGAGCTGTCCAGAATTTGCATCGTGCGCTTACGACGAACGGCACAAATGGTGCTGTGGCGAATGGCGATGGGCATGATGACGATGGCGAGCGGTCGGGTGGTGTGCTGAATGGGCAGCCGAAGTGGGAAGGTATACCGCAAGGGCATGCGATCCTCGGAGCATTGATGATGCCGAATACGGATAAGGTTGCGTTGGGGTTGTTGTGTGGGTTGCATGAGATGGCGATGCAGCAGAGTTGAATAAATCACCACCGAACAGGACGTTGGGCACGATGATGGGATGGTGATGTGATAAAAGCTTGTACTGTATGTACCCTACTCCCACCCTCTCAGATGTTGCGAATTGAGTTGTGTATACTGCTGCAACTTGTCTAGTTTCGGGAGCTGGGACTTTCTCGATTTTGTCCCTCATGGAGGTTTTGCATAGTGCTACCATGGTCCAACCGTCTCTGGGACTTCAAAACCTCCTTGCTTTGCTGCTCGCTCGGACGGACCGCCTTGCTCGTACTCCTCCCCCCCATATCTGTCGGATTCTTCCTCGCTTCTTTCGTTTCCGCTCCCCAAATACACTTCGCCACTCACTCACTCACTCACTCACTCACTCACTCACTCACTCACTCACTCACTCAATCACTACCTTCGGCAGCTCGTCAGTGTCATTATTGGTATTGTTACTATGTCTCTCTAGCACACATCTCCTCAGCCAAAAAAATCTTCGGCCTTCATTGCCTGGAGACAAAAAGTCACAGTGAGACTTATTTCTTTTTTTTCTCAAGTTACTGGAACTGTCCTAACTGATCATCCTCGTCGTCCTCGTCGTCCTCCTCGATCGGCTCGGCTTTGATTTTGGGCGTGGAATTCTTCTTTTTGGGCTTTTTTGGCGTCGGAGTCGCCTCACTCTCCTGCTCATCGAAGTCACGTCCTTCGAGGTTCGCGTTCTCTGGGACCGTTCTGTCCTCGGCGGCGGCGGCGGCGGAGGGGGTGGTGGTCCTTTTCCGCTTCTGCGGGGTGGATTTTGGTGTATTGGCAGCGGCGGCAGCAGCAGCAGCAGTAGTAGTAGTAGTCGCGGGCTTAGGGACTTTGAGTGGGGAGGTTTTGACGTTTTGGGTGGTGAGTGTGCCTTTGGGTGGCGTTAGTGGTGAGAGGGGAATTGATGGGAGGGAGGGAGGGAGCTGGGAGCTGGGAGCTGGGAGACGGGAGGGATGAGGAGGTGTTCTACAGTACTGACTGACCGGATAAGGCACCGTATTCTGACTTGAGTTTGTTTTTTGTGACGCGCATGAGTTCGCGGGCGGAGTTGGCGGAGGCGAGGCCGGCTACTTGTTTGAATTTTTCGTAGTCGATCTGGGATGGGGTGGTCGTGGTTAGTGTTGTGGGAAAAAGGTGGTGGTGATGTTGTGGGGAGTTCGAGGCGGTAAGACTTACCTTTGGCTCGGTCTCGAAGCATTGCCAGGCGAGGGCGAGGTAGGACATTTGTTTCTCGCTGAGAGGCATGGTGATTGATTTGGATGGGTGTGATAGATGGGTTGGGGGAGTTGCCGATCACTATGGAAGTAGTGGGTGATGAGGTTTGGTATTGGTGCAGGATGGTTCTGGATGAAGGCAGATTCTGTGGTGAGGGCTTGGTGGCGGTTCTGGTTGAATACAGTTATTACCTGTAGTGAAGCAAAAGCAGCAGCCCCAAGCGCTTAGTGAAGTTTTGGTTCCTTAGAAGCGGAATCGAGAGTGAATACAAACGGAATCCAAGAGAGTTGCAGGGTGAAGAAACGAAAGCAGCTTTTTGTTTGCAAGAGATCCCATTTTAACCCTTTGATGCATTGTGCGATTGGTTCATTCTACTCGTCATAAGACTGCAATGACCAACAGGTCTTCACGAAATCGACGTGAAGCTCGTTAGCATACACCATACATTCCTCACGTACTCGACGTCTGTTAGTGATTGTGGCATGATCCCTGTACGTCCGTGCGTCCACATCCATGCAAGACCGCGCCTAATCCCAGCCACATCCTTGATAGTCTGGCTCCGAAAGACAACCTGGACGGATCGAGATGTCTATACGGGAAGCAATATATGCTCGCGCACAGGTACGACTAGAACCACTCGTGCATCTAAGGTCCTGTCGTAACTGCAAGATGAATACGCGCACTGCGGCCGACTGAACGCTTTCGCCACAAATCAGCTCGCATCCCGACTTTGAGGATAAACGGCTTCAATCATCAAACAGTCCAACTCGTGAAAGATCCCTCAACAAACATAAACGTCCTCAAACACGTCTTCGACCCTCACTTCCTCAACTGATACCTCCGCAGCACCTTGCGCGCTCAACACCGCTTCGCCATCCATGATGCCATCAACATAGCACGGACTGACAATCTTATACATCATCCTCCCACCCGTGTCGCCATCCTCTCTGAGGCAGAATGGAACTTGTCCATTGGAGAAAATACAGATCTTATCGCCGACCTCAATGCCAGCTTTTGCTCTCCCGGGTCGTCCTAGCGCTGTGACAAAGAAAGTATATCGAGAAACGTGGTCCACCAGACCAGCGCAGACCCCAGATTCATCTGACTCGCCTGTATCGAGAAAGGTCTGGATCTTGAGCGTATAAGCGCTGCTGTCATGTTCGCGCATTCGATGTTCATCATCGGGACGAATTTTATTCCCACTAGGAGACTCTGAGGTCGCCCCCACGAAGATTGCTCGTACCAGAGCTTGGTCAATCGTGCCATCTGCGACACGGTGGCCTCGAGAAGCAGCGACATTACTGTACTGCGGTATCCAACACGTCTTCAAGACGTGCCTGGTTGGCACGCCAGCGGTCTTGATGGCTTGAGTTCCTGGAAGTATGAAGTCTTGGTAGACAGGCTTTGGCCCTACATAGACTATTTTGTCCACAAAGATGCCTCGTATGCGTAGACCATGACGCGAAACGGGTTCAATCTCCAGCGCTGTTCCAGCAGAGGCATTATACATACTCTGTTGGCCAACAGGAAGATCGTCCCTCGTCAACGCCACACGCCAGTCTGGTGTCCACGAAGGCAGTCGAGGATCGCTCGGTGGCGTGTAATAGAGGAGCTCGAGATTACCCATGCCGAGCATAGCCTTGGCGGCAAAATCAGCGAAGGTCGCTGACAGTGGTTGACTGTAGTCAGGCCGGATGCCCCATTCTTCCGGTATGAGACCAAGTATGCCATACACATGATCGTGCTCGATGGAGCATTTCGCTCCTCTGAGATTGTGTATAGTCACGTTACCGGCCCGCGTAAAAGCTAGGTTTGTAGCAGTCTCTATTGGTATGGTAGTGTCAAAAATATCCTTCGCGACAATAAATAGTGGGTGTATGCCGTGTATTATCTCATGAGCCAGCGCACCTTCGATCTGCTCTGGTGATACCACGCCTTTGACTGCGGGTCTGAATCGGTCAGGATTCGATGTCCAGTGCATCAAGCGTCTCGCAAAGGAATTCAGATTGATAATATCTACGATGGGTCGCAACGACCGAACCCACTTGCCGCAATGCAAACTGATTGATCTGGCTAATGCAATTTCTTGGTAGATCCACACTCGCCGCCAGTATGGATTGCGAAAGAGGTCTCCCAGGGCAAGGATACCGTTCCGAAGAGTGTCGACGTGTGCGTCGAGTGCTGTGCTATCGACCTCGCCAGTGCGCCCGAGCATCGAGAACGCAAGAGCTGTGCTTTCGTCCTCACGTCCAAGCCAGATTCGCACACAAGAGGCCTGCGCATAAACGTGTCTCATCAGCAAAACTTGCTGAGTGCGCTCTTGCAAATCATCCTGGTTGATGCAGACTGCATCGACCCAGAGGACTAGACCGTTGCTGCCGGCATCAGCACGAAACTGTCGAAGTGCTGCTTCGAGGTTCACAGTGACAGCTTTCTGTTGCCCTGCTAGGGTAATCAATGAAGTTCGCATTGGATCGCCCCAGCAATATGATAAGGCTTCGTATTCTGGCTTGTCCAAGAGCGACACGGTCCGCAGATTAGCCTCAATCGGGGCATTTGAGTCGGAACATGGCACGACCTCCAACAGCCGAATCTCAGCTAGCAACCGGTTTAGAGGTCGATATGTATCGACATCCCTGGGTTTCTGAACAGCTTCACCTTGGTCATTGTCGTCGCTCCAGAGTGCCAGAATCTTTCGTCGCGTACGCACAGAGGCAACGCCTTCGAACATGGCTGCCTGCACAGCACGAATGGTGGGAAAGGAAGCTGTCACAGAGGCGGCAAAAGATCAAGGGCTGAACGTCTCCGAAGCTTTCACTGAGCCCCGCGGTGGCTTGCAATACCTCAGCTTTGAGGCCGCAGTTAAGTTCACGTTCGTACAGGCGCACCTCTGACCAAGCCTTCTTCGAAACAGCCTCTTGTTGAAGTAGTGCTGTCCAGCGAGGTGCAGCAGAAGGGCGATCTGCACTACTGCTTGGGGCCGAGCCGATCGGCAAGAACATCTATGCATCGCGCCTACGTCAAGTCAGTGCACCTGAGTGAGAACAGAAGATACCTGCGTAGCATGAGTCAAGCGACATCATCGGCTCGAAGCCACTCTTCATCCGTAGCTACACCTCTTCTACTCACATTCATGTCTAATCTGTCGTGCCTCCTACCGCTGTGATCCGAGGCCGAAGTTTCTTTGCATGAGTTCGACTGCAGCTTCATCAGGACTAAAAGTTTCGTTTGCCACATTTTTGATGGCTGGCTGTCGATTGTGCTGATCTTAGGACAATGAGTTCATAATTCGATCCCATTCGTCGTCACCAAGCAGCGCTGCGGGCTCGTCGCCGACGATAGACTCAGGCTCGGCAATAACATCATTCTCACCGCTACCACGACGTCGATCCTATCGATGCCGAGCGCGATGGACCTGAGAGGCATCCGCATCGTCATATGTTACCTGAGCCTCGAGCTCAGCCCGCAGCCTCGCATCGACCATGTCAGCATCTTCCTGGTATGCAGCTTCTGCATGTGCGGTGTCCTGGGACTTGTAAGATGAGTCGCCCTCGAGTGACATCTCTTGATGGCCGTATTCGAGTTGATGCGGCATACTTTGCATTATTTGCGGGTCGAGCGGCATGTCACCGTAGTCAGGTGCTGCTTGAGATATTTCATCGCTGTATTGCAATGCCATGGAGGCTTCTGGGACTTCGTGTTGCTCGTTCTGTGGAGACGCGCCTGCCACAGCCGCCGCGAGTGTGTCAGCGGAGGCCGTCACAGTCTGTCGAGGTTGTGCTATGCTAGTCGGCGTAGCAGAGCTTGCTGGAGCTCGGCGAGGAGTGGTGAAGGTCTGCGTCAACTTTGGTGCAGCGTCCTTACATACTACACAATTTCGTATCGCAGCACTGACTGTCTCCTTGATACGCACCCAGTGGTACTTTTCTGCTATGCTTGCAGTCGTCTTGTTAATGCCACCATGAGATTGAGCGTGCACGTTGCGCGCGATCTCGTACTGCTTGTGCGGATCCGAGATGACCTCTTTCCCCTTCAGCATCAGCTTGTCGTCCTCGCCATCTCCACTATCGTTTGGTATGAGCCTGTAGTGGGTAGCAGCAGATCGCAGTCTTGACTTCTCGGCTCGATCAGAACCGTTTGGATACGAGCCAGTCTTGAGGTAGAAGCGGATCTTGTCGAACCTTTCTTCGCTCACATACTCGTCACCCTCGCCACCGAGCTCCCGTCCGAAAATGATAGCATCAATCAGCTGATCAGGGAAGCTCTTAAGGTTGCCACAACCCTTGACACGGCCTATACGCTTGAAGCCGAGTGCATCCCAGATGCGGAGGGAAGCCACATTCGTCTCGTATACCAAATTGAAGACCGAGTATGTGTAACCAAGCTTTGGTGCCCATTCGAGGTATCCTTCGCCCATCAACCGTCCAACACCGCGATTTCTAGCCGCGTCAGTGACCAGAAAGCCGCCGTTACAGACGTGACTGCTTCTGCCAGGATAGTTGGGCTTGACGTAAAAGCTACCCAAGCATTCTTTCGCCCAGTCTATGCCACGTTCTTCCATCTGCACGAGTTCTTCTGTCTCCTGTATGTCTCCCATCACCATGATTGCGCCGAAGTTTGCAAACCAGTACGTAGCGAACGAACTTATCGGCAAGGACTCCATCATTGGGTATGTATCACCCTTCTCGATCTCCCTATTGAGCAGCTCGCATAGGTAAGCCGTCAAATGGGGTGGAACCTGTTGTGGTGAGTTGACTGGCACCAGGCTCGCTGTCGTCACACGATCTCGCAGTGTCACTTGCTTCGCAACGATGTCGTGGGGAATGGGACCGAATGGCTCAGGGAATGGTGGCGGGCCTGAGGTGCGGTAAATTGCTGGAGCGGTGGGATCGTCAAGCATGGCCGGCATCTTGCGTAGGACGAGTCCTGCGTTGTCTTAGTTTATCTCCTACCTCGAGAACTACACGCTGTCGGAGCGTGACAGAAGCAAAGTGAGACATCCTGAAGTGTGCGACTTCGGACGACCTCAGTGTCATGGTCGAGTTGACCGACAGTGATGTGGTGTTGCTGAGGGATAGGGTTCACTTACCTTGCTGGTCTGCTGTCGCTGGTTACTTCAAGGGTTGCTCATACCAGTACAATTCGTCACGATGCTGCAGCGGTCTCGAGACTGCTTCCCTCGCTCCCGTCCCGAAGCGAGCGGGCATAGCCGCTGACGGTAACGACAGGCCGAGTGCGGTCTGTCCTACAAGCACGCGATCCCAGATTTGTTGACATGCCTTACTGGAGACTGAGTGAGCTTGATGAAACCGATAACGGCTGCACCAGAAGGGAAGAGCAAGTTTTCTCATAGTCGCGAAGTGGATTCGTTGCACTACCATGCTATCTAAGATCCGCAGCCGGTGTAACGCTGCTGGAGAGTAAGAACAGCCAGAAGCGACTTTTACCAGTTTGGAAGGACTACCCACGAAATTGAAGATTCGAGGGTTTGACCTTACATCGACAGCTCAGAAAGCGACACTTCGGTCCGGGAGTGCTGTCGAGCTCACGGTATCTCCACGACCGACCATTTTCTGTTCGGGTACGGCAGAGGCTGTATTGCTTTTCTTCAACACCTACAGGGCTTATCAACCGCATCACAGAATGCGGTAGCGTAAGTGTTGAACATGATGAATGGGCTGACTTTCACATTTTAGTCGAAAGGTATTTGACATCCCTCGGTCGAAAGCATTCAGCCATTACGATAGCAGTGTGTAGAAGCAGTCTATTGATGGTCAAGATCGGGTCGGATGTTGCGAGACGTGGAACGTCAGCTCGCCGAATCGCAACGAATCTCCGGCGCTAGATAAGACTATATGCGCTCGCTCGGTACTGAAAGTAGACAGTATCACATCACTGCTGGAAACACGAGATCATGTGTTAGGCAGTGGAACAGGTAAACGCCAGAATAGCTGTAAGGACTGATACCTAGCAGTCCAAGACCAGATATTTCTACGCAGGATTTGCAATTGTCGAATAGCCTAGAATGAAGAACAGTCCGCGCGAGCTGATCGATTCGATGGCAAAGCTATGAGCTCCTATCTGACCATCTCATGCTGAGCGATTGTAATCGCTTTGACGTGCCGCAACGCAAGAAACTTAGATCTGGTCATGTGGCAAATGTCCCGATCTCATCGATTAGTAGCCTGGCTTCTCCAGATTATGGCTTATGTCACCTGAAGAAACTTCCACAGCTTCTGCTTCACCTTCTCGGTGAACCTCGCGGCTGCAGGCTACAACCTCTCTCGATGAGTTTGGAGTTCCTCAGCGGTCATCCCAGGGTACCCAGCAAAATACCACAGCGGTGTTTCGCTGTGGAAGCTGAGCACATTTAGCACTGGCGATGCGCCCACTTGCTGCTCACGGGCTTTATGCAAGGCCTGTACTAGAACACACAGGGCAGCCGCAGTCTTGGCCACGTTTGCAGGTCGCGGCAGCATGAGCCCGAGCTTTTGGAGCCCCTTGGCATGCTTGAGGCGGGACACCGCCGTCCGGAGAGTTTTCTTGCCTCTCGCATGCATGACGAGCCTGACATGCCGGAGGTGCTGGATCGAGGAACCGATCGTTTTCGTGAAGAGCAACAGGGCCCTGGGGTCGTCTGTGTGGAACTGATTTGTGCCGTACAGAACAGGTTTGGCTTTGTCGTGTATCTGGCGGCAGCCGCGGAGAATATTCACAGACAGCTTAACCTTCTCAGTCTCGTCGTCTATGTAGCCACCGTCGATGTGTCGTCTCTTATTGACGCCCATATGTGCCGGTGCAATGGAAAGAGGCTCCTGCTGCCTCAGCGCCTGAGCAGATATCCGTCAGCCATTTTCAATCTCAGTGATCATAGTTCAGGTAGTGCCTATTGAGCATGAATCTCAGCACGTTCTTCACCGGCGCGCTCTTTGCTCTCCAGACTGACGTACCATATGGTAGATGCGATTGCGAAGTTCCGGCGGCAAATCGAGGAAGCCCGTCGTGTCGCTCGAGGGATTGGTCGAGCGTTTTTGAATGGCAGGCATGATGACTGCCTTAGAAGGGAAGGTAGTCGCAGTGATGGCATGTGCTGCTGGTGGATGCTGTTGCTCTAGGCGGGACAAGAGCAGTCGTTAGGTGCGTTGTGGCAGTGGTATTTCCATGAGTAGCGACTAGCAGCTGGACTTGAGCAATAGTGGTCGCCCGTTCGGAGCGCGGTGAAGCTTCGATGACGTGAAGTTGCAGTAAACGAACAGTTTCTGGTAAGCATGTGAACGGGCGCTCCTTCACTCTTAGTCTAGCCAAAAAAAAATTCTCGCTGGATCTAAGTCTAAACGCGATGTTCGCGAAGCGCATGTGTAACAACACTGGCCTGCCGTCAACACAGCATCGCCACAACAACTTATAAAGACGCGCCACAACATCACTCTGACACTCACAGTTGCACCTACTTGCGTGTCGAGCATGGAGGCTGGCATTTTTGCTTTGGCTGCCGTCAGGCTAACAACAGTTGACCCACTCGTCGTAGCAGGTCAATCCCTCCGAAGGTAGCTTCAATTCCGACTCCGTGTCCGTCATTCCTGGCTCCAATACGGATCTGGACCCCATTGCATGCCAGTTGAAGTAGATGATATCAGGGGCACATGCGAGTTCGTGAGCACCCCTTATGTAGTGTAGTTACCATAGGAGCATGACGACTTCCACAGTCTTGCCAAATGGTCGCATACATATATTCTCCACCGTCAAGTCGGGCCAACCTCCTGCAGGAGGCTCCTCGATGCAGGAAGAGGGTAGGTGCAGCTGGATTAGAAAGCAGAATGAGCTTGACGATGGAAGCTGGCTGTTTGTGAAGTTTTATGTAAACAAGGGCTTTTTATTGCAAACACGAACAACACACGACTAGCGCGGCCAAGGCATCCAAGTCCACCGCATGAACGTGAGACGGATGAAACACATAGGCAAGAAATGCTTTCCGAAGAAAGATAATAATGTCAGAAGCGTCGCCGAGCATCGGTCCAGGCAGCATGCGAACCATTCGCTTCTCCTGTTGGTCTTCGAGCAGCCGGTATCCGTCGATCTCGCGTGACGCCACCGGAAAGGGTCCCTCGGTCTCAAAAATTACATGCTCATTGTAGCATCTCCACTCCATCTCAAGTGAGAATGTCACCAGCAAGTCGTGGAGTTTCACGAGTACATCAAATCTGCCGCTACTCGATCGAGTTCACGTGCTCCCATCTTCTTGCCATTTTGCCGTCAGGCCACCGAGTCACTCCGGGAGCCCGAGCAAGGCAAAACGATATGAATGACGTTGGCCTCAGTTGTGGAGAGGCGTCATTATCCAGCAAGTGCGAACTACCTCGTGGGGGATTCCTCTGTCCCGTGAGACACCTCGCTCTTACATCCCGACCAAGCATTCGCTGGTGCGAGAGCCTATCTGTACTCACATCTTGGCTTGTCTGCACGTGCACACGTCCCTCCTGTGTCTCGAGAGAGATCTCAAGTGCCTATAATGAGCCTTTGGAGGCAGTTGAGGTACGGAGATTAGGCATTGCAGACGGAACTGTTTGCGTTTGTGATATGTGTGCGTTGTGAAGAGGTCAAGGATGTGGTCGAGGTCAACATGGAGCATTGGACTTTCGGGAAGTCTCGATTGATATCAGTTCGGTTAATCCTTGTGGTGAGCGGTCGGGTGCCATGGGGTCGGTATCGTACGGGGAAACAAAATATCCTCCGCAGTCCAGCCGAGGAAACAGCTATGGCATGCGAGATTGGCGCAGCGGCTTACCTGTCTACAGCTTTGGACCTGCAGCCGCTTACATCAGCGCACGGTAGAGCTGTGGGCTCATCTGCAGCATCTGCAATGTAAATGAAGAGCACGCGGCTTCAAATGCTACGAGGGTGTATGTATGTACATTGGTGGGGCCATTTCGACGAGATCTGCGGGTTGCACCTGGAGTGCATGCCTAAGCGAGGAATTATGCCTGTTCGAGCGTGAGAGCCTACCTAGGTAGCTAGTAATGTCGAAACACAAAACGGGGGTCTCTTTTCACAGCCAGCCAACAGCCAAGAGCCAAGACGGAAGGAGAGAGCGGCCAATCCATGCATGATGTGCGAGTAAGTTGCGAAGCAGAGAATAGAACAGCTATCGTGTAGTCCCTGGTCTCTCTCTACATGTACATGTTCACTATCTACACATTCTTTGGTTCTTGATACATGTTTGCCTGTCGGACATGATGCCGGGCAGGACGCGGCGAGTCCGCTTGATCGCGGTCGTCGTCTGCATTGTAACAGTATTCTTCCTGTACACCCACAACGAAGCGCGTGTCGAACAATACGCCGACTATGTCAGAAGTAAAAGCGCCATTGGAGGTGGCTCGGTGCTACGGCCCGAAGCTCAAGAACAGAAGCAGGAACCGCTGCAGGACGCGAAGCCTGTACTGCCAGAAGCAGGAGTTCCACCAGAAGCAAAGCCTACAACCGAGTTGCTAGGAGCTCAGGAGACTCCCTCGACCTCGGTGGACGATGCGAGAGAAACACCTACGGCCACGCCCACGCCCACACCTACACCCACATCCCCACTCGCTTCCACATCGACGGCCGATCAGCGAGCGACGAAGCCGAAGACCACCTTGCCGTACATACCTGCTTTCGACGACCCTGACGAGCTGCCAATCGAGGTGGGTCCGGGTCTTGACGACGACGACGATGACGATTATTTTCTCTTCGCCACGACCACCGCTCCGCCTATCCACTGGACCAAGCTCCCCGAGAAGTTTCCAATCACTTCGACGATACAGCTCCCTACCGGCGCGCCGAGCGCGATTCCGAAGATTCAGAAGCAATATAAGGGCGAGGCAGACCTCCAAAGGCTGGCAGCAGTGAAAGAGGCGGCCAAATGGGCATGGAAGGGCTTCCGCGAGAATGGCTGGGACTATGATGAAGTCAAGCCCATCTCTGGTGTTGGCAGAAATTCCTTCAATGGCTGGGGCGCAACTCTGGTGGACTCTTTAGATACACTGTGGATCATGGGCATGAAAGATGAGTTCGAGGAGGCAGTGAACAAAACCAGCCAAATCGACTTCACCACCTCGAGCAGGAACGATATTCCAATGTTCGAGGTCACGATTCGGTATCTGGGAGGCTTACTTGGAGCATACGACGTGTCGGGCAAGAAATACAAGATATTGCTGGACAAAGCTGTCGAGCTGGCTGAAATACTATACAGCGCTTTCGACACACCGAACCGCATGCCGGAGACGTTTTATTACTGGAAACCGACATTCGCTAGCAACGCGCATCGTGCAAGCACACGAGTCGTCATGGCTGAGCTAGGGACAATGAGCTTGGAGTTCACGAGATTGGCACAATTGACTCAGGAGCCCAAGTACTACGATGCAATCGCACGCATCACGGACGCTTTCGAGAAATGGCAAAACAATACAAGGGTACCTGGCATGTGGCCCACGATTTTGGACGCAAGTGGCTGTGAGAAGCCAATCTATCGCGCCTCCGAGTACAAACACCAGATCCCCATGCCTAAAGGCGACTCTTCCTTGGTAAGCAGCGAGCCCGTGAAAGTGGAGCCAAAGGTCGTGGCAGCTGCGGAAGAGAGCCTCAAGAAGTCAAAGGGCAAGTACAGTGGGCAAGGCGCAAGCAATGGTGTTGCAAATCCTAACGCTTTCACGGGTGGCTCTTTGCGCCACTCCCCGGATGACGGTCTCACTGGAACAGATGTTGGCGGAGGCACACCTAAAAAGGCTACCAACGAGCTCAACGCCAAGGAACCATTGAGACCCGACAATGTAGTCGCGGTCGACAATGGCATCGATGAAGCTGTCGGCTACGGTAATGGCCCGCATGAGGCCCTGCCACCCAAGGGAGGCTCTGGCGATGGACATGGTCTGGCCAAACGCCAACTGGGACTTGATTTGGAAGGCGACAGGCCTTCGGCCCGGCGCAGACCGCTTTCAAAGACCAGATTTGCACCGGGGCCAAAGCAGCGGCCCACAACGGCATCAAGCATTTATGGTGATGTTGCAGACGACGTTAAGACCAAGGAGCCCGAGGAAGACATCTGCATCCCTCAAGGCTTCGCATCGTCAAGCAAGAATGGTGGAGAGAGCTTCACCCTCGGCGGACAGAGTGACAGCACATACGAGTATTTACCAAAGGAGTGGCTTCTTCTCGGAGGCTTGAACGATCAGTACAAGTCGATGTACCTCGCCAGCATGGAGCCGATCATTAAGAAGCTTCTCTTCCGGCCGATGACGAAGGACAACCTCGACATTCTGGTGTCTGGTGAAGTTAAGACCATGATGAACTATACCACTGAGGAGTGGGAGTTCGAACACATACCGAAGGGCGAGCACTTGACATGCTTTGCTGGAGGCATGATTGCCATGGGTGGCAAGATCTATGACATTCCTGAGCACGTTGAGATAGGCAGGAAGCTAACTGATGGCTGCATATGGTCTTACAACGTGACCGGAAGTGGCATCATGCCAGAATCATTTCATTTGGCGTCGTGCGACAGTGTCAAAAACTGCAAGTGGAACCAAACTCGGTACGAAATGCTCCTCGATCCGTACGCGGGATTTAGAGAGGAACAAAGAGAGCAATTCAAAGAGCAGTATGGCATCGAAGATTTGCCAGCATACGAGAAGCAGCTCGCGGCAGCTAGCAGTGCTTCGGCAGCTGCACTGGCTGCTGAGAAAACGGCCACACGTGCACCTTCGCCAGCTGAGCTGAACGACCTTGAAGATGATCACATTTTCGGTGAGTTTGGTGGCGCCGAAAAGCTCAGGAAGCGCCAATCAGTGGATGATCATGGTCCACTGCGGCCGCCGCCAGGTCCACAACCGCAGCCTACGCCGAAGGCCACCACTGCATCCGCAGCGACATTGACCGATTTTACAGCTGCGGCAAAAGCAGACAATATTTGGGCTGATCATAAGCCGTATGGTGCCACACCTACAATTGATGACGACGATGATGATACCGATCTAGGGTGGACTGCACCTTACCACCCTATCTACACCCCGCCTCCACCAGTGACCCACGAAGAGTACGTGCGCAACAAGATCGAAATTGAACGGATACCGCCCGGCTTCGTGCGCATCGATGCCAAAGGTTACATCTTGCGCCCCGAAGCCATCGAGTCGGTCTTCTACATGTGGCGTATTACTGGAGAGCAACAGTGGCGCGACATGGGATGGAACATGTTTACCGCGATCGAAAAGGCTACGCATGCTCCGTATGGACACAGTAGAATTGACGATGTGACGAAAAAGAAGCCGGAGCAGACGGATAATATGGAAAGTTTCTGGCTTGCAGAGACGCTGAAGTATTTCTATCTTTTGTTTGATGAGCCGGATAGGTGGAGTCTGGACGATTGGGTCTTGAACACGGAGGCACACTTATTTAGGAGACCTCAGGCTTAGAGGTGGACTCAATATTGGTACCTAGGAGGGTGGACTTTGTGGGGATTTGGACGGCGTTGGGGTTGGAGATGATGGGTGTTGGTGCATAGCATGGCGTTGGGAAACCCGCTGTTGCGACCCTGTATCGCATGGCATGGGGGTTGAAAGTATTTGGATGTATGTGGCACCTGTTAAGAATAGAAGGACCTGTGAATCGGAGTACCCGCCAAGAACATATGGATTGCAGAGCAGGAACTCATCATCAGTGATCAGTGATCTTGTGGACGCAGTTAAAATGTTGTATGTAAGAGACCTGCTCGAGATAGCGGCATTGCTGACGCAGTGCAGCAAATTCTCGCCACCGATGTTTTGGAAGGAGCGATCGTCTGGGCACGCCCTTACCTCGATGTAGAACACCGTCATATCATGCTCCCTCTCCTCGGATATTTGCGTCTCAGCCCAACGACACGGACGTCCTTTCTTTATTGTCACAACCATCATAAAACCTTAGCACCTCTCTGAGATCCAAGTCGTACCACGCGCCAACAAATCAGTCAGCAACGTCAACATGATTGCACCGTTGATTCGCTCTCGGACGATTCGCTCGCTGTTCATATCGTGACGCGCCAGCGTGGTGGCTAGCATCAGTCGATGATGGCTTGATGGGTTAGACATGTCACGAGCGACAACGGCGCTAGCGCAGTTGCGACAATGTGTGCAATTATCTGGTTGTGCATTTGACATTGATCCGACGTAGGCGGATGTTCTGGATGTGGGAGGGGAGTGTGCGAATGACTGAAGCAGAATGCTTGTGATCACCCTTCGCATAGCTCCGAATACATACATTTCATTTGAACGCCTGGTGCCCTCAAACTTCTGCTATCGATCCTATTTGCTCTGCTCCAGATTTCGTGAGAAGGGTTGCGTTAATGTCATTGAGCAAGACTATACGCTGCTGCTTGAGGGGTCCGTGTCGTCGAGTTCGCCGTGGGTCGAGATGGTAAGAGCGTGTGTGGTTCTTTCGAGGTGGGGTATGAGCCGTGGTGGCTCTACTTGCATACGCTGTACTGATCATTCTCCCTTTTGCGGCGGCGGTCGCCGGCTTGGAATGATGACACGTCGTATGCAACGCACCTAGTCAAAAAGTCAGCGGTACTCCATATTACGGGATTGTAGTCGTAACGCACGCGTTGCCGGCTTTGGTGCATTTGACTCTACATCCGATACTAATACCAGTCTTGTCATAACATTTTTGGTCCATTTTGCATTTCTGCTGCCGTTAGCACTCTCTACAACGCATATGCATTCCGCATCACCAACTCCGTTGAATAAGACGGTCTTGACATCGCTGGCGTTGACCGCGGTCGGCAAGTGTGCTGCTAAGAAGCCCAGGGCTGCTATGTATATCGCGATGAGCTTCATGACTTCGATAGCTTGATGTTTGAGGGTGTGATACTCTGCTATCGAGGAGCATCCACTTGCTGATATAGCATGACCTGATGACTTTGATAACCATGTCTCGAACCTGGTCAAACTTCCTGAGTTAGCACGTCTAATTTTGATACCCATGTCTCGACCATGGTCTCACCTCCTGACTGATAGCGTCTGTCAGCAATGAAATGATCCTTCCTTAGTCGGTGTCAAATGCCTGAACATATTCAAGCTAGCTACCGTCTCCAAAGATTGGCCGGGCGGGGTTGGATCGGCTACCCTCTCCTCGCTCAGGACGATCATTCATAGCAATTCCATTCTTTCCCTCCGGGGTCGTGAAAGTTGTCAAGGCAACAATCAAGCTCGTAGAGCAGACAGCAAGCAGGTATGGAGCAGAGAGTGGGTTGTACAGGAAATCAGAGATTTATCCGAGTCGGGCTTCCGTCCACGCCCCCTGCTGTGCACGTTGACGGTCGCTGACGACTCCTCGAATGGATTGTGTTCAGGTCTGCAGTGAAGAGACTCGTGCCGCGAGCAGCGCATTGGCGTGCTCGCCTTCCCTGCAACCATCAAACGCGCAGCCAGCGCCCTTGGAGAGTAGGCGGAGACGAGACGTCCGTCTGGCAAGGCAGTGAGGTGAGTAAGAACACAGTATTGGCACGTGCATGCGCTGGCGATGACTAAGGTGCTTGGCAACCCGTATGGACCGACTGAAACGAGCGCAATCGCTCATTGGCTAGAAGAGTTTCCAGGAGTATGAACTACCAGTCCAATTCGAGAGACAGCCCACCCGTAACGACAGTACTACGATACAATTATGTAGTATGCACACATACACTGATGCTTGTTATCACGGATAAGCCGATGACATGAACACGCTGAGTTAGACATTTGCTGGTATGGACACGCTGAGCTGAAAGAGTTTCTGGACTCGTGTTTTGCCATCAGGTGTTCATGCAAAAGCTCGTCAAGGACTGCTTGCAGTGCACGGAATTTGAGGATACCAGTATTGTACCGCTGCTCTGCGTCTATACGATATGCATTGGTCCGAACTGAGCTACGTTCCATCGATTGAAGACAGAACGCGAAACCAGCACGCACTTCACTTTTTCCTTAGGTCGTCGGCGACGGATCCTTCGACACTCCCTCATCACCCCGAGCACTCAGCATAGTCGAACGCCATTACCATCTGCATCCACCAGACAGCATTCATCGACCCGGCCCTTTCTTATGATGACTGGCAGTTGGCATAGTCGTACACGCCGTTTGGGTCGGTATCCACCAGACAAGATCTTCGCATAAGGTCAGCTGTTTTGCCCAGTGTTATGGAATCGCTTCAACGCACTTTTACCCATTCTACGAGCATATCGCATATACAATGGTCTTGGCGGTGGGACTTTGAGTCTCACCATGATAGCCGTCGTCTTCTTGATAAGCGGTGCATCTGCTCAGAAAGTCAGCAGTGTTCCGCCGCAATGCGGCATCCATGACCATGACGCAATTCTTGTTGTCACCGCTGCATTTGTTCTACATTTGCATGTCAGCATACAATGAGCCCTCGGCTGCGATACCATATACTCATGCTCGTCCGACACAAGATCGTCTGTTCTGTTGGAACCCCGATAGCACCGTTATAACACTCTTGGTTCGATGCTCTGCATTTCTACTATCGTTAGCGCTCTCGACAACATGGTTTCTCGCATTATCAACCCCATCGTAGAACTTGGTTGTATCAGCGTTGACTGCGATCGGCCTGTATGCGAAGAAGCCAATGGCTGCAATGCATATCTTGATGGGACTCATGACTACGATGATTTGATCGATGTGTCCTGCTGTCAACAAGGGGATCCAGCTTGCTACTATGTCACGTCCTGATGGCCATGATACCCATGTCTCTAACATGGCCTCACCTCCTGATTCCTGAACCCTCAGTCATAGCACCTGCCAGCAACAAAATGACCGTTTCTTAGGCGGAGTTGATCACCGGGACATATCCTAGCTAGGTTCAGGATCGTGGCTTGTGGCTCCTGCCTGCCGTGACACTGGAGTACTGAAGGACATTGCCGTGTGCTTACGTGTGCTGTCGTCTTCCTCGGAAAGATTGGAAGGGTCATGGTCTCATTTCCCCTTACCGTTGAGATCATGGAGGGGCGTGTTCACCGCGCAGAGAACCAGGTATCGCACGATACCAAGGATGCATCTTACCTTACTGCGGGTAGATAAGGGAGACTGCGGATAAGCTGGAATGTGATACTGTTGTGATTATTGGTGCTTACTAACGGACTGTCATGTTGACCACGTGCGGTCATATCCAGGGACCATGTCCATGGCGTGACCCGACAAATGGCCAGGGCTCGACAGCGCCGAGGAAGTTTTGCGGCCGCGGCGACGGCCCAGTAATGGGTCGGAGCAGCTGGAGGAATTCTCTTCGCACAACGCCGCGCTGTCGCCGTAAAAGACGACTGAAATGTCGTATTGGGGTACCCGAATCACGAATGCCGTTCAGAGTGTAGATCAATATGTAGAACCAGCCCAAGATTCCAGACTAGGCTGATCATCACAAATTGTGCGCTGTAAAGTCTGCGAAAACACATTTGGAAGCCATGCTATATTTGCCTCAAGTCACGACTCGTGAAAGAAGCCATGTCTAGCCAGTGACCTCTTAGACGCAGCATATACTCAGTTCCATCTCTTACAGCAACAAGGATGACTTGGCCGTGTTGTAGCAAGTGTCATCTACATGGTGGTCAATTCATTCGTTTGCGCCGGGTGCGTTAGTCTCGTCGGCCGCCTCGACATCGTGCTCAGCGCACGTGCTCGTGATCAAGATGCATTCGCTGCTGACATGGTCGCCTTCAGTGGAAGCCATTTTGGCTTATAGAGCATGTCGGATATATCTCCTCGCTAATTCTCGGTCCGAGCTCCGGAGCACGAATCCAGACCATCGGGACGCCACTTTATAAATCCAACCGAGCCACCACATCCTTGTCGTCGACATCAACGACAGCCACAAAGATGACAACCCCGATAGATGGTGCGCCCGACTTGGTAGCAGAGCCTCAGACTGTAGATGTACTTATACCCGCGACAGCCGCTATGGATGATGCAAAGCCTGCTGATGAAAATTTCGTGCTGATCGAACCGAGGAAACTGGTCAAGAAAGTGATACTGGATGACGATGAGCCACTCATCGATACCACAGAAGCCCTGACACTCAAAAGTAAGAGGACGGAGCGCATACAAAAGCGTCTTCAGAAGAAGCTCAAGAGGACCAAAGTCACATCAGACACGAAGAACTTTCTCGAACTACCATCAGAGCTTCTCCAGCAAGTGCTCTCGTACTTGCTGCCAAGCGACATCTTTAGCATACTTCGACTGAATAAGGCTACTCGTGACTATGTCCTCGAGAATGAGAACTCTACGGTTAAAGGAATCATTGATCTTCGATATTGGACATTGTCCCGTAGTCTACACAAACCCTTGCCACTGTCTGCGGTAGACGAAGAGGGCCAGGCGTCACTCCATACGAAGCTCTATCAGGACAGGCTAGTTGTGCACTGGAAGCCATACCAGCATATAAGAAAGTTCAACGACTACAAGATCTGCACATGCAATACTTGCGTGCAAGCATGGAACGTTCTAAACATTGTCCTTGACCTCCACCACTGGCAAGGTCATCTCGACCGGCACGATCCAATTCCCATGATAGCTCGTGGAAAACAGCCTGCCTGGAATGTTCAACTGCTTGAGCAGCACGCGAGCATCGTAGAGAAGGCAGTGCATAGTCAGCTTGCGTATGCCAGAATCCTGCAATTCCACCTAAATTCTATCGTGCGCACACTGAGCCGCACGAACAAGGTCGGCAAGCGAGAATGGGTACCCAAGAACAAGCTTTACCGCTTCACAGATAGCGATGCCCAATCAGGCACGGACGCTTTCCTCGAGCGCAGTGGGCCGCCGACCCATCAGCCACCGTACCACAGGGATAATTACTACGCTATTGAGGTCTTCGTACCAAACAGGATCTGGGCGAAAGACGAGCAGAAATGGCGGTACTGGAAGACCCACGATCTAGACATGGAACGCATCAAGCGATGGTACAATCCTAATGCGCCGGCCACAAATCCACAGCTTGATGCCTACATGGCAGGGCTAGCTGAGCGTCTTCGTGCATGACACCTGCTTGGTAGAATAGAGCAGTGTGACTGATATCGAAGTACATACGTGGGGTACAGAGACATTGTCTGTTATTGTGGTACTCATCGACGTGACCACATATCTCAACAACGGCACACATCTGCAAAGCATGCATAGCAAAGTTTGACCTCGCGGAAAGTAAGGGGCAGATAGTCAAACTTGTAGATAGTCTGCGACATCATGATGATCAGCGACCGTATGCATGCTTCAGGATTGTCAGTGATGACGATGCGGAGCTTAATCGTGAAGCCCGGTCGGCTGCCCAATGCAGCGCGAATGAATATGCTGTTGCCGATCCTTTTCCTGCCAAAATATAAGGCCGAATGAGTTGATCCAAGAAGACTACGAGCGTGCCTTTCAAAACTGAGAAGCTACTACACCGCGAAGATTTCTTCAGCAGGGAAAACCGGTCCGAGCCATGTGTGATTCTGTGGCCGTTCACAAATCCGCGTCCCTAAGGAGAGATTGTCGTCTGCCTTGCAATCATGTCACGTGATGGTACTTACTAATGCCGACAGCACGTACACGCGGTATAGCGGGAGGAGAGCGAGGGAAGTAAATAGACGTCAACTCAAATGGGGCAGGAAGAGTTGTTAATGCGAGGGAAGAGATGGATGATTCTCGAGTACGGCGACTAAGACTACCGGGAACCGTTTTCAGATCACATTGCTGTACACACGCGTCAGCGCTCCTAGTAAATTTGGTCCGCTCCCCTTTTGTTGCTGCCTTCGACTCAGACCTGTGGGCACTAATTGTGCAATCGAGCTATGTCGTGCGAAGACTTCCGTGAGTCTCGATGACGACCGTTCCTTCCTTGAGCGATTCTTCTAATACTATCGTCATAATTTCTGTTACCGTGGACAAAGAATCCGCTGCGATGGCTCGATTCGCTGTGACGCCTTTCGCGCGAAGCATTGAGCGTATGTCACGATACACGTCTATCAGAGTCCGAATGCGACTCAGTAGCCCTGACCGAGCTGCTCCGGGTGCCAAGTGCGCCTGCACCAGACGCTCGTAGCCGTGGATGAAGGTGATTGACATGTACCATTGGTCCATGATCTAGTGGCCATTGTCGTCCTCGGCGTGGATGTCCCGTGACGGAGCTGACAGCAGTATCATCATAATTTGATTCAATTGCGATGGCCAATCTGAAATCTTCGGTGCGGCCGAAAATGTATCTCGGTTGAAAACTATTAACATAGCAACTGGAATGCATTGGGCATCATTCACAGCATTGATATCCAGCCTTTGGCTTTCGACTCATATACGCACGACTTAGATTGGTTCCACGCCCGGCTTTTGCGCCGCCAGACAATGGCTAGATGTATCAGAGTACCACCATCGGGAACCGGCGTATCGAGTCTGATGTCCTTTCGGCGCAGCAAGGCTGTGATCGCGGCGTGACAGCCGCTGCCGACGGCTAAATACATCGGCGTGACGCCAGCGCTGTCGGTTGCATTGACTTTGGCTCCACTTCGTCCTAAGAGTGCAGACCGCGCAGTCCTCTCAGTCACGGTGTCGCTTTGCACTGCGATGTGCAGTGGTACCTTACCGGATTGATCTCGTGTATTGACATTAGCTCTGCGGTCTTTGATCAGAATTTCCAGACAAGCAGCGGCCAGAGAGTGGTTGTGCTAGAGAGACTCTTCGAGGAGCCACAATATCCAGTGCTCTTCATTGTCTTTTGTACGATAATTGACGTCGACCATGTTGCGGAATTTGCAAATCTGTCAGCGCTTTCACAAGGCCTTCTTGCTCATCACGATCTTCGGAGAACTCGTCCAAAGCATCGAGCACGATAAAGATCTTGGTAAAGCACTGCATCCAGGCTCATGCCTTTCATACATTCTGTTCGGTCCACTTCCACAACTGCAGTACATATTCCCTATCAACAGGCTCGACACGTCGTAAAGCTGGCATATGCTGTTGCGTGATATCGTCGCGGTAACGAGAAAGATTCTCGCCAGTCGGATTATCATAGTCGCCGGCTCGTCCATACGCCGTCTTCCAAAAGTCGAGCAGCTTGAGGCATGGGTGTGTCCTATTCTCGGCTTCGGTAGTGCGTCTCAGTGTGTCCAGGCTTTCAAGCCACTGCCTTGGCGTGACGATTTCTATATCAATGCTTTCTTGCAGCCACGACAGCAACATCGCCCATGTGGTCGAGGTATCCGGGTTCAGCAAGTGGTAAGCAATTACCCGTACACTATTCTCTTCCGTGTCGCCATCTACAATCTCTACCGATAGCAGATCCACGAATGCAGTCGCAGCAGTGTCCACAGGCAACCAACCAACACTTTCGCCAGGCAAGTCCGGCAGACATGCCGTGACCTTAGCACTACTGAGCATCAGCGGGTAAGCCTCACTGGTACTCCAGATGCCATGGACAGTATCACCGCTCAGCTGTCCTACTCTTACGACGCTGATACGAGAATTCAGCTCGGGATATGCTTTGACAGCACGAAGGCAAATGTTCTCAGCCACCCATTTCGAGCGCGAGTAGCCGATGGTCCCAGAAACAGCGGGATCGTCAATGACTGACTCGGGCGTAGTCTGACTGGGATTGACGTCAGGGAACGATGCCACAGACGCAGTGCTCGAGCAGAATATCAGGCATGCTGGCTTCCTCTCTGGGCCTGCCTCTGGCGCATTGGCATGCGCTAGAGTCAAGCTAAGCAGAGACTGAAGGCCTGCGAAGTGTTGCTTGAAGCCTCGAAGTGACAGAGTGAAATCCACGGCCCATGCCAGATGATAGATGATGTCCACGTCTCGTGCAAGCAAGGCATATGTCCCATCTGATAGACCAAGCTGTGGCTCAGAGATCACACATGTGTGTATGCTTACTTTGCTGTCGAAGTCTGTCGGTATGTCTAGCTTCCGCGAAGAAACAGCTTTCCTCACGCGCTCTCGCGCGGCATGTTCTGTGGCCCCTCGGAGCAGCAGATGTATGTGTGATACTTCGGGTCTGGCAAGCAATTGATTGAGGATGTGGCTGCCAAGCGAGCCGGTCGGACCCGTCAGCAGTACCGTCTTTGTCTCGCTGCCAGGACTTCTCGGTGGTGTAGGCGGTAGATCGATCGTCTCATGGCCACGTCTAGATTCAAGCTGGCTGTATTGCTCTACCAGGTCTTGCATGAGCCTGGTCTGATCATCTGTGCATTCGTCACTCACTCTCCGGCCGCGTCGAAGTCTCAATACAAGAGTCGAGAGCCTCCCTATTGTGGCTGAATCCTGTACTACTGTGATCGGAAGTGCTGGGCCACTTTCGGGAAGTAGCTTCGATACAGCATGTCTTATCTGTACACACGCAACAGAGTCAACTCCGTATGCGAATAGATCGGTATCTGGCGTGAGCTCATCCTTCTTACTCGCCACCGGTGCCACAATGGACTCCACAATTTGCGCGATTTTGCCTTCAACATCTTCGTCCGGTACATCTTCACTTGACGGCAAGACGTTTTCGTATGCTCGAGCAAACTCATCTGCGTAGCGCTCCTCCGCCTTGCCTCTGAGTATGGTACCTTTACTGCTCTTCTCCAGACCCCGTCGAGAGTGCGCCACGGGTAGCAGCATGTTCCGTGGGATTCGTGCATGACTTTGGCTGTTCTCGTTGAGTCTTTCCACGATAGGCGCTACTTCTGCCAAGAGCTCTTCATCTGTCGTATGGGCACCGTCCTCTGACCTGAACAAAAGAGCACCAGGATATGGCTTGCCATTGCCAAATATCAATACATCATCTATCAGCTTTGATGACGCAGCTATACTTGACTCAAGCGGAGAAGGATCGAACTTCTTGCCAGTGATCAGTGTCAGTTGTGCGTCTGCGCGAGAATCGTATCGCCAAGCATCAGATATACTTTCATGCTTCTTGAACAGATCCGCCGTTGCAAACGAGCCATCTTCGCGGTTCTTCTTCGACATGTGTGGCCAGCCTGGCAAGATCACCAACTCATATAGGCCATCGCCTTGCTGCTCAAATTGTAGTTGCTGCACTCCTGAGCCCGGTCGAAGAAATTGCCACGCCTTGTCCTTCGCATAATCTCGATGCGAAGACATCAAAAAGCCACATTCTGCACTTCCGAATCGTGATACCAGATTGACGCCCTGCCGTACAAGATCATCGCCGACTTCAGCAGGAAGCGCGGCACCTCCAACACCAACAATATCCATCGATCGTAACTTTTGCATACCTGTTTCGTCCGAAGCCATCATCTGCAGCACATACGGTACAGAGGAAAAGTATCTCACCGAAGGCATTTTAGCAGCTTCAGCAGTGTCTAAGCATTTGACCACATTTGTCGCCGTGATCGGCAAATCCTTTCCAGGGAACAACCATATCATGGCAGCACTCGTCCAAGCCCGGAACAAATCCGCAATACCACCATGATATAACGGCGTAGTCGTAAAAGTCGCATGTTGCCTCACATCAAATCTCGCGTACACACCCACACCAACGCGATGGGTCTGCGGTATAGGCTTAGGCACACCCGTCGAAGTCCCAGACGTGTGATGCAAATACGCCACATCATCGGCACCAATGCTGTGCACTTTGATCAACCTGTTTGGCGTCCTTTTGCAGACATCGTACACAGTCTCACCACCAACGAATGGAATCAGCTGCGGCCTCACTTTCAACCCCATCCCGCGTCCAGCTTCGGCCGCCGACCTCGCCAGATCTTCATGAACATCATCATAGAACAGCACATCGATTCCGCACTGTCTACAAAGCTCCGCCACAGCATTGGGCGAACACTGCGGTGCGACATGCAGCACTGCATGGCCGAGTCGCATCAATGCAAGCCATGTCAGTAGAAGGTCTGCGGAGCTTGGACATAATAATGCCACCGTAGACTTGTCTTGAATCTGGATCTGTTCCGCGATCCTCTCCGCCGTTACGCAAGATCCGTTATAAACCTCTCTGTACGTCAAGACATGAGCTTTCCATTTCTCGTCGACCAAAGAGTCCTTCGGCGGTTGGTAAAATCCAACAGCAGGCAAACTCCCATTCCGCTCAGCTTGCTGCTCAACAAAGTCGTTGATATTCGTGAAATTCTTCCTAAAGTCCTTGCTCGGTTCATGGAGGGCGGCTTGGCCCAAGGTGCACACGAAGTAATTCGGATCCGTCATGATGCCACCCTGTCTGACAGGTATGCCAGCGGCGTGAAATCGTGGACGGGGAGGCGAACAACATTATGACGGCGGTCACTGGCGTCTGCGTGGAACGGAATGCCGTTCCCGGAGCCACGTTCGTACTTCCCGCAAGGTGGATACGATATGTTCAACATTTGGGAAACGATCGCGACGTGATGACGCTAGTCTGGCGCGCTAAAAAGTGATGACGTTATGTTGCACATAACGAGCAGTGGTGTGGTCATCCATTATGTTCAACATATCGAAAGAATGGTTCAGGCAATGATGTGCAAGAGACAACTTCACTTGGTGCGGACTCACAGAGGAAATCGCGGTCTGTCAAGGAGAATGATAGTTGCACGATTTGTTGCTCGCGGCAAAATTGCTGCTTTTACAGCGCGGGTATTGATTGTTCAAAATGGATGTATCTACCACAAAAGGGACCACGCAAGGCCAATACTTTTTCACAGCGGGCGATTTCATGCTTCTGCTGAGTTCATGCCATGTAACAGAGTGCCAAGGACAACTAGTGAGCGACACCATTGCCATTGACAACGTGACCGTTCATGCCATTCGTTTGGCCCTTGCTTTGTGTACCGTCAACACCCTCTGGCCTGCAAGGCGTATTAGTATAGGCCAGCTGTTCATCTTAATGACGGACTCACCCTGATGCATGCTTTGTGGCAGCCTTCACGCCATTCGCTTGCACACCATTGATATGACCATTGCCATTGGTGTGTGTATCATCATTGAGCACGTTCAGCTTCTTCAGGCCGTTGCTGACGCCATTCGACTCGACAGCTGAGCCATTGAGTGTGTAGCCAGTGTCACTGCTGTCCACGAATGCCTCCAGACCTTCACCGTTGCGTGGGTATTGCTTCATGATTTCTTTGTGCTTCCTGAGAGCTGCATTCATCTCTTCTTGTGTCACATCGTTCAGGAAGACACAATTGCCTAGTGGACTTGGGATCGCGGCTCGGAGCTTGCCATCGCGTGTCTTGAGAATAGCTTGCGTAGCCTTGTCGAGGATATCTTCGTCGAATTGGTGATGGTCCATAGATAAGCCGCAGCGAGAGAAGAGATTGAGTAATCTTTTGTAATCTTGCTCTGGCAAGTTTCCGCGCATATGAGCAAGAGTCGCCGAGTATGCCATGTCGATGGAGATGGCGTGACCATGACGGAGAGGAACCTCTGGCACCAGCTCGTGCAGCGGTGACCAAGTGTGACCATATGCGATCACACGGTCAAGGCCGATCTCGTGGAGGTTTGGTGTCTCCAGCTTCAACATTTCGTGAATGCCAGCTCGGTTGATCGTGTCGGCGGCCTTGGTGACCTCGGCCGATGCATCATCTGAGCGGCCAAAGCCTGTGCGAATGATCTCCTCACAGTACTTGTCGAGTAGGTCGAAGGTGGGCAGGTGAGCGCAGGACGAGATCTTGATAAGCTCTGCGAAACCATTGCGGATTTGTGCTGTAGGGAGGGTCCGCAAGAAGGTGAAGTCAAGGAAGGTGTGGATTGGAGCGTGGTAGGCACCGAGTCTGTTCTTGTAATTTCCGTAGTTGACAGCCACCTTGATGGAGACAGATGCATCGATCAGGCCGATGACAGTGGTGGGGATACGAATGTAATTGGTGTTTCTTCGATAAGCCGCGCAAGCGAAACTGCATTGAATTAGTATAAAGACTTCAAGGCGCCATACGCCAGGCAGGGGACATGAGCCAGAGTGCCTTCAGGCTTTGGCGAGTGAATTTTTTACCCAGCAACGTCAGTGACAAGTCCACCGCCAATAACCAGCACCGGTTCCTTTCTGAAGATCCCAAATTTGGTCATCGAATCGACAATGCTCAGAAAGGTGTCGATGCTCTTGGCCTTCTCGCCAATCATAGTCTTGTGGACATCAAGAGAAATGTTGTAGTGGTCGAAATAGTTCTGCACTTGCTCGCCATAGACGTTGAAGATGTTCATGTCCATGACAGCCAGGCAACGTCCCCATTTCTTATAGCAGTCTGCGAGATTTGCCTTGTTGACATCGAAGACCGAGTCAATGAAAGTGAAGTCGTACTCGATCTTCTCGTAGCCCTCCACATGAAAACCCTGGGCCGTCTCGGCGACGGTTGCTTTCATGTCAGACATGTTGACTACGGGGAAAAGAGATTTGAAGCGGGAGCGGGAGAATAGTCAGAGGTAAGATGTGTGATAGAAAGCGAGGCACACACAATGTGAGGAAGGTTACTGCTTGTACTAATACTTCCCAATGCTGTGGGAGAGGAACGCATTAAGATCAATCCGGGCGACCTCGGAGCGGTACACCAGAGCGATCGAAAAGTTGGACATATCCGTTTACCTCAGAGCTTGTGATCGACAGCCAGGTGAAAATTGTCGCTTACCCAGGAGAGCTGTATTGTATGGCTTCGTCGCGGCTGAAGCTTCATGGCTGCAGCTTGTAGTGCCTCAAAGGTGCCGGGGTCTTCTCAGAGCCGACCAGTCAATGGCGACTCGCCGTCCGGAAAGAGCACTAGTATGGGCACGCAATTGAAACCCGATCGCAGTCGTGATGTAGTGTGAAAAACGGTAGTTGGGCGCGCAGGTGATAGCTGCAGCCAATCGAGGTGAATGAGTGCCTGGCATGCCAATCCACGTTGTCGTGTGGAGGCAGCATTGATCTTACTGCTTCGAGCATAGCGGCCGCCTGCCAGATCTTAGTGCATTTCTGGTCAGATTGAGTTGAGCTGTCCCAGACCATGAATAGCCTGCATTTTGCAGCGAGGCGAAGCTCCTCCATTCCTGCTGGAACGCTCGGTGCTACCGTATGACACCGTCACTGCCAATGGCTTTGTCCGTCGCGTGGGTCGTCTCGCGTGAACTGCCAAAAGACTGGTATAGTCGTGATATGCTACGAGTGCTGGGAGACTGCTTTCGGCGAGCACGGCATAGCGTGCTGCAGACGCATGTGTCAAGCTCATTAGCCATGTAGCATCATAGGTGCATCATTTGTCGCGGCATCCCCCAGAACGGAGCCGACTCCACCTCCTCTCCAGATCGGCATCTGAGCCAAGAGTACCGAGACCTCGTTACTGCTCGGCTTGAAACCGGGCACTACCAAGGTGTGATAAGGCATCTGTAAGAGAGTATCAGTGAGAATGATTGGGTGTCGACAAATGCAGCATATGTTCATGATGCATTAGATGCACCTCTCGCCACTAGTCGCTGTGCCCCGCTGTGACATTGTCAAGGATCAGCAAGGGGTCTGTTTGTGTTTGTAAACAGCATGTTCTTGTTGACGGCGACCTTGCGTCGTGCTGCGTGCGTGTCTGAGGTGTGCAAAGTTCTTACGACCTCTAAGATCCGCGTGAGATCAAGCAGTATGACAACTTCCAGCTCCAGCCCTGTGTTCGACACCACCAAAGGATACCAAAAGAAGGGAAGCGGGACATATGTATGGCGTCCACTGGACAGCAAGTGATAGAGAATTGACAGCAGCGTTAGTTCAACGATGGTCGTGAGATCGAGCTTCTGCACTTCATATACAACAAGTCAAACATCGACGACATTCGAGATTCCCCAGCCAGAGTTGTGGCAGCAATCGACGAATATGCTCGAACAAAGAAATACTTGATGAATATCGGATATGACAAGGGTAGTATTGTCTCCGATCTGATCGCCGACGTTAAGCCCAAGGTACTGGTTGAGCTAGGAGGCTATGTCGGATACTCTTCGATTCTCTTTGGCGAAGCGCTTCGACTAGCAGGAGGTGAGCGGTACTACACCCTTGAAGACAACGCGGAGTTCGCAGCAGTCATTGCATCGCTCGTTGATCTTGCAGGACTCGGCGATATTGTGAAAGTCATCGTCGGCGACAGCGGCGCTTCACTCGAGCGCATGCATCGCAAGGGAATGCTGAAGAAAATAGACCTGCTTTTCATTGATCATACGCAATTCGAGCGCGATATCAAGCTGTCAGAGAGACTTGGGTTGATTTCCGAAGGCGCCGTTGTAGCAGCAGACAATTGCATCTATCCAGGCCATCCAGAATATTGGGAGTACGTTACTAGCTCGGTCGAGGACAAGCGCAAAGCCAGTGAGCAGGCAAAGAACAAGGAAGAGATGGGGAATCCAGATCTTGTATACGATAGTAAGCTTGTACACAGTTTCGAGCCAAGTGGTGAGAAAGACGCTGTAGGAATCTCGAGATGTACTGGCAGGCAGTGAACAATCCCAAAAAGCAGTTGTGTTGGAAGTACACCCGATGAAATGCCCACTGCAAATTGATGTTGTGCGTGCCACGCCTCGCACCTTAGGAACAGCGACAGGCGTCGTGTTCTCGGTTTCGACAGGCCCACAAACCAAACTCTGCCCGGATTGGCACATTCGCCGGGCAGTCAGCTTATTCCATTCGCATCGAGAATTCTCATATCGATGAGCGGGCGGCGAAACTCAAAAATTGCTGCCCCGCTACGATGGAACGCGCTCATGCAACATGATCGTCATGCATCATTCCATTAGCTGCATATTACGCGCCTTCGATTTTAGCGTACCTATGTCGCGTAATCGGCCTGGTTCCGCAATGCCAAAGAAGTCGGGTGCTTCGGCCAGGATTGTGTACGAAGTCAATTCGGAAGTGTCGTTGAGCAGTCGCGATCGTGCCCGGTCCTGAGTACTGTCGCAGCCAATTCACGCCGCCAACCTCCAATCTAGAGGTATTGTGCCCAAGATGCCACTCGATGGCAGTTCGTCTGCTCTGGCGCATCTGTCGCAGAATGCTCTCCTTATTGCATTGAGCCTCATCTTTCTACCGCTCGACGCGTTCGTGCTCTTCTTGAGCTATGCCACCCGAGCTGTCCTGAAACCACCGCCGAGCAAACATATCGTCGGGAAAGATGACCGAAAAACAGTACTCGTCACGGGTGTTGGAATGACCAAAGGGCTTGTCCTGGCCAGGATCTTCCATCATGCAGGCCACAGAGTCGTTGGAGCGGACTTCGAGCCGCAAGGCGCCCTCGTTCCAGGTCGCGTTTCGAACTCGCTTGCTGCTTTTCACCGTTTGCAGAAGCCAGATACTCAGCATGGATCCAGCCCTTACATACAAGGTCTCTTAGACGTCATTCTAAAAGAGAACGTTGACCTTTGGGTGAGCTGTTCGGGAATCGCCTCCGCAGTCGAAGATGGAGAGGCCAAAGAAATCATCGAAACCCGAACAGATTGTCGAGCGGTCCAGTTCGATGTAGCCACGACACAGACCTTGCACGAGAAGCACACCTTTATCGACCACACCAGGGAACTGGGCCTGACCATACCAGAGACGCACACAATCACCAGTAGAGATGCTGTCGACCGAGCATTGAGGGGCACAGTCGCAGGGAGAAAATTCATCATGAAACCCATCGGCGTGGACGATTCTGCCAGAGGAGACATGACGTTGCTTCCGAAAGCGACGCCAGAAGAGACCGCTAAGCATCTGGACAAGTTACAGATATCGAGGAAATCAGCGTGGATTCTGCAGCAGTTCGTGCGAGGCAGTGAGTACTGTACGCACGCTGTGGTCGTCAAGGGCCAGGTCACAGCGTTCGTTGCATGTCCGTCGGCTGAGCTTCTGATGCACTACAGGGCTCTGGCGCCAGAATCAGCGCTCAGTCGAGCGATGCTGACGTTCACTGAAGAGTATGCTCGAAAAGGTGGCCCAGGCTTCACAGGCCACTGTTCTTTCGATTTCCTGGTGGAAGATGCATCACCGACAGACTCAAGCAAGATCGTGTTGTATCCGATCGAGTGTAACCCGCGAGCACACACGGCTGTTGCGCTGTTCAACGGAACTCCGGCTATGGTTCATGGATATATAACCTTGCTCGGAGATGTGCCTGCAAATACTCATGCCTCCAGAGTTGTGACTCCAATTCGACATGATAGGTATTACTGGATCGGCCACGATTTGGTGACACGTCTGTTGCTGCCACTGGCGAAGCTGCTCGTATTCCAGATGACGGTCACCGAGTGTCTAAAGTCCATGCGCGAGTTCGTGACGCATCTGCTCTTCTGGCGCGACGGGACGTTCGATGTCCAGGACCCGCTGCCATGGTTCTACTTATACCATGTGTATTGGCCAATGCAGTTCTTTTCATGCATCATGGGTGGCAAGAAATGGAGTCGCATCAACGTCTCGACGCTCAAAATGTTTGAATGTTAATCCCCGCGTGAGGCATACTTAGGTAGCCCTCGTGATACCGGAAAGAACGACAGGGGACGGGAGCTTCAACGCCCGATTCAACGCCACCTCCTCAATCTCAGCCACATCAGGAGGAGATCCTACCACTACATGTACATTATCTACCCGACGTACTGTAAACACTTCCAACAACGACAAACACTTATTTTCCTTATTTTGCCTATCAGATCGGCAGAACGCCATGATATTGCGCCGTTGGGATCAAGACGAGATCCCTGCGAGGCAGCACGGTCGGGCAAGAGAGCGCAATGCGCAAACACAGAACCGAAGTTGGCGGCAAACGAATGCCATCGAGCTCGTTGTCCAATATTGCCGTCAGATGTGATCACGATACAACTGAAGTCAAATAACCTCGACTGGGACTAAGACAGGCGTGACGGAGAATCGGAGTGGAATCGACTGGGACTGCAGAATGTCGACCTGGAATCAATATACCTCCGCCGCATCTACGCCACATCTGACCACTGCTCTATGGCAATCCTGTCGGCTTGCCTTGATCATTTGAAGCTCTCACAAAGAGCAGTGGAACGGCTTCAATTCGACGCTCCCCTGAGATGTCAATCAAATCCTTCCGCCATTGAATCGACCTCGGAGGGAAAGAACGGCCGCCACACGGTCGCCCCTCGCACTCGGCTACCTGACGCGACGCGGAGGACGCGGGCGACTTCCACAGCGATCAGGAGTAGTAGGTAAGCGGTCATGAATAGTGCTAAATCAGAGCCTTGACTGCCAGGCCGCCCTCGTCTTCCCCGTCATGTCATCCAAATGCTTGGTGTCTCTCTGCTATCGGCGACTCGCCCCTGTGGTATGGTCGGACTTGCTTAGGACTGCATTGTAACACTTGACACTCATGCATGTCTTCCCATTGACATCCACTGCGTGAAGCTTGATGCTAAACATTTTCGCAAATCTGACTCATTAGGATCTCAAGAATCTCGATGCTCACGACCACGCTCCGCCATATCTGTGGAAGCAGTGCGGCGGATGAGAGTACATTGCGCACCATGGAACGAGGACAATGCCATTATACTCTATTCACGATTGTGAATAAGACCATACACTAAGCAGATCTAGTGGCTGTTCCTCGTGAAGAGGCACTGCACAATGTTTTATGCGCTTACAACACACAACGTATGAGTAACCTCTTTGTTTTAAACCGCCTATTCGAAAACCTGCAATAAAGACTTTCGAGGAGATTGCGGTCGCGTGTACAAAGACATCGCTCGAACACTGCATTGTTGTGCGCTAATCATGTCGACATTGTCCACTTGTGCACAAAGCGCTTTGGTGGCGCAACGGGGCATAAAACAAGAGAGGGTTCTCCACGTTCACGGTTCCTAACTCCGTGCATCTTGACGATCTACGAGAATACAGTCACAGTGAAGCAGGACTTCGCATAACGAAAACCAATAATCCTTTGACGACATCAACGACTTTCTCCACGATCGCCTTCCACGAATTCCATAAAATCCCTTCGATATGGTCCTTCCATTCATCGCCAAGATGCTCCTCCCGAAGGTCATCAAGAAGGTCACGGGCAAAGCTGCCGCAGCAGCTGGGGTCAAAGTCCCAACCCAATCGACTCGACCGATGCCAGTCATCATCCTCATGGCCTTGTCTACACTGATCATGATCCCCGGCTTGATCCTGGTCTTCCTCTGCATGTTTGCAGGCCATAAGCCCGGTATGATGAATAACTACGCTGTCTACACCGTCAACGTCTCCAGGATCGGTGGTAACATCTTGACCAACATCAACCAGCAGGTCTTGAGCGGCGATCTCACTGCGCGCGATACGATTGATTTGCCAGCTGTCACAGCTTCGCCAGTCATCGTGGCTCGTGGTAGACATCATGATCATGATAACGAGGACACTACAATGTCGAGTAAGGAGAGTACCAACGCTTTCGACTTCTTCACACATGACCATGAAGACGCGACCACGACGTCGAGCGAGAGAAGAACGATCAGCGCTTCACAATCTACTACAGATAGTGAGGAGACCACTGCGAAGAGATCAACCAGTGCTATCCTCTCAAGTAGAGATGATGATGGGGAGCATACGACATTGAGCCTGAAGATTACGAAGACCGTGCAATCCACCACCATAGCACCAAAGCCGACCTCATCCTCGAAGACACCGACACCTGCCAAGACGATTCCTACCCTTGCTCCAAACAAAAGCTCGGGTGTCACAGGTGCAGCTCAGACGGCGGTCGTGAAGCAAGTCAACAAAGGATTCGCTTCCGCTGTTGACCACATGGATCTTTACGACTTCTACGACTTCCATGTGTTGAGCCAATGCCATGGTTCATACGTCAACAAGAATGGTAGCCAAGCAGCGAACGCGACGATGGACAACGGACCACTCCCCGAGCATTCTAAGACAAAGAAGCGTATCGAGGGCTGTGAGATCAAGACTTCTGCGCTCACGCTGACTGCTATCACATACGGCTTCGGCATCACCTTCACTAGCACAGCTTTCTTCGCCAGTCTCTGGGCTATCCTGTCCTTCAAGAAGAAGCCTGTCTTGATCACGGTCGGCGCCACTTCTGCAGCTTTCTTGGCACAAGGCCTGTCATCGGCCGCAGCCACTGCGATTGCTAATAGCGCCACTGGTCTGGTTGACTTCATTGGCAATCCTGTGGGCATCGATGCTTCAGCTGGAAATTCATTTCTCACCTTGTCCTGGGCTTGTACTGTCCTCCTCGGTCTTGTCGCTGTCATCTGGGGCCTGCTCTACTTCCTCGGTCGCAGACAATCTGCATTTCATGAAGCCCCTGCCCCACGAACGGTCAGCGTAGCATACGACCTCAAAGGTTTTCCTTATCAGGCAAGTGATGCAGAGGTCACACGGCCAGGCCCAGCTCCGACTCGCCCTCCCCGACCTTCTACTCCTACCTCTGCCCAATGGATTTAGTAGTTCTTTAACTGTTTGGCTCTGTGGATTAGAGCCGTACCATACGTTTAAGCGTGTACTTGAGCAGTTCATCTTTCAACGAGTTCTTCTCATGTTTCAGATGTGTCCTTTTCAATCAAATCTAGTACGTTCCAACTCTGCTAATGTGTTCGTATAGGCCTCACGCGGTTGCTTAGCTTGTCGTGGGTCGGCTCATTGGCGCACCTCGCACCTAATGTCAGAAACAAAGAGCTTCAGAACTTGGTAGATTACGGCCACGGCGTGTCAAGGAAATTGCTGCCGGACTCGAAAGGGAAATTTGAGTAGTCAAATTTGCGCCCGCTGCAGGCAAGTCAAGCTGTTCGACAACCATGGAGAACCCCAATGGACTAGGAGCTGTACGCGAGAGTGGGCAAGTCTACGGTAGTCGAGATATTTCTGGAGACCCTTCGAGCTGTGATTTGGGCACCATCGCTCAGGCAGATTGTTCATCGTTATTGTGCAAGAGTTCCTGTCCAGGACCTATCGAGGACAGTTCTTGGAAAGCGGCAGGAATGAGACCCCGGACAAGTTCTGCGAGGCTTCTTGCGCGGCATATGGGCACAAGGACTTCTGGAAAGGTAGGATGAACGAGCCGTGACGGGCTTCAGGTCGATCGTTCGCTTAGTACGGGCTTGATCAGCAGATGGCATCGCGGCGATTTGAGATGTGCGAGAATGCTTGAGAATGTGCCTGTGCATGCGCTGGAGTGGTCTGCAGGTGTGATGTGCTCAGAAACGCATTGACCAGAACTTCACTCACTCGAGTGCTGCAAGCAGACCAAAGCTTTTCCGATCGTTATCTTGGCACAGCAACTGAAGACGACGAACATTCGCTGCCGTCTGCCTTATCTCTCCCATATCATCACCTGCGCAGCGCTAGCACCCGCTGAGTTCAAGCCTAGTCTGTGAAAAGCGGAAGATCGGCAACGGCCCGTCCCAACCGCCTTCCCACAACCCGGAAACAGCTTGTCAGCAATCTATCACTTCGATCAAGTAGCGCCCTAATAGGTGATGCTACTCTCGACTACAGTACATCCACCTTGTTCCTATCGCGCCATCGCTCACAGACGAATCAACACGCCAGTATTTATCAGCCTCATCCACATTCACTCATGCGGCTCTGAGGGCTGCAGCGACCGTCCGGAGAAGCTTGTTCGCACATGCTCAAGACGCAGTACTCTTGTTATCAGACTTCTTGAGAAGCTCTTCTGATCACATCTCGGCTGTCGTCTTTCTTTGTCAAGACCAATATGGCGGGTCCATACCCCTTCCAGTCGTGACTTTGCCCTTGAATATCAAGGCGAGCAGGACAGGGATCTAGGCTCGAGAGCCAAGCTGTGCGATCGATCCGCCGATGCACACTGGAGATTGACCTGATCAGTACTGATGTCGGTTGCACGAGATGCCCTTAGAGGTCGAGCACATTGTACGATGTACAATTCTTGGGCTTCCTGCTCGTCCCAAGGGGACTTGCTCGCAAGCTCATCAATTCCATCATCGCAACGCTTGCAGAGACCGTCGACAGAGGTCTTGTGCGGCAGGAGCGAGCGCCCTGTTACCATCCATTTCAGAGTCCCCACAGCCTCTTCTAGGTGCATCAATGCATTGGAGGAGTTGAGCTATAGTGGAGACAAGCAACACGCTGGTATGTAGATCGTGTCTTGGACCCTCTTCATGTTCGACCCTGCGGCTCTAGTGCCGAGGATCGTGTCGTCGAACACAGGGTAGGTACTAATGGACCGCTTTTGTGAACGTGTTCCGGAGATGCACATATCAGGCCTTGCAGCTTGACGTTCGCTCAAATGGAGTAATATTTTGAGGAGATCGTCCGAATGTGGCAAGTTCTTAGGCGTTGTGACCATGTAGTATTGTTAGATGGGCACCTGGCACTTGTCCCTGTACCACTCCTGCTACCAAGTCATATCGCCAGATCATTGCTATCTGTTAATAGGCGTGACTCTTGCCGATTACCCACATGCCAGTGACGACGATCACAGGCCCGCCTTCCATGTCTGGTATCGCGATGGAAGTATGGAGTTCGCACCACGAAGACAGACCGGAGATGCAGTGTGCTTCACCAGAGCATGCGAGGGAACCCATCAAGTATAAGTATACTTGACTTGACCGGTCTATAGCTGTTCAAGCCATCACCTCATCCTTTAATCTCCAGACCACTCCTACAAATTGACACAGATCGTTCTCAGCCAGCATGAAGTCCTTCGCAGTTCTCACTGGCCTGGCAGCAATCGCCGTTGCTTCGCCATGCCCATACGGCCAGCTCGCAGAGCGAGGCGCTCTTCCAGAAGCAGAAGCCAAGAACTTCTTCGCGGCTCGCGCTGAAGGTGAAGCCGCCGTGGAGGCCCAGATGGCCAAGGTCAAGCGCGAAGAGCACGCTGCACAAGCCAAGTACTACAAGCGCCAACTGAGTCTCGGCGCGCTTCCACTTGGAGGCGGTCTTCTCAACGGTGTCTTGCAGCCATTCTCTGGTCTGCTTGAAGCCCTTGACGTTCCAACGTATGTACAACCTGCGCTGTGTGGTTGATATAACATGCTAATATTCCGCAGTCCACAGGCATTTGGCCTTAAGGAGATTCCAGGTGACGACGCCGACGGTTTGGCGCATCAATATGTCAAGCCTGGCAAGACTGATGTCCGCGGCATGTGTCCTACGTAAGTCACGCTAGCCAAGTCCTGACGAAGCTTCTCTAACGTCCTCAAGTCTTAACACCATGGCCAACCATGGATACATCGACCACTCCGGTATCACGACCTTCGCCCAAGCCGCCAACGCCTGCCAAATCACTCTCGGCTTCGGCTACGACACTTGCACCTTCCTCAGCGCCCTCGGTCTGCTCGCCGGCGGCGACTTGCCATCCGGTAAATACAGCATCGGAGGTGCAGACTCTCGCGTGCCCAACACCCTCGGCCCCTCCCTCGGAATCAGCAAGCACGGTTTCTTCGAGGTCGACAATTCCATCTCTCGCCAAGACCACTACTTCGGCAACCAAGCCGACTTCCAGCTCGACCGCTTCAACCAGCTCGTCGACATCACCTCCAAATACAACAACGAGTTTGGCAACTCCGCCTTTGCCGAAGAGCGTGTTCTCCGCTACAACGAGGCCAAGAACAGCAACCCACAATTCAACGCTGGCGTCAGATGGCTCGCTGTCACCACAGCCGAGCGTGTCTTCATCTTCCGTGCCTTGCCCAACGGAACTCACCCTGAACTGGCAGACTACCGCAACATCGCACCTTTCTATCTGAACGAGACGTTCCCGGAAGAATGGTTCCGTCGTGCCACTCCCTACAGTCTCGCGAACACCGGTACCGATATTGTGACCCTCCTCGCCTCTTCCTCGGAGCTTACTGTTCCGGGCGAGAACCAGGGTCTCAACAACTTCGTCCCACTCGGTATGGATATTGGAAGCGTCACGCCTGCTGAGGCGACTTGCTTCTTGGCCACCGCGATCTTCGACGAGACTCCGGGTTTCTTGGCACCTGGTCTTGCGAACAATGTCGATACTGTCAATGCGTTCTTGAACGGTGCTGTTCTGCCGTTCTTTGCGCCTTTCAACTGCCCGGTCACATCGTTTGCTCAGCCTGGAGTTAATGCGACGAGCAGCGAGGCTGGTGTTAGTGAGGATTGTAATGTGCTGGTTAATGGCGAGTACCAGTGCTAGATTGGAGGATGAGTTGGTCACTGAGGGACGAGGGAAGTGTGGAATTGCAGCAGATGGAACTGGTGATGCCCGAGAATGGTTGGTGGTTGAACAACGTGCGAGGTAGTGCTGACTGATGTGGAGCGGATCATGGCTTGCGTGTTGACGGATTTACGGCCTTTGGATAGATTTAGACAGTCGCAATTCGAATTCCTGGTCTTGACACTATACTGCTGTAATTCACGGCTCTGGTACTCTTCTTTTTTGGCGAAGTCATAAGGTGAGGTCACATAACCCCTGTACACATCTTCAGATTCGAACATGGATTGCCTGAGAAGCTGTATGCGAGACTTCGGACCGACCCTGAAAGCTGCCTGCATGGGGTTGATAAGCTTCTAGCGCATTGCTGGAGCAGCCACGAGCTGATATCGCAAAGGTGGGTCTGTACTGCGCCGTCGGCCAAGAATGCTGGAGCTCACCTTGTCGAACACCAGTTCATGACCCAAAGGCGCTTGGATGGGAATGCGTTGTGCGCCTATGGCTGTCACTGCTTATCTCCTCTGGAAAGCAGTACGATAGGGCTACGTGAGCCGTACGAACAGGGGTTCTCTCCAGGATCTGCCGATCAGCCATTTCGATAGGAGCGAATATACAAGAGCTGCCATATCGCATCTCAGCAGACCAACTCTCGAAGACCTCGAATGTCATCATTGTCAGCATGGCAGTCCCGTCACCCCAGCAAGCCTCAATCCTCCACGGAGAAATCAACGACACAATCGTCCCCGGCACCACCCACCTCATCGACCTCAACCACACCATCCACACCAAACACTCCGCAGCACACCAAGACGTAGTCTTGATCCCCACACCAAGCGACGACCCCGACGACCCCCTCAACTGGACCCCCCGCCGCAAACTCCTCAGCCTCATCTGCATGTGCGTCTACACCTGGTTCACCGGCATCACCAGCGCAAACGTCTACTCAGTCCTAGTCCCCCTATCCTCCGCCACCGGCCTGACAGTAGCGGACCTCAATGCCGGCACGGGATACATGTTCCTGTTCTGCGGGTGGGGTCTGCTGTTCTGGCAACCTTTTGCTCTGCAGTATGGGAAGAGGTTGACGTACCTGATTTCGACGGCGGCGGTCATCGCGTTGACGGTTTGGGCGCCGTATACGAAGGGTAATGGACAGTGGATTGCGAGGTCGATTCTGCTGGGGTTTTTCCTGGCGCCTATTGAGGCGTTGCCGGAGATTACGGTGGCGGATGTGTTTTTTAGTCATGAGAGGGGGACGTATATGGGGGTGTATGCGTTTGTGCTTGCGGGGAGTAATTATTTTGCGCCGGTGATTTGTGGTTTTATAAACGATGGTCAGGGGTATGAATGGGTGTTTTTCTATCCGGCCATATTTTGCGGTGTCGCGTTCGTGTTTCTGTTTTTCTGTCTGGAAGAGACGAATTATGATCGCAAGACCGGCCCACCACTGGCGCCGGATGATGCTAGTCCAGTACAGGGACTGTGGTCGGTCAGCAAAGAAGAAGATGCAGAGTTCGCGAAGCGACCTACTACTGGCGCCATCCCGTCAACAGATTTCGAAGCCGGTGTCATCGCATACAAGCCGAAATCATATCTTGAGAAGCTCTCCCTCCGAGACAAGCCACGCCCACAGCGCATGGCCTACCGAGCCATGCTCTCCTTACGCTTTCTGACCTGGCCCGTCATTTTCTATGCTGGCTTCTCGTATGGCAGTTATCTTTGCTGGTTCAACGTCATGAACGGCACCGCATCGATCATCCTTGGCGGCGCGCCATACAACTTCTCAACCAGCATGGTTGGCCTGAGCTATGTGGCCGCCATAATCGGTGTTGTTGCTGCAAGTGTATACACGGGGTACCTGAACGATTGGATGTCGCTCAAATTGGCGAGAAGAAACAATGGGTATGTCGTTTCAGGGACAAGATTGCGCCAAATTGACACTGATATCGCGACAGCATCTTCGAGCCAGAGCAGCGGCTTTGGGGATTCACAATTTGTCTCTTTGTCCTTCCCGCGTCGCTGCTGTTGTGGGGAGTCGGCGCCACGCATCAAGTTCATTGGTTCGGCCTGATCGTGGCAATGTGTGGTATGGCTTTCACCAATACCTGCGGCATTACGCTGAGCGTGAATTACCTCGTGGACAGCTATCACGCTATCGGTGGCGATGGCATGACCACAATCATCATCGTTCGAAATACGATGAGCTTTGCCATCGGGTATGGTATTACTCCCTGGGTCGATAATCTGGGCATACAGAATTGCTTCATCAGTGCGGCGTTCGTCGGCTTAGCGGCTTCTTCTGTATTCTTGATCTTTGTGTGGAAAGGGAAGACATTTCGGGAACGGTCGCGGCTGCAATACTGGGCGCTGGTCAGGAAGCATGTTAGTATGGGTATGGTTCATTGAGTGCTCGCCCAAACTGCCAATTCAGAGGAACGCTCACACGTAATGCATACGCCGGAGCTAGGATCGTCGCCCATGCAGATATCGGACACGTTAATCGTACATATATTTACAGGCATCATCCGACGCTACACCCCTGTTCTCAGTGCGAGACGTGCCGCCCATTCTTCACTGCGGGTAATACTCGGACATAGATGATTTTGGACCAGTCACTATACTGTCTTTGATCTGGTTTGGTGTTTGAGGATGTTCAGCGGGAGCTGACTTCGCACTGTCCCGCTACATCTGCTTCAGCTAGCATAGCGAAAGCGCGAATTCAGCACGGAAATTTCTTGTCATGTTGAGCCAGTCTACTCCAGCGCGAAAGCCACAAGTCCAGTAAAAGTAGCCGCATAGATGACTCCTGCCCTCACAATGTTATACGTATTCCAACTCTTCACAAATTCAATGGTGTTTGTCTTCTCCATATCCCTGTCCGGCGGCGCATCCTCATATGGCTCAATCTTCTCCTCCTCACCACCAATTCTCTTGATCTTGTGCACCAGCGGCGCCATGAGGCCAAGAGTGTACGGAAACACACTCGCTAACACAGCAGCAGCACTAGCCCATTTCCTCCATTCCGGACTGTAAACGGCGCGAGCACGATATGCTGAAATGCTGAAGATGCCGATGGCGAAGAGTTCGAGAGGTACTACGAAAGGGAGATTTAAGGCATCCATGCGCGAGAATTGTTGGGCCACGGCTTTGTAGGTGCCTGAACTGCCGAAGCTGAAGTTAAAGCCTCGCTCTTGAAGAGGTGTCGCGGAGGGCGTAAGTCGGCCGCTTTCTTCCTGAAGGCCCGGGACCTTGAGGCTGGAGGGCGACCGCGATACTGATCGTGACGCTGATGGCGAAGTCCTTGTGGAGTCCAAAGGACGTAGAAGTGCGGGTATGACTGCGATTGCTGTGGCTGTTTGGGCTGTTGCGATTGCGAAGGTGGACGCGATTGCAATACCTTTTAGGCCAATCCAGGTGCGAGATTCGTGCGCCATGGCTGTAACGGACTCAGAGCAAATTCGATGAGATGCACGATGGAAAGGCAGATGGGTGAGTAAGGAGATGTTTGTAAAGACGGGAAGAATATTGTTGTTGTTGCCGACTCGCGTGAGATGACCATCGTTCCTGCGTCAGTGGTGGAGCTGGTGGAGCTGGTGGAGCTTCGTCAGGGTTGGCACGAGCCACACACTTTCCATCTCCTCAACACATGAAACAACAGACAAAAACAATGATATCCACCTGCATCTATACAAATGATCGTGGCATGAACTCATCCGTCAAATCCACAGTGGTCCCGTGACTGTTCGATAGGCAATATGGACCTTTCGAAAGTGGCGGACGGGGAGTTCAATCCAAATGTTTCAGGTTGGATGTCTGGAGACGAAGATGAACACAATGCTGACGAGGACGGCGTGCGGTTCGCTTTCATGCATGGCTTTCAAGTCGAACAGCGGTCGAAAAAGTAGATCGAACGCCATGGGTGTCTATATCAAGTACGCATGTGGTCAAACCAGATTTGAAGTCGAATGAGCCACTTCGCAGGTTCTGGTTTCTCGACACGATTAGCGACATGGAACTGTACGAGAAGAACGTTTGGAGCTAATGCGCCGCTCAGCTCATTCGCTCCGAGTCAATGCACAGGAAGGCACAAGATTCCACGATGTCCATGAATGTCAGCGATGATACTGCTAGAGACGCTCTTGGGCAATTGTTCAACCTGGACAGTGGCCTGCTCAAGAAACAGTACCAGCATCAGGGCCTTCAGGGATCTGATGGCATCGACTCATTTATCCTGGTTATACAGCGCTTCCAAGTCGACACCACTGCGCGTCGGCAAGGCTGGGGCCACAAGCTACTGGCACGTATGCTGAACGACATACTTCGAGGAGCGAGAGCTGCCCAGAAGACTGTCATTGTACTCACCATGCCAAGCAACCAGAAAAGGAAGTCAAAAGATGCACGTTCAGTCTAGATCAGGCCATGAGGAGAGCTCGAGCTTTCTGGAGATGTATGGCACCCGTCCGCATGCGCGAGACGCTCTTCTTCGGCTGGACTCGGGCCTTGTCAAATAGTCTTGTGAGTAAGTACACAGTTTTACTAGAAAATCTGGCTCGCGACGCAAAGATCGATCGTAAGCTTTACAAAATGCGATGTTGAAAAAGGCTTCAACTTCACAAAGATCGTGAAAGGACACGCTCAGCCAACACGACATTGCAGGCTTCGTCTACGGGCTGGGCTCTACAGTGATGTGTGTAGCCATGAAGTATGTTGGCTCGCGATGAGGCCACACGCAGTAGCGTGGAGAAAGACTGGCTCCTCCGTAGTCTCCTCGTTGAGCAACATGTCAATGTTCCTCGCAACGGAATGCCCCAACATCGCTTTGCCGCGAGGGCTTTTCGGTCTGTGCTGTCTTGCGAAGGCGGATTTGAAGCTGTGTGAATCTGTCTGGCAAGCACGGGGATCGATGGCAAGCTTCAACCATATTGTCCTACTTATCTCCCCATCTGCGAGAGGGAGCGTATGGGACAAATTTGGAAACTAAGCAGTAGCGGTACACTTCTGACGGAGAGAACGTCATCACGAGTGTCTAAGCATGGTCGAGCAGATTACGCCGCCCTGAGTGCTGCATGTGAATCTGGCTTGTTCATCTACAAGCGCGTCCTCCTGCGGAAGATGTCAAGATTGGGAAGGTAATCTCCCATTCACAAGGACGAGTCGCGTGAGCTGGTTCGTGGCACTGTTACATTGTCTTTGAGACCATGCCTCACGAGTTTCCTGATAGGTTGTAGCTGATCTAGAGGATCTGCAGCTACCGAGACCCTGAGTGGATTGTCTGGCTTCTGGTTGGCGGAGAGCTTCATCAAAGAAGCTTAGCTTCAAAGCTTTGGTTATCAAGCAAGCACTCACTACTTGGTAGCGTCGGCGCCATGGACGTCTGAGACTGGTTGACCGAGCTGTGAGTGAACCGCTCGTGAAAGATGCGAAGATTGCTACATATACTGGTTGCCGCCATGAATCACAATGGCAGTACAACGCAACACTTCAGCTTTGATTTCGTTCTTTACACCTCATCAACATGCTGAGCAAGATCGCTCTGCTCCTCGCAGGAGTTGTTAGTGTACTGGCTGTGCCGGCTACGCATCAACACATCAAGCGTAGCTCGTACACAAGTGAGGAGGGTGTCGAACATACTGTAGTTCTGGATAAGTCCACGAACGCAAAGCTAGATTTTGTCACCAACAGTGGTGTCTGCGAGACCACTCCTGGCGTCAACCAGTACAGCGGTTATCTCGATGTCGGAAGCGGACTGCATATGTTCTTCTGGTATGGCAGACCTCAATTCAACGCCGGCTATCCTGATGACCAACTTTTGAAGGTTCTTTGAGGCTCGCAACAATCCAACGACGGCCCCATTAGCTACCTGGTTCAACGGAGGTATGTGAAGCGCAGCATTTTGCGAACGACACCGGTGTCGTCTGAACAGCAGGGCGTTATACATTCATCGGCTGTACTCGACAACCATTCAGCGTTGCCCTCGGGAGTGCTGGCACGTTGAAAACAGCAGTCATTGTGTCTCGCGCCGCGCACTGCTGTCTGAGCCATTGCAACATATCCTCTGCCTCCAGTTCGACTAAAATTGACTAACGAAGATTCCGATAGGCCCCGGCTGTTCTTCCATGATTGGCTTATTCCAAGAGAATGGGCCATGTCAGTTCTACAATGGCTCATCAACGCCGAGCATCAACAAGAACTCTTTCACCGAGTATGCCAACATGCTGTATGTCGATCAGCCCGTTGGCACCGGCTTTTCTTACGGTGACGACGGTACACCTGATATTGAAGGTACAGTTGCGGCTGCTCCATACGTTTGGACTCTGCTCCAAGCCTTCTACAAGCAATTCCCACAGTATGAGAGTCGAGATTTTGGCATTTTCACGGAGTCATACGGCGGTCACTACGGTCCAGAATTTGCCAGCTATCTCGAAAGTCAGAACAGCAAAATCGATAGTGGGAGTGTCACTGGCGAGAAGATCAACCTCATTGCCCTCGGCATCAACAACGGCTGGTATGACCCAATCATCCAATACCAAGCATACATCGACTATGCTTACAATAACTCTTACAAGTAAGCAATTGATTCTCTGGCGTATCGAACCCATACTAATGTGCCCAGCCAACTCATCAGCTCCAGCCAGCGTAGCAGCTACAACTCTCAGATGACTAATCGCTGTAAGCCAGCTCTTCAGAAATGTACCAGCTTGACGAGTAGCTCTAAGACCTCGTCTTGCGAGTCAGCAGAAAGCACATGCCAGCAATATATCGAGAACTCGATCATCAACTCCAAAGATTTCGACTACTACGATGTTCGTGAGCCATCGAACGACCCTTACCCACCGGCTACCTACCAGAACTACATCAACTCGGCCACGATCCGCAGCAAGATTGGCGCTCAAGTCAGCTACACTGAATGCAGCAACGATGTCCAGAACAACTTCGAAAACTTTGGCGACGATAGCCGCAGCACTTTGCAAACGATGCTTGGTGACGTACAGTCCGGCATTCAGATTCTGATGTGGGCGGGAGATGCCGACTTCATTTGCAATTACCTGGGTAACTTTAATGTTGCAAAGCAAGTCGCTCCCTCCGGCTTCAACAGCAAGTCGCTACAGAGTTACAAGGTCAATGGTCAAGCTGGAGGACTATACAAAACACAAAACAACTTCTCGTGGCTGCAGGTATATGGTGCGGGGCATGAAGTGCCGTATTATGCTCCGGCCGTGGCTTTGCAGGCTTTCAAGCAGACTATGAGCAAAGCCGCGCTGTCAAGCACGTAGATGGAAGTAGAATTATCACTCAGTACTTCTGCGGGCAGACCGACTAGGACAGCAAGTAACAAAGACGAAGCGTTGACACCAACAGGCAAGAAAACCACCTTCCTATTTGAGCCCTTCGCCAAGAACTCGAAACGCGACATCAATCTAAGCCCTCGAGATTATTTCATCACCACATTTGCTTTACCAGATCGCCTTTCCCGCGGTCCAAGTATGAGTAATTTCGCTGTGGTTGCCACGTAGCGACGTCGATGCTGAGCGCACCGGAAATACGAGTGGCTCTTGCAAAATCAGCACTTATCAGTGATACAACGCCCTCTTATCAACTCATCAACTTCACATTCGTGCACTCTTATCCTTCTCCTACTGTCATTTCTACGTCCTACTAGGTCTCCCGGACTACAACTCACACAAGCCTCGACTTGCAGGCCCTCCGGCCAGCATCTCCGCCCTCAGCAGAATGCCCTCGTCCACGTCACTCCTATTCCGCCTCCCTCGCGAGCTGCGCGACGAGATATACAGCTACCTAACCATCGACGAGCCCTACTTCCCCGACGCCTCCTACAGCACCTGCCACCTCAAACACGGACCCATCATGGCCCTCACCAAAACCTGTCGACAACTCCGCCACGAATACATCCACTATATCCGCACCGTAGCAGACCTGAACATCAACCTCACCCCAGGAACGGGATCTCCTCGCTTCCCCGAGCCAGCCCCATACCACTTGAGGGAATTCCGTCATCTCACGATCTATACGTGGGCGGCTTGTACTTTTGGTGCTGGGTTCTGGGATAGTTATTCCTATCCCGAGAACCGGACGATCGGGCTTCTGATCGAGCATCATTGCAGGGTGGGACGGGTGTGGATGGCGCAGTTTGAGGGTTTGAGGTCGGTGAGGTATAAGGTGGGCGTTAAGTGTGAGCATGAGGGGAGTTGTCTGGGGCGGAAAAGGGTTGTGGGTATGGTGGATGAGTTTAGGGATCTTTTGAAGATTCCTTTTGTTAGTGAGGTGGAGGTTGTGTTGGTGGAGGGTTTGCGCGCGCGGTGTGCCTTCTTGGAGGGTGAGCGGGGGTGTGGGGTGAGGCGGATTGCGCGCTGGTCGTTTGAGACTATTGTTAGACCTTGGGTGCGAACGTGATCGAATCTGGCTTCGGGGCGGAAGTCCTTGTGAGTCTTGAGTATGAGTCCTTGGTACGGAACGTGGTATTTGGTATGCAAGGTGAGTAGCAGTTCATTTGCGTCCACAGCCACTGTCGGGGGTAGTAAACAAGCTGAATTCGGGGCAGCGGACGTTGTGTCAGCCAATCTTTGAGCTACCCACGTCGCGTCGAGTATATGTGACAACAATCACACCGGTCTCGATCAATCGGGCAGAAACCTTTTGCGTATATGTATCGAGTGACGATTCAGAAAGGACTATACGGGAGCCGAAAAGCCCTCCATCACCGCGCGACCATACCCGCCGCCTCTTCTTCGCCACCTATCGCCAGACAGCAAGCAAACAACTCTCACCATCAACGTTCGCCAAAAGCAGCATAATCATACAACTGCCGACATATCTACCAAGGCCAATTCGCAGTGTCAAGCATTCGCAAAGGTAATACAGGTCAGATCATATAGCCTCAAACGCACTTTCACTGCTTGTGCGGCACTGGGTCAGCTGGAATCGATCTCTCCTCGCAGTGTGATGACATCATATGCCGAATCGTCGAAGGTACAAATGTTGTACGACTGGGAGCGAGAGCAGGAGGTTTGGTGGGGGTGAAGAGGATGAAGGTTTGGAGAGCTGCGGCGAGCAAGGAGGAGGAGATGGTGGGCGCTGGAGCAGGTGGCGAGGTGAAGGGCGAAGATGGGGACTGGAGAGGACTGATGGGTTGAAAATAATCTTTCGCGTCAGAAGATGAAGAAGAAGAATCACATCGAAGCGTTGGATAAGAGAAAAGATGAGAGAAAGGAAAGCCGAGTGCTTCGGTAAGTTCCCTGGAAAGGCAAATCGAATGTGAGTATCTTGACTGACCCGTAATCACAGCCAGACCAGTGCAACGTATTCGTTCTCGCAGTCTCAAAGAACGTGATACCATAATTTTGCCGCACTTGCTTCACCTCCGAGCATTCCTAAAATCCGAGTATCGCTGTACTCTCCTAGTTGCGGCCTCGAATCCTATAGCCCTTTTTCGCGACCACCGAAGCAACGATGAAGCCTCTGTCGCTTTGATCCATTGATTCTCCTTCATTAGCTTCAGCACACGCCCATCCTCTGAAGAGTCAGTCGACCAACAGTGCGTCTGCAATCGACTAAAACCAGCCACAATGGCGATCAACACTTCCTTGCTGAATCCATTGCCATCATTCAAGGCAGTAGCGATGCTCAACTGCATCTTGTCACTTTCGGCTTCAACCTCCTTCCGCCACAGTGTGACGCTCGCTTCATCCTGTTGTGCTTCAACAGAGTCTGCTTCCAACCACGGAAACATTGCAAGCACAGAGAACTCCGTTTTCCAAATAGGGTCTTTGTCTCCCTTCTTCAACTGATGTAGCCGTAGATCGAACGCTATTGGCTGCGCATGGCGAGGCTCGACGTAATATACTTTGGCAAATAATCGATTGCCGTTGGTCTGAAGTCTGAAGTGGCTGATATACTGCAGGACATGATCCGAGAACTTGGTCCATATCCTCAGCCTGTCCGTGTTGTGGTAGGTCTCGAAGCGATTTTGTCTCCAAAATATGCGCGTAATCTCGGTGTAAAGCTGGCGGCATGTCTGCGTGAGCGCGAGGTAAGGAACAATAGCTCTATAGCCATGTGCATCGTAAAGTGTTGTCACGGCAGAACGGCGTTTATGATTCGACAGTGCTGTGCTTGGCGCGAGACCTTCTTTCGGCGATGTAAAGGGAGCGAGACCTTCTCTTCGTGGCTGACGTTTGTTCCTACGCTTGCGCGTGGGCCAAAACGCTATCACGGCATCCTCGACAAGTTGAAGGTAGGAGAAAATCTGGTCGCGCAGTTCTTGGGGTATAACCAGGAGATGCGCAGGTGGATATCGGCTTTGAGATACTTTCGTCTTAAGTCCATAACGCGGACATATGGGTCGCGCGTCCGGTGACAGCGATGATCCTGGTCGCTTCGGTGGCATATCGTGACGCTTGTAACGATATATTGCGATACCGCTTGGGATCGAAATGGCCTGCTGCACTTCAGTTTACCAGAGCTGAGATATGCCAAGTCCTGGCTGGCTTACCAGCTGTGATATAGCTTTTAGGCTCGGTGCTGGTCATCATGCTCTATTCTGTAGGAAACATCGTCCACGGCCGTATCCACAGCTCACTCGAACGCGACAGCCGGCTTGTCACTCAGGCGCATCAGTTAATGGCACATACCGCACGCCATACTCCTTCTTCTTTCGCACATTACCACTCGCATCCTTATCAATCACATATATGTGCTGCACATAATCCTCTTCCACCGGTATGAACAGTCTCCCAGGACTCCGCAACTGATCAATCAGCATTTGCTGATGTCCGGCCGCAGCAGCTCCCACATGTATAGCATCATAAGGTCCATCCTGTGGCCACCCCTTCCTCCCATCCGCTTTCACATACTCTATACCACCATTGTCCATGAGATCCTTTCCTTCCTGGCTCTTCCTCGTATTGTTGATGCTCAGTTCCACAAGAGGTTGTATATGTTCAATGCCCACCACTTTGCCTCCAGGCTTGACCAATTCTGCGAGGACGTGCGTAAGGTAACCACTTCCACTGCCAACATCCAATACCCTCGCGCCAGGTTTCAGGAACGGTAAGAGCGACTCAGCTGCGTTGGCGTGCATGTGTGGTGCGGAGATGGTTGCTCGGTGGCCGATAGACTGCGGGGAGTCCTGGTATGGTGAAGAAGGCGCATAGTGAGCGCGATCTACGCTCTTCATGGCTTGTCTGACTCTTTCCGAATTTATGAGGCCATTGGCCGACATGTTGTCTATGAGGGCATCGTTGGTCGGACCGGAGGAGCGCCAGGCCATCCTTTGGGAAGTAGAGAAGTGTCGCCGTGCGGTTCGAAGGAGAGACGCTGTTGCTCGAGCCAGATAGAGTGGAGCTGCCGCGATTGAGGCGGCCAGGATGATGTTTGTAGCAGGCGTGGTGTCCAGATCCCTGCGCAGTCTTACTTAGGGCAGTAGGGAGTGACGCATCAGTGTTCAAATATGAATAACGCCAAGTGTATCTAGGTAGGCATCGGGGACCATTCATGCATGTGTACTTGGAAGCTCGAGGTCGACTTGTCCCACATTACTCCACGTCACTTTTACAAGCGTTGCGGAGAATCCATGTTCGCTCCACGATGATCAGATCAAGCACTGACATCTCGAACACTGACCCAAGCACTGAGACGAAGAACGACCGAGGAAGCATGAGAAAGGACGTTTTTGAAGAAGGCCATCGCATAACCATTATACAACGAAAAGTATGCTGCACAACTGGTCAGAAACATGCATTGGTTCCGTATTTGAGGGAGCACCAATCTGCTTCAACCTCAGTCCAACTACCTCATCGTGATTCGCCGCGAAATCCTACTGAACGCCTCGAACTGGGTACACAAATGCCCAGTATGCAAGAGTTGCATCTGTACACTTCATCACGCGTCATATGCTCAATCATATGCCACTTAGTGTCCCATGATACCCCAATACTTCTCACAGCCGTGACTGCCGCCGAAGTCGCTCTTCCAAAGGTCGTTAAAAGCGGTGTAGAGAAAGAGGTTGTGGCTGATCTTGGACTTGATGGAATCAACGGCAGTCTGCTGTGCCTGCTTGCTCGGCACTGCAACACCGTTCGTCTCACCCTGGGATGGCCAGCCAGACTCAGTGATGACGACCTTCTTTCCACCACATGCCTCACTGATACGCTGAATTTGGTCTTTGACAAAGTCCCCAGCTTGATCAGCAGTCTTCGTACCATCAAAGAAGGCATGGCAGTTGGCAGCCGCGTAATCGGAGGCCTGGCAGAGACCCGGGTTGGCGATAATCGCAGTAAAGGTGTCGACGGTGACAACGCTTCCAGTAAAGCCGCCCTTTCTTAAGAGGTCGCGAGCAGAGGCAATAGCGCCAGTGACCTGGCCGACGGTAGCCTTGCCACCATTGACAAGCTCATTACCAATAGAGACGGTGTCGATCCTGCCCCACTGACCGTTGACCTGCTGAATGAGCGAATCGACTTCGTCCTTGAGCTTGTTGATCGGATCGAAGATGCCAATAAGAAGCTTGACCTCAGTGGCAGCCAGGACGTTGGCGATCTGGTTGCAATCGACGCCATAGATGCGAATAATGGCATAGCCACCGAGCTGAGAAATGTCGCTCTTGACCTGCTCCGCGCTCTTGCAGCTGTTGTCGGCGTTGTATGGGGTGTATGTGATGCCGTGGCCGTGGTCGGATCCAGAACCGGAGCCAGAGCCAGAGCCGCTGCCTGATCCAGACTTTGGCTTGTGTGCTGGCACGTGCTGCTTCTCCTTGGGTGGCTGATATGCTGGCGCATGCTCCTTCTGCTTGGGTGGCTGATATGCTGGCGCATGTTCCTTCTCCTTGGGGGGCTGATATGCTGGCGCAGACTGCTTGGGTGGCTGGTATGCTGGAGGTTGCGGAGGTTTCGGAGTGGCCAAGGTAACGCCTTGAGTAAAAGTAGTGAGTGGCTTGCCCTTGCCGTCGACGTAGACAACGACGGCCGGTGCCTGTGCATGGGCTTCCTTGGGCGGCTCGTAAGCGGCAGGTTTTTCAGGCTCACGCTTGTGGGCGTGGCGATGCCCGTGATGGATCGCAGCACTGGCAGACGCGACCAAGGTCAGTCCGGTGAGAAAAAGACCAGCCTTCATGTTGACGGTAGGATGCTGGTAGTCCGTGTGAATTGCTAACTTCTGCTTGCTGTCGGACCAGCCGGATTAGTCTTCTGTCGCGGTCGTCTTTTTCCACGGTCGTTGTGCTCGGAGTGTAAACGAAGGACTCATGAGAGGCGGATTGGGGGAAGTGCTATTCAAGCATCGTGCACACTCTCAATGCACATGTGATGTTGGGTACAATGGGGGGGTATCTGCGCATGAAGGTGATAAGTGAAGGACTAGACTCACGAGGAGTGCGCAAAGGACCACGTCAAGTGATCGAGAAGGCGATTCTAATGGAAAGCTGTTGTGTTGCCTGCCGCGATGTGCCGGAATGCTGCGATGGGATACGCGATTGGACGGGCTGCTATTCAAGGAATGTAAGGGCGTAAGAGAGTGTTGCGGCAGTCGATATGCCTTTGTCGATGGTGATGTTTGAATGAGTGTGGGTGGCAGCCAGCCGTCGCTTTCCAGAGCGTCAAGGTGATGTTCAAGAGCGGAACGCCTGTGATGTTGTTGTCGTGCGGTGAGGAAGAAGAAAGATGGGCCAGAGGCTGCCCTGGGGGGGGGATGGGTTGCAGGTAATCTCAGTGTGTCACTATTGGAAGCCAAGGCCCGTATTGTTTAATGTCGGAAGGAGCGTCACAGCATGGCTCCTTCCCCCAATCATGGGGAAGCCGGCTCCACTCTGATGCAGGACCACTCTCTGCCCTTGCCGATTGGGGTTCGTATTGGGCCAATTTTAAAAGCTAAGCGAGTCGCCTTGTCTCTAAACTGGAAATTTTTGACTCAAGACCTTTTTTTACATACATATGTACATACTGTAGTAGCCGCCCCGTTTGTACGCACGCCATGCACGTTGGGAGAGCGTGGCAGCCATGACATGACTACATGTAGTGTATCAGCCTATATACGTGTCATCGTGACCCCGCACGAGCAGCAGTAATAATCATAATAACAGGATGATATGAAGCGCTTCTTGTGACAACCAAACGTCTGATTATCTCATTACAACAAGACAAGGCTAACAGCTGAGCCTGTAGTGGAGTGCGGCGAGGGTTGGCTCCGAGCCAACCACGCGCATCCATGGAAACTTACAAGACATGAACATGTTCTGGCCATCTTCCGACCCGGCAAGGAGAAACGCTTCTGCGACACGGATCTTTCCTCCCACTACTGCAAAGAAAAAAGAGCTCGTCTAATAAATGCATCTACAACACTTGTTGGCTAATTCTCTACCATCATCATGTGTATATGTAAAGCAACACAACCCATCCTATCGACGGAAACCGTCTTGCCGCTCGCATCCGTGACAGGTGAGATTCCAGAATCCTTGCACAACAGCCGAGAGCTAAGACCACGGTGCCAACACCGCGTGGACGACTGCATATCGTGGTGCACATGTTCCTCTTCTCCGATGCAATCGCATTGCTCGTACTTATGCACGCGCTCACGCCTTGACCTCTGGACTGTCACCAAAGCACTTGGACATCATTGCAGGTGGGTATCTGGCTCCCTTCGATCCACCGACGCTCTCCACCGCCGAACGGAACTCCTGTGCCTCTTCTTTGCTGAGCTGCACATTGATCGCGTCTGCATTCTCCTCGAGATACTTGACCCGCTTAGTACCTGGTATTGGGATGAAGTCGTCGCTGTTTCATGCTCAGCTACAGAAACACAATTGTCATTGACGGGCTGCAAAACCTACCCTTGAGCCAAGACCCAAGCCAGACTCATTTGTCCAGGCGTACAATCCTTCTTCTTGGCCATGGCAGACAACGTCTCAACCAGTGACAAATTGGAGTTGAAATGTTCCTCGGAGAAGCGTGGGTGATTGAAGCGGCTATCCTTCTCATCCAAATCACTGCGGCTCTTGATCGTGCCTGTGAGGAATCCTCGACCGAGGGGTGAGTATGCCACAATCTTCACACCGAGCTCTCTTGCTGTCTTGAGGAATTCTGTCTGCTCGGACTCGATCTCGAGAGCAAACGGCGAGAACTCCATCTGCGCGGCCGCGATTGGGTGGACCTTACAAGCTCTTCTCAAAGTCGCCGCCGAGCACTCTGAGAGACCGAGATACCTGATCTTACCTTGCTTCTTCAGCTCCACCATCGCGCCGACTGTTTCTTCAATCGGCACTTTATCATCCACGCGGTGCTGGTAATACAAGTCAATCTGGTCGACACCAAGACGTTCAAGACTTTCTTTGCAAGCTTGGTGCACCCACTCCTTGTCGCCACGAACTGACATGGAGCCATCAGCGCTACGGACATTCCCGAATTTGGTTGCGAGGAAGATCTCATTTCTGCGACCCGTGTCTTTGAACCACTTGCCGATGAGCTTCTCGTTCGTGTGCGGACCATAAACATCGGAGGTGTCCCAGAAGGTAATGCCCAAGTCTGCAGCCCTGGTCAAGACCTTGGCCGATTCCTCGTCATCCCAGCCGCCGTACGATGTGTAGGCAAAAGACATGCCCATGCAACCCAACCCTTGAGCCGAGACATTATCCTCTCCGATCTTGCGTTGTGGGTATTTGGCCGACATTTTGTTTTGTTGTGGGGCTTTTTCTTATTTCATTCGTCCTCTTATTAGATTCTAAAGAATGTCCTGTACCAGTAGACGTCACCTCGAAAGTGGTCAATTCAGATTCCTCACAACGCGAGTCAATCCTTCTTCCTCCCAGGTTTCTTACGAGCTCGGAGAGTCGATGCCGATCTCTTATCTCCAAACGCCGATGCCGACCCCTCGTTCTTACCGGGACTGCATTACAGCTGATACATCTTGCGTTTCACAGCGACAAGGAACTCCAGGAAAACAGACGTCGATCACAGCGCGGATCTGGGGATCTGAAACAAGCGGTCAATGAGCAGGAGCGCAACATCGGGAAGGAGCTCTCGAGAGTGACAGGGGCAGGTACATGATTGTAAAGTTCTGTCTGAATAACCCAATGTAGCTACGAATGAGCTAGATCTCTCAGAGCAGTATGAATAATGAATGGCGAATGTCATCTTCAGCCAACTTTCCTAACCTGTGACGCTGATCGACTCACCTCGCTATAAGGTAGCCCTCGCGTTCTTCGCCTCATCTGGCATTTCAGCAACCTATTCCTTGATACCACCTCAGTAACACGATCAGACTGTAATTGTCCCAAGGCAGACTACCCATGTAGGACACGTGATTGCTGTGTAGGCTCAAGCTCTTGCAATGCACGATTCAGAAGGCTTTAGTGATTGGTAGGAGATTCGATATGTGTTCATTTAGAGAGAGGTGGGGACAGGATGGACCAGACGGAATCTTGCTTGAGGTAAGATGTCTTACTATCTACACATTGGCAATTGTTCCCCGGTGAGGTCTGAATGCTTGCAAGCGCTCTTACCATTCTCATTCAATACTCGCATGGGAGCATCTTGTCTTTAGGACCGGGGATTCAGGGTGTCGTCATCTCCTCCTTCTTGACACTTCCGGTCCCATACAGTACAGTATACAATGCTTTGCTCTAAGACCCTTGTGGTCATTGTAGTCTGGCCTTAACAAACTGTCATGGTGCACGTTTTGACGATTGCGAGTGAGAGAAGTGGCGTTCGGGGCTAAGCTCATTCCGTGCACCTGGAAAGATCTGTCGGTATCGCGAACTCTTTGGTAAGTAAATTAATCGGCTTCGGAGTCTTCGGAGCCGCCGTCCGACGAGGGTGGTGGTGAGGTCGGGGATATTTGTTGTTCGCCGCCTCTCATATCGTCATAGTATTCGCTCTCCTCCTCGCTATCGAATTCGTCCTCATCACTGCGCGATGCGCCGCCCGATGGGTCGCCACGGACAGTGGTGTCAACAGCCGGACGCGAGCGCTGTGCGTTTTCAGCCTCTCGCTGTGCCTTCCGTTGTTGCCACTCCTGCTCTTCCGCGAACGCAGCATTATTAGCCCGACGTCGCATCTCACGGCGTTGTTCACGCTTGATAGCGGCTTCCTGCACAAGACAACGGCGATGAATTACGACAGGATCGCTCTCTCGAAGCTGGACATATGCTTTGTAAGTCACCTGCGAGATGCCGCACCGTTTGTGCTGTGCTAGCAGCTGCGATGTCAAGTCTGCCAGCTCACCAACCGTGAAGCCTGCTGCAGTGGAGGTCACTCTACACACCACTACGTTCCAAGAGCTTGTCCCAGTCACGCGGCAAACTGCATCTGGATTCTGTCGGGGGCAGTTGAGTGTGGCTTCCATTGTGCTGATCGGAGGATCGCAGATCAACATGGATCGGATACGCGAGCCGAGTCTGGCACTGTTATCGGTACACGTGTAATGGACCTCGAGTTTGGTAGCATCCTCGATGTCCTGATTCATCGTCCAAAATGAGTATCGAGAATTCTCGTCCCGGCGAAAGGTCTGATCTTCGTCTGCATATCTGCCGCCAGGCACATCGTATGCCCCACGAAGATTCCATTCGAAGTCTTTCGTGGTCCAGTGTCTCGAGTCGATACCGTGGAAGCGACGAGAGAAGGGCGAGTAGTAATGTCCGTTGTTGTGTGCAACCAATCCGAGCGACTTCTGTAGCCGAGCTGATCCGAGGACGGTGTCGCGAAATTTACGCTGAACCAGCATGGTAGTCAGCTTGCCAGGAGCGTTCAGGTACGATAGTATCTCTTCGAGTAGTTCTGGAGTGTCGAAGACCTGCTGTGCCTTGGCGGCACTATTTGCAGAGACGTGCTTCGCGGGTGGTATCAAACTCCAGAGATGATCGGCAAGATCGCCCAAGACTTCAGCGCTGGCTCGAGCCTTTTCCAGTGCTGCGCTGACCCGTGGACTCGTGGCACTGCTGGGCTCGATTCGACTCTCGAGCTCCTTGAGGCTGCTGTCAAGTGCTGCTTGGCTGTTCATGATTTGCCTCACGCCGTGATAGTTGAGCGATAATCCAGGGCTACTTTTGGTGCCGAGGCGGTCGCCGACATAACGAAGAGAGAGACATGGCTCAGAGGATGATTGACCGGGTGTCGCAGAAAGGCTGGACGGAGTTTGCGCTATGGCACTTCCCAACAGGAGCTCGAAGAGGCGGTCCATCTCGAGATGATCTGGACGCGGTATGTAGCTTAGTTGTGGAAAGCAAGAAAACGAGTTCTGACTTACAAAACGTGGGTAGAAGTATGTGCCCGACCCTTCGCACGGACCACTGAAGCATCCGACTCATTGTTAGTGGCGTGCTTGTGGAGCTTTACATTCACTATTTCTGCTCGCATTCACTGTCTGCGATCTCACGCGCCTGCCGCTGTTCACCTGCGAGATGCTCCATGGCTAAGCTTGTCGCTTCATACTCGTCGATGGCCCTTCTGAAGATGCAAGCACAACTTTAAGTCCGTTACGTCAAGCCTTCACTTCGGCCACTCACATGCGGTAGGGGCGTTAGGCACTTCTATGCCGAGCAGCGCCAGCAATGGCCGAAAATGTTGCTGTAGATTCTCGTCTGGACGCAGCTGTCAGCATCGTAGGTAGCGCACAAATGCTTCACTCCTGTTCATGACATGCTAAAATGTGGACACCAAGATGTTACCTCCTCGTCCTAGGTGCTTGTCTCGCAGACCGATCCGAAGTTTGCGAGAGGAAGTAGCGCTTCGTGAGAGACATCTCCGCACGTCAAATCTTCATAAATCTGTCGTATTGCCATTTTTTCTACTCGTAGCTGTCACTGTTGACTCTGATGCCTAGCCTCCATTTTCTCAGAGCTAGAATAAGCTGTTGCCGTTCGGCATGCGGCACCGCGCTAGGGACCGCCTTCTCGCACTGCCACAAGAGCTCCAGGATGCTGCGCTCGACTTCGCCTTGGCGATTCCATTTCCACCAGCGTGCCTTAACCCATCACATTTACATGTCTGGCATTTCAGATTCAATCGCACCCAAAGAGACCGAGTCGCCGGAGGGCCCTAAGGATACATAGCTTTCCGCACAATTGATCAGCATGACCCAGACAGGATTGAATTGTCATTGAAATCCGTCCGGATGCCTAGTGGGAACGAACTGTTCACCACTCTGCAACAAGTGCCCACTGCCAGCCGCAGATCAATCACGAGTGACGTGAGCAATGTATGGCATGAAGCTGATCCAAGCAAGCGCATGCGGATATCACGATGACCTGGTACTCTCAAACACTGGTTGTGATTCATGTCTCAGGTTCATAGAACCACGGCTCATTGCATCAGAGATAATTGCAACCAGTTGACGACCAGTCTGTACGATCCTGATTGTGCCACAACTCATCTTCGCTCGATATGGGTCGTTGAAGCCAATAGGAATCGAAAGGTTGTCTCGTGTCTCCCATCGCGGACCTTTGTGGGAGGCTGTCTTCAACTCAGATGTCTTGATTGGCGCGACGATCTAGGCCCGACTTATAGAACGGCTTAATGAGCCCAACTTAGGTTATGAGGCGGAGAGCGGATTTGCGGTATGTCAGCTAAGCAATGCCTCCCCGAAACGTCCTTGTCATATTCCATAATTCTCAAGAGCATCACCCCACAGCATCATCTTGCATAGCCTCTGTACACCGCCTCCTCACATCCTCCACACCCTCAACGCCTTTCCACTTCTCCAGCACCACCTTGACCCTCTCCCACTGCTCCCTCGCCTCCTCCTCCTTCCCGGCCCCCCTCAAAGCCCTCAATCTCACCGGCGAACCAATCACCCACCTCACCACCTCCCTCTGCTGTTCCCTCCCATCTCCCACACCAACACCATGCCCCTTCCTCAAATCCCCTTGTAGCGTCTTCGCCGTCTGCGCAATATGCCCCACCGCCGCACCAAGCGTCCCAGTCCCCGGCATCATCGGATCCATCTTCTCCCTCATACTCCGAATCGTCTCCGTAGCCTTAATCAATTTCGAATAATTATCATACACCAGCGCCTTCTTCTCTCCATCCAGAGTTCTGATCTCTCCGATCAGACCTGCTTCAACGCGTAACACTCCTTCGAGGCCTTCGCGCGTTAGTAGTTGCTGGACGTAGGTGTTGACGTCGAAGTCGGGTCTGTCTAGCTCTGATTCGATTTCTGGTTCGAGGGAGGGTGTGGGCGGCGAGGAGGACCGTTGAGAGGTGGCATCGCTAGCTTTGAGGTTGTAGTAGTCACGTAATGCTGCGCGGTTGCGGCGGAGGGAGCCGCGTTCGATTGCGGATTGGGGTGCGAGTCTGCTTGAGACGGAGGTGGTGGTTACGTCTGTGGAGGCGGAACCTCGGCGGGATGAGAGTGTCAGAGATGGGCGTGGTGAGGCCCGAGGAGAAGCTATTGTTGACATGGTTGTTGTGTGTACAGAGTTGTATTGTAGGAAAGCTGGTGATGCTCGGTGTGTGCAGTCGACGCGCCGGACATAAGTGGAGTTAAGCGAAGTAGAGCAACACGATGTCTATACGAAGCCACATGAGCACAGAAAGAGGCGTGCTATGGGTGAGAGGCAGGCTTCACTGCATGTGTAAGGTTCTGTCGTTTTGTGTATAATCTATCGTTCTACTCGTTGGTCGTTACCCCAAGTGTCTATCGTAATGGCAGTTTATGAAATGCGCCGCAGCTCCTAATTCTCAAGGTTCCACCTCGCACTCCAGTGGTGCCTGCTCTCATTCCCGTGTCCATAATCCCAAGGACCACCGTACCCACCGTGAGGATATCCAGGCGCTCCCTTGCCCGTGCCGTTGTAGGGCGCAATCGAACTCAGACGTTCCCGGATACCTGTCTGCGCAGTTCCAACCGGCGCATCATAATCCACAGTAAACACGGAAATCGAGCTTTGACATCCTCTATTTAAGACGTCTGTCTCGCCTGGCAAGCTGCAATCGTCGTTGATGCAAACATTTCCACCCGGAGGCACGATGTTGGCATATGTGAAGAGCTTGCTGGTGCTATTGAAGACCGCGACATCGTAGTCGGCACCTCCAGTAAGGCGGCTCTGGACAAAAGGTGGATCAATGCAAGAGTCGTTGGTCAGAGAAGTAATGAATGGTGTGTTGACGCTGATGCCGTGGCTCAGTGGCAGGAGACGTTCACCAGCCTTGGTGTTGTTGACGAGAGCCTGTACGACCTTTACAGCCAATTGAGCCTGAATGGTGGCCGGATCAGGATAACCGGAGGCCGTCGTTTTGTTGATCCATTGGTATGAGCGCTGCTCGCTATTACCACCCGAAAACGCAATTGCTGGGTATCCACGGCCGACAGATGAATATGTATATCCTGCTGTGCCGGAGAGTGTGTATAGGAATGGACCAAGGTTGGTGCCGAAGTTAGGTCCAGCGACCACAAGATCTGGTTCCTTGAAATCTGTGAAATTGGGAATCACATAGTCGAGACCAACGAAGGCTGTGGCTGCTGGAGTGCCATTGTAATACCAGATATTCTGATCGACTGGGTCTCGACCAATAGATGGTGCTCCGGCCTTGATGAGACCATACTCGGCATCACGAGCAAGCGAGGCGTTATTCGTGAAGACTGCTCGTCCACCCATACCAGACTGGTTATCAGCCTCGCTGACAACGACAATGTTGTGGCCCTCTGCCTTCAACAGGCGGTAGAACTCGCGAATCTGAGCTGAGGCGAAACCATCATCATTGCCCATGAGAATGTTCAGGGCTGATGCTGTTGATGCAGCGAGAGCTGCGGTTGACGCAAGAGCGAAGGAGATACGCATTGTGCTGCTAATTCTCGTAGTCAATGTAGGAGAAAAGGACAAATCGAATAATATATCAAGGCTTTCAAGCGTGCTTAATATGGCCTACACTCTATAGACTCTGGGCCTGCAGAGGAGCAACAGTCCCAGATTGTACTCACCATGCAGCGTAGATGGCTTCAGCATGGCGGTCTCTTGGCGTATGTAGTGACCCTTAGAAGCAGTATCATGTTCTGGCTGTGTCCACTTGATAACGCTATCCGCAGCACGTGGAGCGGCCGAGCGGGTCATCCCCCGTTTGGCGTGCGACCTGCTGTCATTGATCTTGAATTCTCGTTCGTGAGATCGTCATATCGAGATCGTGCTTGCTAGGGTCGAAACCGGCCTTAATAATGTCATGAGCTTCGAGATCACGCTTTTCATCCTCGTAGTCGAGCTTGATGTCACGAGTTCGATGTTCTTCTCTCGCGTAGGGTTGTCGTTGCCAACGCAATTGCTAGCGTCATCATTATCACGTGATACTGCTCACGCTGAGTCATCAACGACTTTAGCTGGCGCGGAGCTTTCTCATAGGGTTTTGACGCCAGCGCTAACGCGCGCTTCTGGAATATCTAGCAACATTGACGCGATGACAGCACCACAAAACACCCATTATATCAGCTTCATATGTTGACTATTGTATTCGGCTACACTGAAAACCCGTCTCGACCTGTCCAGAAACGCTGTCGCTACGCGTCCGTTCCCACCTCGTGTTGGTAACGATTTGCTAGTCGTTATCAACGTGTTGGCAACAACCGACGCCGGCAACGGTCAACGAAACCCTCCTCGCGAGCGGCTGCAACCTTTGCAATATCGTTGCGATCGCGCTTTTTGTACTCGTTATGGCTATCGTGCCCATCATTCTATGGCGATGGCGTCCGGGCTCCGACTGTCCGGGCTTCGATGTTGTTCTCGGGAGCGGCTGCAACCTTTGCAATATCGTCGAGATCGCGCTTTGCAAACGCACTCGGGCATGAAACCCAGCCGCAGCCTGGTTTATGCTCGTCACGAGCTTCGACTTGTGATGTGTCCTGGGAGCAGTATTAGTGCAGTACAGATTAAAGACTGTCGTTGTTCTACTATACCTTTGGTATAGGAGCGGCGCTAACTATGCCAAGGCCGACAAGGCCGAGGATGAGATTCTTGGTATGCATTGTAGGCGTTCTTTCGATTTTGTAGAAAAGGGGAGAGCAGAGGAGAGGAGAGGATTGAAAGGGGCGATCGAGAGACGGCATCTTACCAACGAGGCTACAGTGAGCGTAAGCGAAACTTGGACAAACAGGGATGTTTGAAGAGCAGGTTATGCCTACTTCAGAAGTCGAAGCGCGGCTGCTGTCGAATCCTACGTGGACGGAGGCAGTGTCCGGTGGCAGTAGCAAATAGGATGCTCGATTTCAAAGGCCGCTGTCTGTCCAAGCTTCGCTTCCACTCACTATATATACCTAGGTAGTGCCTGTCAGCAGCGGCGTGAAGCAGTGCTGAATAGGCGCACAACTTCGCAGCTCACCAGCATAGTCCCTGTTCAGGAACTGCCTCCGTAGCATAAACTCTAGGATGGGATTGGGCACCACGTGACACGGTATTTTGGTAACGTTCGAGTATTGATGCTGTCAGGCACTCCAGGTCACTGGCCGCACAGATTGCGCTTTTACTTGGCGGGACTTCCTGATGACCTCATTTGCGGCTCAACGGTCGGCACTTCAAGATGCGGAGCGCTGCGAAGCTTCGATTCGAGAAAGTCTGACCATTCGACGGGACGCGAAACCGCTGGACCGAGCCGGTACTAGAGACACATAATATATTCTCGTCGAGATGGCATCGAATGCAGAAGCTGTACCGCGCCGGCCTTCAAAGTATGTTCATGAGATGAACAGTGAGGAGCGACTAGAGTCGTTGAAACAGTGGGCTGAAGAGAAGAAGTATGTCCGACCTGGTGATGGCGGCACTATTCAAATCAACGGACCTGCTGGTATCAATGCGCTTGCGTTTGGTGGGCATCTCGCGACAGCACATAGCGGCAGCACTGGGCGTGCTGCTGTCGATAGATATGCTGGTCAGTATTATGCCCCAGTTGGGCCACCAGCGTATGGAACAGCAACACAGGAGCCAGTTACAGAGAAGAAGAATGCCTTGAAGCGGTGGTATGAGAAGAGGAAAGAGAAGAGGCATGCGAAACGCAATGCTGGTGCGCCGCCATACGTCCCTTGACACGTGGTCCAATGAATCTGCTCGTCAGCTGATGGCCGTCCTGCTTCGAGGACGCGGTGCGACAGACGTTCATCACGATATACGTCCAGCAGTGCGCTGCGCAAGATCTGCGAAAGGAAGCATGCCACCTTCGAAACATCGTACTTGTTCTAGGGCACCGGATGCATCGAGAACACACCTCCTGTGCTCACCAGCTAGAACGGGCGCCAGTCCGATATCTGCACTTTGACTCGCACACCTTTCGGCCCCAAGTGGCTTGGTGAAAGCCGTTCGGACAGACCTGCTTGTTGTTGCCCTGGAGGCCCAGCCACTGGCGAAGCATCTCTTGCTATCGCGAGAGACCTGGCTCATGTCGCTCAGTGCAAAGATATGAGGTCCGTGGTCCTACTCAAGGTCCGTTTCGAAAGTGGTCCATGTAAAATGGCAACTCAATCGACAGTGTTAGCAGTGAGATTCTCAGTCCATCCAGCTTTTTCCTTGAGCCCTCTTTTCCTGTCTTGCCTCCACTTCTTGTCCCAGGCATCGATCTTGCCGCCAAGTACTTCAGTGCCTCGACTGGTGAGCATGATCACGCCTCGTGCCACCGTAAAATCCCTCAGTACAAGCTTGGCACCGATGGGCAGGTTTACATTTAGTCCGCTGACAGTCTCAAGCTCGAGCGCATAGACTCTGTTACCTTTGACGTCTTGCAAAAGCAATTTATGAGGTCCAGAGAGTCCGCTGGCAGAAGTGGCAGGTGGGTTCGGACCTGAATTGTCTTCGTCATCGGGCACGACGCGGATGACTTCGTGGCCCTTCCTTGTCTCGCCTTTCTCCTCCATCTCGATGGCTTCGACCTGACTCCACCTGCTGCGACCAATGTCTTCAATATCGAGGAGTTGGACTGGCACCGGACCAGGGATTCGAAGCTCCTTGACTTCCGGGCTTGCTATACCAGCTGGAAAGACAGCACGAGGTGTCGTCTGTAGAGAGGTCGTGATGTCTGTGCCCAGGAGCCGAAATTCGGCTGTTTTTTGCAAGGCTTGGAGGGGAGTATTCGGCCTGACAGATTGCGCGAAGTGCTGCAACCATTGTTGCGTGGGCGGGATATGCTTAGCTGCTAGTGCATTATGGATTTCGTCTGTGATCTGCTGCATGCTACCACATGATGGCTGCAGATGGCTATCTGCATTTCACATGTTCATGGTTTGAGGTCAACGACGAGAAAGAGCTTTCAGCGTAGAGAAGACGCGATCGCGTCGCGTCGAGATATCCAAATAGAGTTCGTACTAGACCAGGGAGCGCGTCGGTGACCTCATGAATGGAGACGCGTCGAATTCGTGGAAGCTGTCGCGAACATTGTCGTGGTCAGAGTAGTAATTCTAAGCAAGCCCGAGATGTCTTTGAAGCGAAAAGCAGTCGACGTTGCAACCGAGGCAGCCAAGAAGCCAAAGGCCAATGGCTCCATTACCTCCTTCTTCGGCCAACCAAAGACGAACCCTCCGACGTCCTCTACCAACCCATCACATCCGACGACCTCACCCACAGCACCAGAGACTGTGCCCATCAAATTCGACAAAGAATCCTGGTTATCGAAGCTCAATGATGAGCAAAAGCAACTACTCAAGCTTGAGATAGAAACGCTCCATGAATCCTGGCTCGCCGTTCTGAAAGACGAAGTCACGTCCCCCGAGTTCCTCAACCTCAAACGCTTCCTTAAAAAAGAGGTCGAAACAGGTCACAAAGTCTTTCCTCCAAGCGAAGATGTCTACAGCTGGTAATGTTGCACCACATCAAGCTCGTTTCGCAGTGCTGTTCCGCTAATCTCTCGTTGTAGGTCACGACACACGCCCCTCCCATCCGTCAAAGCCGTCATTCTCGGCCAAGATCCATACCACAACATAAATCAAGCGCACGGCCTCTGCTTCTCCGTACGCCCGCCGACCAAAGCGCCGCCGAGCTTGAAGAATATGTATATTGCGCTCAAGAAGGATTATCCCAGCTTCAAGGAGCCGCCGATGAATGGCGGTCTGCTGACGCCATGGGCAGACAGAGGTGTGCTGATGCTGAATACGTGTCTGACTGTGCGGGCGCACGAGGCAAACAGTCATGCGAAGAAGGGCTGGGAGAAGTTTACACAAAAGGTCATTGATGCCGTGGCCACAAAGCGTACGCGAGGAGTCGTGTTTCTAGCATGGGGCAAACCTGCACAAGACAGGTTTGTCTCTAGCACAGGCATTTTTGGGTCGTGCCACTGACGTATTACAGGTGTAGCAAGATCAGCGCGAAGCACTTGGTGCTGAAGAGCGTACATCCAAGTCCGCTGAGTGCACATAAAGGCTTTTTGGATTGTGGTCACTTTAGGAAGGCCAACGAGTGGTTGCAAGAGAAGTATGGCGAGGACGGCATCATTGACTGGAACCTAGATGTCAAGCCTGAAGATGCTGGTGTCTGAGCCTGACAAATTAATGTCGTTGGAACGACATTGCACAGCATGGACTCTAGGCTTAGTCGCCTGTGGTGTCTCGCGATCGCAGCGTTGTTCCGCTGTAGCCGGAGAGATTGTATAGAAGTCGGACTGGAAATTGCAAGATTATGCAAGCACTACCACAGGACCTCGCACTGCTTTCGCAACTTCTGGGGAGATTGGCAACGTTTGTGTAGCCTTTGCATGCCGTGCAGACGCATTTGGCTTTCATGGGCATTGCCTCTACTTCGCGGATAGGCACCCTCAGTTCTCATCTTTAAGTGCATAAAGTAACTGCTGCAAGCTGTTCTCTCGCGTCCTGACTCCGCTGTGTCTCAGGCTCATGGTACTCTGCAGCACATTGCTCGCCGGCAGCTTCATCTTCCTCAAACTCTACATCGTCTTCCTCGAGGCAAGCAACGCATTCGCAATAGAATTGCCAGCAGTTCTAAAGAAGCGAGTCAGCCGTGCTCTCCAAATCGCCACTACTTCAGCAGGGAGTTGCAATTACCCATAAACACCGCCGCCTCTCTGTCTTGCTCTCAAGCTTCTCATTGACAGTGAAATCCATGTAGCTGATACAGATCTCCTCTCCCTCCGCAATATCTTTCAGAGCCTCGAGCGTGCTAGTACCGCCACCTTCACCACTACCTGCTTCCGCATTGGGACGGCATGAGTGATTGGTCTTGGCAGTCTTGAGGTCAACCCAGCAGGATCCGCGCGACTCGAAGGCGTTTGCTTTGTATATCCTGGCGAGCTTGGTGTCGCCTATGGCTCCCTCGTGGAGCTTGGGGGCGTTAGTAGCTTTATGGCGGACTGTACTCGTGTAGCTTACAGTCAGGAACATGGCCTGCTTTTGTGGACTGAGGTCGTTGAATGCTTGCTTTATTGTCGCATCACTTGTTGGTCGTGTGAGACGCATTACGGACCGCTCTTGCAGGATGGTGGTCCCGGACTCGATGTTGCGGGTCGCGAAGATGCCTTCGCCCTTGAATCGCACGGATTTGATTTCGTAGAGCGCTGACATTCTGGGAGGGAATCTCGGAGGGAAGCGTTACGGCGGTTAGGATTAGTCGCAGTGCGAAGGTGCACGCGTGGAGTAAGTACAGGACTTGGGTGAGCTATTATCAATGAGTGGACCTGAGGCTGAGATTTCCAGGTTCGACCCGCGTCACCTATCTGGCGCGTGATAGACTCCGCCAGTCGGACCCAGCTACCGGAGAGCATCAGAGACGCGCAGGTAGTAAAGACGTATGATAGACACTTTGAAGCTCGCTGGCGATGCGGTTTCCCTCGGGGCTCCTACGATAGAAATGAACATAAGCTACAAGATCGTGCAGTCTGTCTAAATTGCGAACTTACAGTAAGAGTCAGTAGAGCTGTGGCGCGCACGTAGGCTCTGTTCGTTCATAGCCATTGCTATAGGCAATGTGATGTTCTCACCCACTGATTTCATGTTGCAGTAAAGCTGTAGCAAACAATGGTGAGGCTGACCGACCCACTCTTGACGGTCGCAACCTCTATATTCGAGCGCGATGAGCAGCCCATACCTTGGCGCGAGCGCAGATCAATGACACGAATAGGTCCTTGCAACGTTTTCGTGACCACACTGCAATGCAAGCCATGTTTGCAGCTGCCACTACATGAATGGTCCGAGCGGCGACATTAAAAGTGACTGGAACCTGCAGATCAGCCGACTGAGAATACCTAGTAAAACGAAGAATGACATCAACGTGCTTGTCCCATGCATGAGGTGTGGAGGGAACAATGGTGATTTTCAACCCTCCCCATACCTCGCCAGAGCTTCTCACGATCTCACGGATCCACTCTCCGCCACCAACACCTTCAACTTCTCCATCTCCCCACCCATCCACGCCATAATCGCAACAACATCAGCACCGCAATTTACAAACTGCCACCCCTGCCGTACCCGCTTCGCCGCATCTTCCGCGCTCAGCGAAAAGTGTCCAGCGAACTTACCCTTGGCCTTGGCAGCTTCAAGGACTTTCATACTCGCCTCCTGTACCTCCACGATCTCGGCATGATCGAATGCGAAATAGCCCATACTGCTCGCGAGGTCGTTGGGCCCGATGAAGAGTGCGTCGATCCCTTCGACGGCGGCTATGGCATCGCAATTCTCGACTCCTGACCTTGTCTCGATCTGAACGATGATGGTGATCTTTTCGTTCGCTTGGCGCAGGTACCCGCGTGGCGTGAGATCGAAATTGGCGTTTGCGAATAGACCGCCGGCGCCTCTCGTTCCATGTGGGAAAGAGATAGAGTTGGGGTAGTGAGCGTGGCGGGAGACAGCGATGGCTTGCTCCTGTAGTAGCGACTAGTAAGTCTACATTCATTCATATTTGAGCAGGGGAAGAAGTCGCTTTTGGACTACCTCAGTCTCAACCATCGGCACCATGATCCCATGTGCTCCAGCATCCAGCGCCCGTTTGATCATCCAATTCTCACTCCCTGCGATTCTGACGATAGGACTGGCGCCAGCACTTGAGACTGCGGCCACGGCGTGGTACATTGCTGCATCTGGAGAGCCACACACGTTAGCATTCTTGGCCTTCGAGGAATATTGTAATTGATCGTCTTCTGGTGTGGTGGGATTGCTGATTTACCGTCGATATTGCCATGCTCGCAGTCTATCAGGACCCAGTCACAGCCTAGGCTGGCTACTGTTCTTGCTAAAGTGTAGCCTGGGAACTCGAGCCATTGGCCTATAGAGGGAGCGCCGCCTGTCGCGGCTCGCTCGAGGGATGCTCGGAGGCGAGTTTTGCCGGTGGCCAGATCAATTGAGGCCTTCATGGCTCGAAGAAGTCGATGTCTCGTGCGAGCGGTGATTTTTCAAATAGCTTCCTATCGTGCCACAAGTATGGAAGAGCCTATGAATGCCGTAGGTCGGACGCGAAACGCTAGATACCAACGGTTCCTAGAGGCGTTAGCAGCTCAGTAGGCCGATGCTCGCCGATCGCTTGGCCGGCAAGCCCTGGCAGAGAAATGAAGATCTCGGTTCGTGTCGCTGAGATTTGCATTCCCCACGAAGGACTGAGGTCGTTGATGCCATTGAATACATGTTGGAAGTCTAGAACTACAAGCCGTGGCAAGAGCTTATCGACGCCCTCGCGCCACCTGTTCCGGTGCTGTAGTATACACGTCTCTTACTCTTCCCAGATCGCATCGTCATCGTCACACTGCCTCAGACTGCTTTTTGACATTGACACGACATCTATGACGGCGCGCTCGGCTGTGTATCTACGTCCATCTTCTCGCCCACACCCTCCTCTCCATCACCAATATCCTGTACGGTGACATACTTGCTGATCTCCTCCTTCGTGATGATCTTCTCGTTGAGCACAGCAGTGGTTCCTGGCTTGAACCTATAGTTCCTCTCTTTCTTCCCTCTCGTGTTGGGAGTCTTGTAATTCCTCAACAATTGTGTCTTTTCTGGTGTGATGACACATACATCCACGTTGCTACCTGATCCCAAATCGTTCCAGATACCTGCCTCGATCGCATCCGAGCACAACGCAACTGCCTCGTCTCTGGTCATTTCTGCCTTCCACTGCGTCTCGAAGACGCTCATTGCTGCCAACGAACCGGATCCCATGGTAACGTATGGGAGCTTATCCGTTGATCCGTGGGCGTGAACGGTGAAGAGATGGGCGCCTGTAGGATCGCAGCCGGCTACAACGAGGTATGCGCCGATGTGGCCCTGATAGCGGAAGAGATGCTGCTTGAGCATGGTCATGACAGTAACGACCCGAGGCTTGCGGCCGGTGGAGAGGGAGTGGAGCTCGAGGTTGGAGGAGATGATGGCGGTGGTGAATTCAGTGTCTGCTGCTGTACCGGCACCGGCGCACCAGATCTGAGGGGCGATGTAATGGAGCTTCTCGCAGTTCTGAAAGTGCCGTGTTAGTACGTATCGACAGCAGTTATTGATAGGTGCATCTAACCTTGTCTGCTACTATAGGACCGCTGGTAGCTCGTGTGTCTGCTGCGATGACGACGCCGCCATCATAAAGGCAGCCGACGATGGTGGTACCCGTGGATGTGGCCTTGGGAAGTGGAACGCCTCTCGCGTGCAGGGCGACGTTTCTGTTGTGGTTGCTGAAGTCGAAGCCCGGCATCTTGTGTGGGTTTTCCTGTTTTCGATGTGACTGTCTGTATTCTCGTGGATCTTCGTTATCGTTCGTGATGTAGTCGTCGGGTGTTTGAGATGCTTGATCGTTGTCGAGCTGCAAGTGGCAGCTGGAGAGATGATGAAGCTCTTGGAGCCTGAGCTAGCACTTGATGGCGCCGCGACTCGGAGCCAAGTCCGTTCGTCCTCCAAACGCGACATCCTGAAGCTCAGAGCTCTCCATCCATCTTTCTTTCTTGATAAATTACTGCCTCGAGTTGCCTGCGCGCGCTCACACAATAATACAGCAACATCTTCCGCCTCGGACTACAACGCACCAGCTGGCCAGATCCGGCGATCCACTCCTTTTCCAAGTCCTTTAGCTCCAGCACTTCATCGCAACACGAACATCACGACCCGGAGCCCACAGATCACAAGCATCGATATATAGACGAGGTCTATACGAGTTCGGATGGAAGTGGAGACGATATGGCTGAAGTAGTCAGTGGTGATGCGATGCCACAAGACGGTGGGGCGTTGGAAGGAGACGATGAGATACCTGAAGTTTATGAAGGCTTGGGAATCGGTTTTGTGCATCCTGGTTGGCACCTTCATGGACCGACAATAGTGTCAAAACCATGGGCATCAGACAAGTTACCCGCGCCGACCTCGTCGCTGCTGGCTGTAGCGTCCAAAAGAGGCATATACGCGGCTGCGACTCCAGACGGACTCATCATCAACACTACTGAGAAGACACGGAGGCAGTATATGAAGACACGCCCGGAGAGGGGTACGATCCTGACAATCGAGCCCGAGTTGACTCTGCCGTTGCCACTGCTATCACATGTCGCATTTACAGCAGATGAGAGTTGGTTGGTCGTAGCCTCAGAGCAGGGTGGCGGTCTTGCAGTCTACGAGACCGCCCTTCTCTCCAGTGGAGCTCAGCCAAAGCACCAGATCAGCACCAACGGTACCAGCCTACGACATCTTATACCAAACCCAAGCAGCCAGGACGAGAACATCAAGAGCCTGTTCATCGTCATCCTCGCAGATGGCACTCTTCTGCTAGCCAACATCGTGCTTGGTCAGTTGATCGTGACCAAGCAAGGCACAAACGTTTTCCAACAGAATGTGTCGTGCGCAGCATGGGCAAAGATGGGAAAACAAATGGTAGTTGGCTTCACGGACGGCACTGCTGCTCGCGTCACAATAGACGGTGAAGTGGCAGAAACGATACCCCGTCCACCAGAGGCGAAGTGGCAGGACATGCAAGCTGAATGGGAAGGAGCCCAATCTGCTCCTTTGTCATCGATTGTCTGGCTTCGAAGCAAGGGAACTATGGTGTTTCTCTTGGTCTATACTCCCGTGTACCCTCAGGGAACAGACCTTGAAGCTGTCAACCAGGAATCCGAGTACTACATTGTGGCCCACCCCAAAGGCGAGCCATGGACATTCCGGAAGGTTCCTGCTCTCGTGGATGCAATGGGCCATGCGCGCAGAACGCCGTCGAGTCAGTTCATTCTACGCCTGAACGACTGGTTGCAGCTCGAGGACATGTTGATCGTGTTGGCTAGTGCTTCCACCGAGGTCGGCATATTGACAGATTTCAGAGAGCCCCAGGGCCCGGAGGTTCCCGCTGGCTATGCGAAATACACTCCCGAAGAGCTTCGTAAAGTGACACTCGTGTACGGCATGGATGGTACGACTCCCTTCTCACCGACAGGTTCTGCTTTGGACCTTGGCGCTACAGAAGTTGTACCCTATCCTACTCAAGATGCGAAAGAGCTCGACCCCGAGATTGTGAATTCTCACATACCACAGCCAGCTGTCTATATATTGGGCTTGGACGGCACATTGACAATCAAGTGGTTGATCTATAATGAGGCCATTTACAAAAAAGCCTTCGCGCCCGGCATCGTTCATAGGTCAGGTCGGTACGCGACTATAGCAACAATTGATGGCGTTGAACAGGAATATACCGATTCTCTCGCAGGCAGTTCGCCAGTGGATGCATCTCGTTCTGGACAGAACTTCTCTTCTGCATCACAACCTCCGCAAACCAGCCCCTTATTTTCAACGAAACCGACATCTGCTGCTCTTGAACAGTCCAAACCATCGACTCCAGCACCGAGTGGAAACGCATTCGGTAACGTAGGGCAGATGGGTCAATCGAAGAACTTATGGGGCTCGTCGACGCCGGCACCGGCCTTTGGCAAGACGTCGACACCTCAGGCATTTGGAAATGCAAGCCCCATGGGTCAAAAGCCGTCTCCATTCGGTCCGCCGCCTGCAGCATCAGGATCGGGGGCATCGCCCTTCTCTGGTTTCGCAAGTCAACCTAGTGCCTTTGGACAGGTAAGCAAACCGGCAGCAAAGGTCAGTCCCTTCAGCAGTATTCCCGCGTCAAAGTCGGCAGCGCCGAGCCCATTCGCCTCGGTTGGACAGTCCAGTGAGCCCAAGGGCTTTGGGAGCCCAATACAGAACAATACCGCTGCTAGCCCGTTCCTGCAAAAGGACTCATCCAACCTGTCGAATCTCAGCAACTTGTCGACACAAAATTCGGGAAGCACTGTTAGCGGCTTTGGGTCAGGGGGTTTCGGATCAGGGTCTGCCTTTGCTAAGAGCTCGTTTGGCAGCACTTCACGAGAGTCGACGGCGAACGAGGACTCCGCGAAGCCAGAAGAGTCAAAAGTGCAAAGCAGTGGTCTCGGCGGTCTGGGTGGATTCAAGCTGGGCTCAACTTTCACAGGTGACGGAACTGCAAAGGATGATCTCCCCAAGCCCAAGAACCCGGGCGCTGGATTATTTGGTGATGCTTTCGGCCAGTCGCTGGGATTAAGCACGAAACAGCAACCGTCGCCAACTATCAAGACGGAACCGGGCACTGAAAAGCAGCAATCATTGAAGGACATTCCAGCCGCCAAGCCCTTGCCTGTCACTAAGTCTGGGGATGCACCTTTGCCACCAGATCCTGCGACTTACAAACCTCCAAAGGGCTGGAATGACGGCATTCCAGGCGTCAATGAATCGAAGTCTACTAGCGATGCACCGCTCCCGCCTGATCCGGCTACATACAAGCCGCCCGCTGGCTGGAATGCGCCTATACCCGGTGCAGTTGAGCCAGAGAAAGACGTGCCGATTGCTGGCAGCCCTCCGATAAACGTCACCAATAGTCAAACATTTGGCGATGCATACTCAGAGATCGCAGGGCCCTCGGAAGACGGCAGCGAAGAATGGAACGAAGAAGACGGAGATGACGAAGAGAACGAGGAGGGCGATGCAGAAGGAGAGGAGAACGGCGAAGGCAGCGAAGAAGAAAGTGAGGACGAGGAGAGCGAAGAAGACGAAGAAGAAGCAGACGAAGAAGTGCCATACCAACCGCAAGACCCAGCAGGACTTGCGGCGTTCAAAGCTCGAATGCAGCCTGCAGCTCCGAAATCACCAAATTCATCGCGGCCCAAAACAGAGTCACGAACGCCACAATCGGACGAGAAGAGCATGAAGAGCAGTTATACACCAGCTGGTTTACCGAAGGGCCCCGTGTTCCGACCGCCTGCTAATCGACCACAGCACAGTCCACGCTCGCCTAGTCCTCAGCGCGCTGTCACCAGTCCTGTAAGAGGTCGCAACTCCAACCCGATTCCGAGTCTACCGCCTACGATCAAGACCCATGCCGTACCACCTCCCAAGCCAGTACAAAGACCTGCAGCGCCCCCAAAGCCAAGAGAACCGACAGCAGGAGAGCTGGCGGATCAGCAAGCCGACGAGGTGGAGAGATATCTGCAACAGCCTATCGAGCCCTCGATAGAGACGCCGCACTTCCATACACACACGGAATATGCTGGTAATGTCGACACACCAGGACTGGGTGGTCAGATCGAGAAAGTATACCGCGACATTAACTCTATGGTACATACAGTGGGACTAAATGCACGCAACCTCCAATCGTATGTCGCTGGTCATGAAAAGCTACGGAAGCCGGGACCTCGCGTACGAGAAGATCTCGATCGTGCAGATGCTTGGCTCTTGGGCGACCTCGCCCACCTCGATACCATCATGAACGACATCAACAGGCAACTTGATGAAGGCAGGCTCGAATCCGTCCAGGACAAGCTACAGAATATCAGCGAAGAGCAAAAGGAAGTCCGCAAGATCGAAGTCAAGGCCAACGCATTGCGCAAACAAGTGAGAGCACATATCGATCCTGATCGCCGTGCTGCTCAAGACGCGGCCCCTCTCGATGCCGAAACTAAAGCACAACAATCAGAGCTTCGACAAGGCGTGCAACGTGTGCAAAAACTGCTCGCCGACGTTGAACAGAAGATGACGATGCTTCGTGCGGATTTAGCATCAGTTTCGCATCATATAAACGGAGGAAAGCCAAATACCGCTGTGCCTACCGTCGAAGCAGTCATGAACACAATCCAACGTATGACTGCGGCAGTACAGCAGAAGTCCGCTGATATAGACTTCCTCGAAGCACAGATCAAACGCCTTCCTCGAGGCACTGAGTCACTTCGTCTAGGCGAGGACTACGAAGATGATCTGGTATTGCAACTTGGTAGCAGTAAGCTCTTGGCTGATCGGGGTAGTCCAGCTGCTACGCCACCGAGACGAGCAAGGATGGCTGCGAACGGCGATCCTCTGGGCATGAGTGGCATGTTTGGCCAGTCGCGATTCCGAACACCGCCTTCGGCAAGTCTCAGACGATCGCAAACCGGCACTAGTGCGCTCGGCAGATCGGCCGGGAGCGTGAGTGGTAGCGCGAGAAAGAAAATGATTGATGTCACAGAAGAGGATGTGGAGATTTACCGGGCTCGACAGCAAAGACGGGCGAATGTGGTCGCCGCGCTGAAAAACAGAATCGAAAAGAACGGGCCAAAGACTATTCGGCCATAGGCTTGATGAAAATCAGCACACTTCTTGTAGGATAAGAGCGCTTGCAAACGATATGAATGATTCATGGCCACCACAACGTGAAAGGCGAGCCGTTCTTCCAATGCATTGCATTTGTTTAATTATCTGTCTGGGTTGTGTGGACTGAATACACCATCGAGCCGGGACGACGACCATTCGAAATGCACGAGCCACATCATTTCCATACTTTGTTCTGGACATCGATTCAGAGACCATCGAAGACTGCTCGCCATTCCAGAACCAACCCGCTGCACGCAACGCGCCGAACTCCTCGCTCCCGAGCCAACTCCCTTTGCCCAGTCCTGTATTATACATTGTACACTGGAACATGTGCTTGAGCGGCATCGAATAGTAGACTCACACCAAGTTCCAAGCATTTTGGGAGTAGCTGATTGCGGCTTGTTGTCGTTCGACTCGGCATTGATCATGCGGATGTTACCGTGTGCAGCAATACGGTTGTCGTGATCGTAGCCCTTCAGATGGAGGACTCATCGAATGGAAGAGGTCTTTGGCAGGCACATGGCAGCCGCGTAAAACACGGTCGGGATTAATATGGTCTCACTTGCCATAGACCTGATCTTCACCCCTTGTATGCATTCTTGAACACACCCAGAGCCAGCTTGCCCACAAAGCGTGCAGTACTCTCATCGCTTAGGGGATCTTTGTGAGGTCGTACCGGAGGTCGATCTCAAGCGATATTAGCATCAGCCTCGTGTTGTATGACATAGAGAGGGAGACATACCACCGCGCCGCCGTGCTGCTGCCGCTTTGATCGAGTTGCGGCATTGGAATGGGCATTCGCCTCGTTCGAATCTGTCTTTTTGCTTGCGGTCTTTGTGGATTATGTGTCCGCGTCCGCCGGCGTAGCTGCATTTGCTCGTAAAGAAGCGTTCTTCGCAGCCGCATTGCCAGTAGCGGTAGCGGTAGTTGCACATTTTGTATTGGGCTGGATTGTGGTGGAGAGGTATGTGGGGATGGATGGATGAGGGTGCTCTGGTGAGTGGTGTGCCACGGAATGGTTCGAGGTTGGGAGCGATTAAACAGTTATGATGGAACGATAGACAGAGCTTCAGGGACGATGGTGGTAAGAGTGAGGAGGCTTCACTGCCTGGGATGGACTGTGGAGAATAAATACTTAGCCAGTGACGCACCTATTGTAGCTATAGATATCGCTTGAACCTCCCCACCGTTTGTTCTTATCATGATACGAGCGGAGGGGTGCGCAAGCGCTCACAGCCTCGTGACAGCTATATCAGACTTTGAATGTCATCAAAGGTGAAGTATGCACGTCCCACTCAACATGTCAGACGAGCTTTGGTGATGGTATGCCCCGAGCTCGAACTTTGGCAACTTTATGCGCCGGGACGTTCACTGCCGGGAGGACAGGCTCTCGTCAACTGGGATGATGCTGGTTGTGCCATGTGGGTCCTGTAAATGCCACATGTCGGAGATCGTGCATTTTTTGCTTGAACATAAGGCAATAAGGCTGCTTTGTGCTCGAGAGCGGAAGCGCGAGTGCAAGTTGGCCAACGAAAGCGCATGCCGTGGGACATGTGATCGACTATGGCTGATATGGACGGCCTCTGAGTAATTGGAGGAGAGCTCACTTCCGTCCTTTTCCAACAATGTCTTCATCCTGCCCTCAGCTATATGGTCATTACAGGAACCAGCATATTGACCGGCATATCCTTGTTTGGGGTCACCGATCTACAGCTACCCTCAAAGACCTTTTCTATACCTTGGTTGATCACGCAAATCAGCCAAGCTTGACGTGTTTCCAATGGAGAACTGGACTCGTCTGGGTCCAGTGCACCAACGGTGGGCGCTCGTTCCCGGCGTTTGCGGAGTCCGAAATACCATTAGGAGTGTCTATTTGTCAAACCAACACCTGCTAAGGACAGTTTTGTCCGCCACGAGCTCATACAGAAGATCCGAGTCGAACCAGCCACGGCTCAGGGCATCAGCACTCTAGCCGCCACAAGTGACATGATCAAAACGCGGCCATGAGTGTCGCTCGCAATAATTGTTACTCAACGAACAAAATGTCAATACAAAGGCTGCTTTGCAATTCTGTGTTGCTTGGCGATTGTTCACAAAGCTCATCATCCTTACATTCACAGCACATCTGTCCCACCCGAAGCTCCACCTTCTGCCCATCCTCTAAGCCGGCAGTCCGCCCCAATAGCACCCCGCTGCACCCGGTGCCGTACCCAAAGCAGTATCATTCGTACATCTCGGCACCAACAACAATTCCGCACACCCTTCCGGTGTACTCCTATCGACATTACGATAGAACAACTTGGGCCCATAAATATTCCCCTCAACCCAGCACGCAAAGAACGTCCCAAACAAATCCGTATCATCATACTGATTCTCATAGACAAGGTGAAGGATATCTTTATCGCCACCTCCAGCCTGTATGCTGAACCCTAGCGTCTTCGCTTCGTTCCCGCAGTCGCTGGCTGTCCAGCCGACATCGCGTCGTCCTTGGTCATCGATATCGTCTGGTGCAGCAATGAGCATATTGGCTATCCCAGTGCTGTAAGCTCCAATAGTTTTGTCTCCGTCCGGTGCCAGTTCAGGATGGGTGCGGTTGAGGGACCAGCGTTGAAATCCGCATTGGTCTTGGCCGTAGCAGTGCGTGCCTATGTAATCTGTGAAGGTGAAGCGGTTGAAGCAGTCTTCTGTCCAGGTGCCTGCCTCGCGGCCACTGGAGAGTGCGAGAGGTTGGACGCGGTTGATGTCGGCGTTTGAGTACGGATTTGTGAGGGAGCCGGCAGTGATGTACGGGTAGAGTACGAAGGTGTTGGAAGTGGAAATCGGTGGGTCTTGCGCGACGGCAAAGCTTGAGGTGGCGATGACTGCCAGGAAGGTAGAGAGCTTCGACATAGACATTTTGCTGTTCGTGTTGAACTTTGGTTTAGATCTCTCGTTGCGAGAAATACAGTTCGTTTTATACTGTGAATCCATTTCGTTGTGGTTGAGCATCTCGTGTTCGTGGTTACACGTGGAATGCTGAAGGATTGACCAGATCTGGCAAGCTGAAGTCGTAAGTGGGTCAGAAGGCTCGAAATAGCGCATCAATATAATCTAGCGTCATTTGTTTTCCCTTCGCTTCAAGGCTGAGAACAGCGGTGACAGTCTCGGCAGAGATCTGAATTATCGTGGAACGAACGTTCGAGTATTGCTTCAAGCACAGCCCAGCGGAGAATGTACCGAATCTGCTGATTCCGTGCTTTGTAGCTCTTGGCAAGCCGTATGCTCTGTGTGCGTAGAGTAGCCGGCAATGCATGTGATTGATCTATGATCTGTTACTACATCTACTGTACATACTGTACACGGTGCTTCCATCGTGATATCCGCTTGATGCCGTCCAGGCCGGTTGGGATCCTGAGCAGATGCTGACGACCGGATTTGACTGCCTGATTGTACATTCCGCCGTTCATTTCCATCTGTTGTGATGATCGGTACTTTCTGTAGTTGTCTGCCGTAAGCTCTCAGCCAGGTCGCGTTCTGTTGCCAAAGCTGACTTCTCAAAGACATTCTCCTAGAGCAGCAGGGCTGACGCTCATAACATCATCCTCGACGGTCATTGCTGCAATCCAGCCAGGCACAATGCGCTCCAGAGTAGAGAGTTACTTAATATTTCCTGCTTCTTCACCATCCTTCATTTAGATTCAATCTGCATGGGCGCCGCGCCTTCTGCATTAAGCTTTCTGATCGTTTGATCCCTCTGGTGCTCCATCACTCGTCGCTTCTTGAAATATGTCACCCAGCTTCCTTGACAGACTTTTTCGAATTCGCGCAGTTCCGGTAGACAAGCCTGCCGCGCCTTTTCGTCCTCTCTCACGCTGTCGACAATGCCATGCTTGTCTAGGCATTTGAAGAAATTATCCCGTCCTTCCCAGCATTGTGCTCTTGCTGATCTATCAGGCGCGATATAGCCACCATCTTGCGAGGGTGCGGGCGCTGCAGGCGAAGACTTCGAGTCGGAAGAAAACCAGCCCATCGTGGCTGGACGATGGTATGAAGAGGTCGTATATGGTGAGGCCTGCTTTGGTCGTTCACGTGACTCAACGGCAACTTCGCTTTAAGCAGTATCTCTGATTGTTCGCATCAGGCTGTTGTGTCGAAGTTGTCAATGTTAGCGACGAGGCATTGCTGAAGGCGAATTGCAAACGATCAATATCTATTGACCACCACGGACATGGATCGGCTCGCTGACTAAGACCGAATTCGGTAGTTCTACTAACACCGAAGAAACACCGATATGCGCTTGCCATGTGCTCATCTTCTCTCGCCTCGCAGTACACGCATATTGCGTCCAACCTACTCAGATTTGACTACCAACCAAAGCTTCACCTCAAAGTATGATCGTGACCCACAAATGGTCGCCGTGAACCACCGAGCACGGACTCGCCCATCATGAGCGTGCCACGCATTCTGCACATAAGGGAGAATAACATGATGCCGACGAAGACTGTCAAGACCAAGGAACAGCACCAGGGCTACGACATCTTTGTGGATGATATCGTGTATACGATTCTTTCGCTGCTTGGCTCGAGCTCTTCACATTCGAAATCTCCGAGAGTGCCAGGTCTGTCATGGTGCTAGACACCACTACGGTCGTGACCTCTATTGCACCCGAAACGGTCATGTCGAACAGTGGATGCAGAATATGGAACAACTTGAGGGGTCGGGTTAAATTAGAAACTGGCGTGTAGTGACGACGACCGGCCTGGATATCGCGATGCCTTGCTGTATGCCACCCCTCCAAGCAATACTCGTGGATTCAAAGTGCATGGAGCCCAACACGTCGGTGCCTATCATGATTTAATCGGGGAGCACAAATGAGTCGCTAACCAAGTCGAGGCGTCTATCACCTTCGAAGACGTGGTAGTCGGTCATTGCCAAGGTGATTGATGGTGACGGCGGCACTATACAGACACAGAGTCCTTCAATTTCAGAAGGTTTCAATTATTTTTAAGGGACTATACCCATCATGCGGTGAAGAAGATCAGCGCTCTAGCCTCCCTCATTGGACGATCCAGCACGAGAACTTTCAGGCAAACAGTGCCGGACAGAGACCAGCACAGGGTTTGAAAGTTAGGCATATGTCTGGGACGATCCCACCAAGATTCAGCGAGCAACACAAGTGCAAGGTCACGAGGGCGCTACGTAGGCTATGCGATCGATGCAGTCAGAACTTCAAGAACAGTCTAAGAGCTATCCATCCACACGCCGCACGAAATACAGAAGCTCGCTCAGACTACGAAGAGCTGCTTAGGCATGGCGCGTACTCACAGGTCGCTCGTCCCCTCCATAACGATCAGCATGAGCTGGAAAAGATATGTCTAGGTGGTCTTGCGCCCCTGTCCGTTGACAGCACTGCTTTGCAATCTAAGACAGCGCCTTGTGACGTGTCGGCCCCAAGCATGATCACTCCGTCTAAGCAGTCTTATTCGGATATATGCCGGTCAGCAGTACTGATCCACATCTCGAAATAGCGCGACTTCATGCGCATAACCGTGAACAACGTTAGTATTCGGCGCAGTCGCCGCAGGCATGTATCATATGTTCGACTTGTCCTTCATTACGTGCTGGTCTGGAGCACCGTTCTGCTCGAGTCTTCGCCTTGATCTCCACGCTTTCGTCACCCAGGACGTGCGTACCCTGTACATGATCACCGGCCATCTGAATATTGATCTCAGATCCGTTCGCTCGAAGGAATCGACACGTACTTAGCGCGCTATTTCGTGTCCAGCCCCTGGGAAGGACATTCTGAAATGAATCTAGCTGATCGATACTTTGGCAAAGACATCTCCAGGATGTTAGACGATGAGGATGGCAGCATTCAGACCGAGCTCTAAGCTCAGAAGACTCCAGTTCCCTGCCAGGTATATGGACTATGCCCATATTGAGCTGAATAATGCCAAAGCCCTAGCTACCGAGGCAGACAGTCTCTAGCAAAGGCTTGATCGCGAGAAGCGCGTGCTCGTGTGCTGCTCCGGGACGTTGTTGCCTGTGTTCCTGAAGCAGAAGACGAAGTGTCCTGTATTGGCTTGACCTTGGTCCGTTGATATGCATACGAATTCTTCGATATACCAATGCACGGTCACGGTGGTGTCTATGGTGGGATTTCCGATGCGTCTATCACTTCTACCGTTATCGCGCATGGGTCCATAACTCGACTAAGCGTGTAGCGACGCGCTGACTCTGAGTGTTATCTCCATGTCCAAGCTACGTTTGCCAGATTCTTGTCCGCTCATAATACAGGTCCGAGACTCGAGTTGGAGCGTCGCAACGGTTATACAAGCCTGTCAATTGGACACAGCCCTAAACGGCGATGCAAAATAGTGAAGTCAGTGCTCGTAAGCTTACGATTTGGTTGGAAAGCTACGATATCGAGGTGATGCCGGTCCGCGTTGCGCTCCCGATCTCAGTTCTGGAGGATAGTCATACGTAAAATGAACTTGTAGAGCTGTCGAACAACGAGATTGAACCTGGATTTCTCGCGTATCAGATGAGGCATACACTTCAAGATTGCCACCAGACACCTCGACTATCATTTAGCGCACGGACACCCAGGCGAGCGAAGCTTCAATCCCGTGTCATCAACATACCCCAAACAGTCTCCCCATCAACAAATTCATCAATCATCGTGCACAAATCCATAATCCTCCGCAACGTCTCCATCTCCACAATCTCCCGACTATCACACTACCAGCCTCTTCCCTCACAACTCAGACACCCTCAAAACCATAACCGGACAAGACGTGCCCGATCGACCATCGGTATTGACATCAACCACCACGATCTCAGCCGAGCCGTACTGTGTGATTATCAGGGCGGCTCCGCAGGCTACTTCAGGACATTAACCGCCTTAGGCGACGAGTTGACTGATTGATTATTCCGGCGACATCGCAAGCTTTCGCGAATTGGGCTGTTGGGAGTCGATGTTGCAGCCAGGCGGCTGATGCGAGTGTGGCGGGGGCGAGGAGGGTGTAGGAGAGGGCATAGGTTGGGATTCGCATGGTTGCGGTGTTTCGGAAGAGATGGACTTTGCAAAAGTGGGACGATGTGTTTGGGCGATAGCACTAGGGTCGGTCGAGTTTCTAATATATTTGCCGCTGCTACACTTCTCTATGAGACTGTATCGCGTGCGGCTGACTATTGCAATGTTTCTCGGACAACTCCTGTACGACTATGGTGTGCTTCAATGACGTTTAAGTAGACTTCAGCTTGTCTTCTTCTTAAAAGGAATGTGATGAAGCACAAGCGGACTTTGCATGATGCATCACTGTCTAACGACAAACTAGGCGCGTCGTTGGTCCGACACTATCCATCGTTTGGGTCCTACAAACCTTGCTGCATTCGAGATTCTGCTGTCGTAGGATGAATAGCTGCCAGGAGAAAGTATGAACATGGTGACAATGGTCGGGCTGGACAGCGATGATGATGAATTTACCTTGTGATCGGCTCGACAGTGTTGATAAGGGGCCGCTTGGTCTCTAGCCACGGTCCGTGCTGCTGAAATTGTGCTTGGGTACTTGGAGTACCCAGTATTCTTTGCTCTCACATTGAAGTGAAGTGGTTGAAGAATGCCTTCAAGACGATCGCATTCGTATATAGGCTGATCTGCACGTGGGGCGTGTCGCAATGTAGGGTCTGCGAGAAGCCGTTGAACCTAGTTCGTCCTGCGTGCGGGGAGGCGAGGCACAATGTCGAAGGATCAGTGGCTATGTGAGGGGCGCCAGTCACTCAATAGCTCTTGTTCTGCAGATAGAGTAAGTCACAATGTTAGCATATTGCACTGAGTGGCGTTGTAGTGCATTCAGGAAACCTTCAGCCTAGTCATGGTCTCGAGCGTAACAGTATGGAGCACCCCGGCTCACTGCATGCAGGCATCAGCAACATCGGGAAGCGAAAGCGTCCTTCTGTAGAAAATGGCGACAGAACGGAGATCGAACGCACTGTTAAACATCGTTCGTCACAAGCGTGCAAGGCATGCAGAGCGCGGAAGGTTCGCTGCGATGTGTTGAAGTGCAATGGTCCTCCATGCACAAATTGTCGTCTAGATGACGCTGAATGCGTTGTATTGGAATCACGGCGAGGCAAAACCACCAAAAGATCGAACAGCAACGGCTTTGTGATTCGTCCTTACATTCCTCCCGGGTCCAAGCATGCCGAAACATACAACGACGAGGTCCACACGGAGCAAGCAGAGTCCACGCCAGCGCCTCCACCCGCACCTGGCGAGATCCCCGTGTGTGTGACATTTGACGATGACGACGAAGAAGCAGCAGATGACCGTCTGCCTCAGCAAGAAGAATTATCCCGCCAGCACAAGCGCCATCCCATTGGTGCCTTAATGGGCAGCTCCTTGCCAGAGTCACATCCGATCGCGTCGCCGCTGAGCTTCGTGCACCAGCAGCAAACTCCAGACTCCAACATGTTCGGACAGAAGCATGTCCGATCTCCAACCGTGGACATATTTTCCAGGCTACCGAGCTTCGTGACGCCATTGGCTGACCATTTACCGCTGGAAGATGTCGAATTCCTTGAGCGTAAAGGTGCGTTCATCGTACCGCATTCGACTTTGCGTGAGGAGATCCTGCAAAGCTACATGCTGAGTGTGCATCCTTTTATGCCCATGTTGGACCTGCATAGATTCGTACGAAGTATCAGAACAGAAGATACAGATTCTAGGGTAAGCTTGCTGCTGCTACAGGCGGTAATGTTTGCAGGTCTGGCTTCGCTCGACAAGAAGATAGTCCCTTCGCTCGGATATGGCTCGCTGAAGCAAGCGCGGGAAGCGTTCTACCATCGAGCGAGACTGCTGTACGAGTTTGATACTGAGACTGATGAAGTCGCTGTCCTGCAATCTTTGTTGTTGATGAGCTGGTGGTACGGCAGAGAACGATCGTGCGACCGAAAACATACCTGGCATTGGACTGGCTTGGCGCACTCTGTCGCGCTAAATCTTGGGCTTCAGAGGGAGCCTACAAGTAGCTGCGGTCCCAAGAAGGTGCAAGCCCTACGACGCAGACTGTGGTGGTCGCTCTATATTCGAGATCGGCTCCTCGCATTGGGGACAAGACGCCCTGCTCGGATACTGGACGAGAGCTTTGACGTAGCGATGCTGACCTTGAAGGACTTTGAGGCTGAGGACACTGCCGCAGCGACGACTTCTGGGACTAATGATACCCTCGCGCTGATGTGCATTGAGCTCGCGAGATTGTGCGTTTGCATTGGTCGTGTTCTCACTTGCCAGTACACTACCCTCAGCTCCCATTCTGGAGTACCGCATACCATGATGGTCGTCCCGAAGAGCGCCAAAGACTGCGATGCCAAGGAACTCCGAAATTGCGAAAAGAATATTGAAGAATGGTTCGAAGGCGTGCAGCGCAAGGTCCGGCCACGGATTCCGGTAGGGAATACTACATCAGCATCACATGACTGCGTCGAGGTGCATTGGGCTGTCCTGAGCATGCTGCATCTGACGCTGGTCAACGTTCTACATCGCACACAAGCACTGCAGCCACAACCTTCTAGCCCGGAGGCACAAGTCTTGCAGAAGGAGTCCCGAGCCAAAGTGAAGCGAGCGGCACGAAGCGCAACAGAGCTTGCGCATGGCATGCTTCGTCGCGATCAGGCGCGATTCATGGGGGTCCCAGGCGTCACCGTCTTGATTGCAGCTTGTCTATCTCACATGCTTGACGTTGGCTCGAGCGATGAAGATGTCCGTGATGCCAATACTTTCCGATTGTCACAGGGTATGCAAGTCTTGCAATCTCTGGCCGAGATTTACGGCTCAGCTGATGCTGCGATATCTTTTCTTCTTGCTGCAATCAGAAAGGCCGGCATATCTATTCCGGCGCAGAAAGTGCTTCCACCAGCTTCACAAACAGCCTCTGCTCTGGGAGCGGATCGTGGTCCCAGACTTCCTTCGATCGTGTCGCGAGAGACATCTCTTGCCGAACACGAGACAGGCGGTATATCGAGCAGCATCAGAGGGACGGTCGCTGGCACGGAGAGGCCGGCACTGACACCTGGAAGAGACTGGAGTTCGGTCGTGCTAGGAGACATCAGTAGAGACAGTCCTTCGACAACCGCAAATATGTCCACATTCCAGCCCGCCCTTCAGTGTCATCAGATGCCACATGCTCAATCTCCTCTCTCTAATGATGTTCCTGGGTCCTCACAGGCGCGCATGGCAAGTTCGGATAGTGCATTCGGCGGCACAGTTACAATAGATGCCGATTCGCAGGATACGTGGTTTGGCATGACGCCGTTCCTCGAATGGAACAATAGTCTGACGTGGGATCCTCTGACCTTCAACTACGACTTCACATCCAACACGTTCGGGCTATTCGAAAGCTGAAGGGGTGTTGGAGATATGTTGCATCGTATTGAAATGTACATGTATCTTACAGCGGTGACAATCGCGAGCGTGTATGTTTCGTGATTCAAGGTTCACGGCCCGCGGGATGGCTCGTGCACGGGCAGTTCTTGCCGAGGAATCCATACATAGTAGACCGTGCTATCTCACCTGATACAAGTCATACCTTATATCCCCAACCGCAGTCTCCTCGACATATTAACATAACAAGGACATGCACTCGGATTTCTCTTGTCATTCTCAGATGTCGAGTGCGTAGACCTAGAGATTCGGGCAATAACCGGAGAAAAGCGGTGATCGCTTGCTCGTTTCATCTCATCCCATAGACACCAGGGTTTACAATGATGAATGATGTTGAATGTGTGCTTGTTGACTCGAAATGTCACGAAGCAGACTTTGCTACGTCATGGACGCGCATTACTGATCTGACTACAGTGCTCGGCTCGGAAGATCTAGATCACAATGTATTGGAGAGGTCTTGTATAAATGCATTCACTGTCTTCATGTTCTGACGGTGAACAAGTCGAGCTCATCTGGCAGCCCACAAGAGTTGGTAACATAGAGTACGGACGCTGGAGTCGTTGCTGCAAAGGGCGAAGAGAGACCTGGCATCAAAGAGAGAGGGCTCTCACCTTGGACGGCTCTCTTTTTCCGTTGGAGCACTCGAGCCGAAGAGCCCGGGACAGTGACCTTTCAGATGTCCATCTCGGAAGCAATTACGACAAGTCGGTACCTGCACAATAGCTCCATATTATCCTTCCCCGACATCTTTCTAGGCAAGAAGAGTACCCGAGGTCATAATGCCGATCACTTCCACGCGGAATACACGTGCCGCACGCCAGCTTCAGATGTGCATTGCAGGATCGTGTAGCACCTACAGCTTCGCCACCATCAACTTCATCGCTAGCAATAATGCCTGTGCTCCTCACTTCGTCTCTCAGGCCTGGCCATATCATTGCCATTAGCACAGCATGGCATCCGGCATGAAAGGTCGCTTGCTCCATGCTGCGATCTGGACTGAATCATTGATCGCCGTCTCTACCTTTGGCTATTCTTCTGCATCGGCGGGTGGTGTTCTTAGTAATCCTAGCTTTCGTGCACAGTTTCCGACGATCGATGTTGCAGACGCGCCAGAGAGTCAGAAGCATGACAAGTCAACCATTCAAGGTATGGCTGTGCGTCGAGTGATAATTCATATCATGTCGAACTAAAGCTACGAATAGGCACTGTCGTTGCAGTCTACACGCTACTGGGCGTCTTCGGTGCACTCGCGTGCTTTGCCCTCGGTGATCGGCTTGGACGACGATGGACCATCTTCATCGCCGCAGGAGTCCAGCTGATAGGAGCTCTGTTGATGGCTACCTCGTACTCACTCGGCCAATTCGTCGTTGCACGAGTGCTGCTAGGCCTCGGAGTGGGTGGCATCATCGCTACAGTACCCGCTTGGCAGTCTGAGCTGTCCAAAGCTCAGAGCAGAGGTGCTCATGTCTCATCATTCGGCATATACTGCGGTACTGGTCTCTCACTAGCATTATGGATAGCGTACGGCTGCTCGTTCGGTAGCGGATCCTGGACGTGGAGGTTTCCGTTGTCTTTTGGTGGTGTTCTGTGCCTCATTGTGATGTCCACCATCTTCACTTTGCCAGAGTCTCCTCGTTGGCTGAAGCTCAAAGGACGCCATGACGAAGCTAAGCGTATACTGGAGCGTTTGCACCCAGGCGACCATCAGACTGTTGCCAAAGAAATTCAAGACATTGAGCTGGCTTTGAGGCTCTCACACAACAATGCTGGACTTCGCTCTCTATTCGTGATGGGTCCGCAAAGAGTCCTGCATCGAACTATGTAAGCGCCTCCATGCATTTATTGATCATATTTGCTCATAGTATACAGACTAGCTTCTGTCGTACAAATCATGCTACAGGTACGTGCTCGCCCAATTTCCGCTCAAGAGTGCCCTTTTGACCAAGCTACAGTTGACCGGAGTAAACGTGATCGCTTTCTATGCCACAACTATCTACGAGAACAACCTACATTTCCCCGCCATCGAAGCAGGAGCCCTCGCTGCAGCATCGCAAGCATGCATCATCCTCGGCGGCATCGTCTGCTCCTTCACCGTCGACCGATTCGGCAGAAGACCACTAATGATGGTCAGCGCTACCGGAATGTGCATATGCTTCGCCTGTGTCACCGGTCTCGTCTCACAGCAAAACAACAGCGCAGCTTCCAAAGCAGCTGTATTCTTCCTGTAAGTCCTCAATCTCTTCATCCTCCATCCACAACCTTTCGTTCACACGTCCACAGTTTCCTCTACTACGTCGTCTACACACTCGGCTTCATCGGCATACCATTCCTGTACGCCAGTGAGATAGCGCCAGTGCAGGTCCGAGCTGCCATTTGCGGTCTCTCAACGGCGATTAGCTGGCTGTTCAATTTCCTGGTAGTTGAGATCACGCCCGTCGGTTTTGAGGATATAGGTTATCGATACTTCATCATCTATACAGTGTGCACGGCGACATTCGTACCGATCGTGTACTTCTTCTATCCAGAAACAGCCGGCCGATCACTGGAGGAGCTCGACGCCATTTTCGCAGAATCGAAGTCCTTCTTCGATGTGGTTGGAGTGGCGAGGCAGATGCCTCGGAGACATTTGGCAGAGCTGGGCTACAACGAGAAAGTAGAGAATGCTGAGCATACCGAGTATGTGCAAAAAGCACAGCATGTATGATATGAACGACACACAAGGAAGACAACAAGTATACGCGTACACACAAACAATATTAGAGATATCTACCAAAAAGCAAGCACACGAGCTTCTACACTCATCCTCGGATCTTCCCCCTCCGTCCCCGGCAACATCGGTGAGCAATGAGCACAACCCCCCGAGAGCTTCGGATCGAGCTCCGTGCCCGTGTCGGCAAATTTGAGGATCAGTACGTCCTCAGGAGTCTGGTTGGGCATGCAATACCACTTCTGTCCGGTATTTTTGGCCTCTGGGGTCTGTGTGTAGAGCTCGAGCATGTACTCGCCTTCGTCGAGGATGTTGCTTGTGGCTCTGTATTCGATAGGCTGCATTGTGCTGACGTCTGTGGTGCGCCAGTCTGCTACTGCCAAGGGGTCACGTTTGACGGGTTTGATTGGGCGCTGGGACGTGTGTTAGCGCAGACTATGGATACGGTCGTGATTGGGTCTTACCCAGACTGAGTACGCGGCATATCGCCGTGGCTCGGAGTGAGAGTCCTCTGCGTCGAGGGCTTCTTGTGCAGCTGCAGCGATCTCTTTTCGTGCATAACGAGCTGTGCGTCTCAGACCTTGTAGAGTGTAATCGCAATGTGCGAAGCGTGCAGGCTCAAGACCAGCGTCGGACCTTCCAGTGACTATGTAGCAACCACAATCAGTTTCACCTGCAGCCTTTCTCTAGAATTAACATTCTGACATACCGAAAGCTTTATCCTTAGCAGTCATCGCCTTCACAGACTCATCGTGCTTATCCCCAGCTTTCCGATAAAACGAAGGATCCGCGTTATTCGCAGCAAGACGCTTACGAATCCCAAGATGGTTAACAATGACTTTCTTCGCACCAGTGACCTGTCTCACGATCTCCTCAACTTCAGGGATATAAATCTCCTCGACATGTTCACCGGTCATCCATTGGTCTTCGGTCAGGGCAGACTTGTGCTTGACATAAGTGAAACCTTGGACATCGAGACCTTCTGGGCCTTGGATGATGTCGGGTGATACTGCGGGATCGTAGAGGTCGACTTCGACGTCCTCGGAGTGTTTGTGCGCTGGACCGGAGAAGAGCCCGCGATCTTTGGGGTGGACTGAGAGATCTGGTAGGTTGTAGCGTACAGTTCCTCGGACTGATCCGCCCATGATTGTGATTAACCGTTTTTAATACAATGCGAGACTTTGGTTTGGCGTTTTATCAAGGCTTCGTTATATCTCGAGCTGATCGGCAGTCTTGTCACACTTGCGTGCGGACGCTTCTTGCGATGTCTCACAGGAGACATCGTCAAGTTGTGTCCGCTACAGCGAGCTGGCGACCATTTTGATTCTGGCTACTGAGATTTCCGAAAGAGGAAATCCTTAGCCGGTGGCGCTCGCGGAGTCACTCTGCTATGTTGTAACCTCGTGACAATTCGCCAGGAAGTCCATTAGCGAGGATGTCCGCTTTCTGAACCCTGGCGGGAACACGGTGGTAGCTTGTATTGATGCCTCACGGGAAAGTGACAGCTTTGTACAGGACTTCAATCAGCAGGCTGAAGCTGAACTTTAGCCAAATGCCCGCAGTGATCGATGTGATTTGAAACTCTATTCATCGTCCTCACTCCAACAATATTGCACAAACTGCTCAGGAATGTCCACATGCTTGACACGCACGTAGTCTGTAAAGCCCTTGCCTCTATTGTCCAACAGCGTCGAACTGCTGACACCTCGACCAAGAATGCCATAAATCACGAAGTGCACCGCATAGATATTCGGGAAATCAACCCTCTCCAAGCGATACTCGTCTTTCCAGTCACCACCGATCAGTTCTTGCATCTTAGCGAGAGTCATGAAGCTCTTGAACCACTCCCAGACCTCTGGACGGTGTACGAAGAGGCCACAGTTGATATTCGATCCCTTGTCACCAGATCGGCCAAGCACCAGATCGCCCATTGGCCTGCGTACTGTGGGTCCAAATGAGTCCAAAGGTGTAGGGTTCTTAGTGTCATACGAGTCTCTCTGCTGCATCTCTTCGTACCTTGGTGGTCGCGTGCACTCCACCGTCTTCACTGTCTCTCCGCCCTTTCCAAGGAGGTGAACAGCTTCCTTGACCGCGTCTTGCTCAACGAGAGCTGGATAATAGACATAGAATGATTTTGGGTCCGCAGTCCGTAGATCTTGCGACCAATGTAAGCCCGAGAAATGCTGCATTGTCTCGTCTGCTAGCAGCAGCTTGAGTGCAGACAATGGTTCTGGCGTTGGCGCTTGTGCATAGATGCGCATATATGTCGTGGTCTCCAATTGGTAATGTGGATCGGGCTTGCATGATCCGACGACCTGGAACACGATGAAGTCGAAAGACGTCTCGGGCGGCATGCCTTGCTCTGTTAGACGCTCACGTACTTGCCTCTCGTACAAAGCCCATTTCTTCTTCGTGGCGTATCCTGCTGCGTTTGTCAAGTTTTGTGACTCGAAGCCACCCTTGTAGAAGACGGCAAGCTTGGTCGTAGGTGGCGGTGGCCGGCCCACAATGCCAGAGAAGCGAACACGGTCTTTGGAAATCTGTTTGACCTGGACATTGTCCAATATCGCTTTGACGTCGCTGTTCAGATAGACATTGCCTTGGATCTCATACAGGAACTGGCACTTTACAGTATCTTCTGTGACCATCCCATTGGTACCTTCATGCTTGGTGATGATGCAGGTACCATCCTCCTCGATCTCAGCCACTGGAAAGCCGACGTCTACAAAGTTCTCTTGTGGAAAGCGATGGAAGCCAGAATAATTCGAGCCTGTGATATAGCCAGAACACTCGATCAGATGACCTACTAGAAAAGCACTGGCCAGTTTGTCGTAATCGGTGTCCGACCACCCATACCACCACCAAGCTGCCCCGATCACAGGAGATGCATCGGCGACACGGCCGCACATGATTAGATCTGCGCCAGCCTCAAGACCTTTGACAATGCCTCTCGCGCCAATGTATGCAGTTGTCGCCAACACTTGATCCGCAGTAAATTGTGTTGACTTGTGAGCGTTATTGTTGATGTCCTGGAATGTCTTTGGGAGAGTCCCTTGTTCTCGCAGAGAGGATCGAACCATGTCCACCATATTATCACCGGATACGAATGCAACAGTGAGGTCATATCCTTTGCTGTCGATTAATTCTTGGCACCGCTTCGCAAGATTCTGTGGGCTCAGTCCTCCGCCATTGATCACGACCTTGATGCGCTTCTGGTTGATCACTTCCATGCTGAGCTGCAACGCCTCCCAGGCGTTTTTCTTGAAACCCTCCCCTGTACCAGCTTCCATGGCAGCTGCTTCTTGGGCGATGTTGTTCTCTGCAAGCCAGTCACCAGTAATGAAGTCGACATCGCCCAGGCTCGCTTGTTTGCGCATCTGCCAACCGGGTTCCATTTGACCTCCCGAACAGTTGGCGATGCGGACAGGTCTGGTGCCTCGTTGGTCATGATGACCATTTTGTTGGATTGAGCCCATTGTCGCGAGTACCTCTGGATCAGTCCTTGTAATATCAGAGTGCTTTATGCTAGCGGAAATGCAAAGTTGTCGTTCGCCTACGTTCGTGGTCCTAGGTATATGGCAAAGAGTCTCGTAGAAACTCTGCGTGTATCAGCTAAGCAGTATTGCCGTGTCGGGTTGTAGCTAAGCCCTGAAGGTCGATAGCGAGGGCACTGCAGCGTGGCAACGTTGCCGGCCTGAGAAGCATCGCATATTACAACAGATGCTTCGATAGTGACTGGGTCCATGTGTAGCTCCTACGAGGGTTTGAGGGGAACTCCTCTTCATTGTGACCGCGGCAACCAGAGCTACCAAATCGGGTAACTTGCTCGACATTGGACCTGCAGTCTGCGCACGTGAGCTTGCAGCTACTGCATAGGTCTGTGCGACCCTGGCTTGGAATCCATACTGGCTTGCGGAACGTGGGTGAAGCTCCAGATGTATCCTGGCTCAATCCTATCTTTCCATAAAAGAGCATCAATATTTGGGATCGTATTCCTCATATCGTGAAATACATCATGGCCAAATCTTTCGCTGATCTACCAAAGTTCGACGAGCTCAAAGACAAGAGACAATACTGGCCAGCAGAGAAGGGAAGTAGAGATGAGGGTCTCGGCATGCTGCGGTACTTGACGCCTGCTCATGTAGCGGAGGCAGTCAAGTCTGAGGTTCGTACTGGCGAACGGGTGTGCGTCAATTGGGACATGACCAAGCTAGAAACTCCAGGTCAGTAGATCGATATTCTGATCAGACAGGTCTCTCACAGATCTCGTAGGTTTCAACAGGAATCCATGTGACCACAAGATCGTATCAATCCCGAACTATGAAGGGATAGCTTGGGACGACATCTGGACATTCAACCCGCAAGCTGGCTCTCAATGGGACGGATTCCGTCACTACGGCGCCGAGCAGGCTGATGGTAAGCGGGCGTGGTACGGTGGTACCACCGGAGACGAAATCACAGACCCAAAATGTGATCGTATCGGTGTCGGCCACTGGGCACAAGACGGCATCGCAGCCCGGGGCTTTCTAATCGACTATGTTTCGTACGCTGAGAAGAAAGGGCAGGAAGTCAATGGCATGTCCGGCCATGCAATCACACTTGAGGAGGTTCTGGAGATTGCCAAAGAATGCAAGATCGAGTTCAAGCCTGGCGACATCTTCTTCCTGCGGTGCGGCTTCACAAAGACCTGGAATTCGATCTCTCTAGATGAGAAGAAACAGTATCGCGCCAACACGCAGGTGCAGAAACACAAGCATAGCGGATTAATCCAAAGCGAGGATGTGATCCGTTTTATGTGGGACAACCACATCGTCGCGGTGGCGGGTGATGGTGTGAGCTTCGAAGTCAGGCCCAACAAAGACCATGACTGGAGCATGCATCACATTCTGCTTGCTGGATGGGGCGTACCGATTGGCGAAATGTTCGACCTGGAGCGTCTGGCTGAGCTATGCAAGAAGCTGAACAGGTGGACTTTCTTCGTGACATCCAGTCCGCTGAATCACCCAAATGCTGTGTCTTCGCCACCCAACTGCATGGCCATGTTCTGATGGACAGACATGCTTTTACCTGTTACATATAGTCGATATGTAGTCGTGTGCTTTATCGATGGTGTACGCGAGAACTTGAAACGCGCCCATCGAAAATGTCACTGGGACTTGATCACGTGATGGTAACATTCCACTTAGTCATCTGTTGTGCCTCTGCTGAATCGAGGCGTCTACTTCGTGCCTGCTGCTGATACGTAATACTGAAGCGCTTACAGTGAATGCGTTGAGGTGCGCTACTGGATTGCCAGAAGTCGGCTGCAGGGAAGTCGGTCATTGTGTTCCCCCAGCTGTATCATACTCTGTTTGATACTCGTCGATGCATTTGCTCCGCAACATGTCGACCCATACGACGGCTCATTCCACAGACGACATCACAATCTCCGCGCCGTCCAGATACCACAAATCAGGTGCGATTTGGATCTCATCCACGAAGTCTATCCCGCCTCCAGGGTGGGATTATGGACAGCCCTGTCGACGGACGTATTTGATGCCATATTTATCTAGCTCGGCGCCTTCCCTCCACTCATGGCCAATCATTCGCACGCGCTCTTCATCTGGAAAATTGCTTTCCGAGTGAACACGTTAGAGATCACTGTCATCGTTGCATTGAATACCCTCGTCGTCTGAGAGCACTCATATCTCTTGAAGCAAGCATAACGTTTACGGAGATTTAGCGCGTGCGAAGCACTCCCAGTGTTCGATGTCATCAAAGTTCATTCGCCTCGGAAGCTGATGTCCAGAGGCAGTGACGATAGGTTTATGGAGATGGCGACCGGTGAGGAAAAGTGTGTGACGTGAGTCTCTATGCCGGGAGACGAGGATACGGTCGGGTGCAGACCTAGACGGCTCAAGTCAAACTCGTTAATTTGCAGCGAAGCAGCAAGAGTTGCGATGTCAAACTCCATCACGTCAGCACGCGGAGTGTTTTGGGACATGGACTGGGAAGAGGAAAGTTTGTAACGCTCAGTATAGCCGGGAGATATCGCGATTATGAGGATATTGGTCTGCAAGTCCGCCTCCGATAGTCTTATCATCCGGTCTACCGGCTGGCTATTGCCGCCATGAATGGAAACCGTTCTGTATATGCCAGCGGCTAGAAGAGCCGACAAGCCACTTGCGGCAGACAAGTGTGTTGAGTTTCGTCCTCGGGTACAGGGCTACATATATTCGTCTTGCAGCGCGGAACTAACAGACAGACTCTGCAGATACGCTGTAGCAGGCCCGTAGGCATTTGGGAAGAGGCCGGCCTTGGTGAACGCTTGTGCAATGCTCGTGGATAGATAAAAGAATAAAGAGCAGCGAACAAGTTCCTGGTATCCAGGGTGCACTGAACCGCAGAGCGGAAGACACCCCAGGAAGAGCCGTCCTTCCAGATTCCGTGCAGAAGATCCTCCCACGTCGTTGACTCGGCAATGCACTTGATCTCCCGTCTACCATCGACGGCCCTCCAGTGATCTGCGCCCCAGGATGACGGCCAATGAGGTTGCAAAACGGGCTTCAGGCTGACGTTGTCCATGACCAAATTGACGCACCAGTCTCCGGCGTAGAGATGCGCGGCGCCTTCTTCGATCCACTTGAGGGCATTCCTGTCAGGATAGAAGTAGCTGCTCTTGATGGAACCTCCTACCTGGCCCTCGCTCTTGAAAATTGTGACTTTTCGTGTACCTGGCAGATTACGACGGCGATTACAAGACTCGAGTCCTAAGAAGGCTCCGCCAATTTCCGTGCCGATGATGGCAATCTGTTCGGAACGTTGATGTTGATCGTTGGTGCGAGAAGCCAAGCAAAGGACTTTGTTGTTGAGCAGACAAAGTCCAGAGCGACGATAAGATCGTAGGTTCCGAAAGGATGACCACGATGTCCAGCAGTAGTACGCTTGTGGGCACGCGGAAAGCGTCTGAAGACAACGGATGACTGTCCACGAGCGGAACCGTGCTGCGATGTCTCTCTTCCAGTTTCTTGGCATCCGCGCCGCCGGCCACATAAAAAGCCAACGTGCATGCGGCACAGCTAGTACATCACTTCTTGCCGCTTTCCAAGACGACTGGTCATTTCGGACTTGTAATGGTCCATGCGTTCAGATAGAAATGCGCCCATAAAAATATCGCGCCGGTGCTCGAGGAGGACAAACTTGACCGCGCGACGCCGAGCCACATGCTGGTCTTCCACTGCAGCTCGGAGCTGATGGAAGCAGCCCGACCATCACCGACAAGGTGTCTTAACGTACTGTGTGCCGGAGCTACCTGGAGCTACCAATCCTCTTACCGAAGCATGAACAGCATGACTGCTCTGCATCCGCCGCTTCGCACTGTTCTGACGACTAGGCAGGCTCCTTTGGCTAGGTCACCTCACTATCTCACGCTGCCGGCTAGTCACCATGAGCCTCGGTTTCCCAACTCAAGAATTTTATTGCATGACGATCTTCTGGATCTTGAACATGGCGTCAGATGCCGGCGGACCAACACTCCACTCTGGATCTCCGCTTCTAGACAAGAGAGTCAGCTAACCCCATCATCTAGATCCGCTTTGATGCAACCACTCACGACCAGTTATTCCACAGCCATGTACCAGCCTTGGTAGTAGGCACATCATTCTTGTATTGGTACTGTGCTACATCATCCAGGAAGAACGACGTCTGTCCATTGCTCCAGTCAAGGCTATACTTATGCACGGCCGTGGTTGCATTCGAGGGCGCTACTCCAGGTCCTGTCTGTGAGCAGCAGGTGTCCCCGCCATTCTTGCCACAGCCAGTGCACGTCGTGTTCTGATTCGTGTACTGTATCGATCGAGCCAGGCCGCGGTCTGTGTACGCTTTGGACTTCGGATCGCTCAACCATTCGATGTCTGTCTCTTGCGTATCCGAGGCGTACATGAACATTCCTGCGGTCGATGTTAGATGGTAGGCGTTCATGACGTGATCGTGCCGATATGGCTAGAACTTACCATTGCATACGCCTGCGACATCGGTGAGGATGGCGTAGGTATCGACCCTGGCGGCAGAGACAGTGAAAGCGGTCTCGACTTGGGCACACTGGATGGTCTTGGTGTTCTGTTGTCCACCAGGAACAAGAAGATTCAGATATCCGCCTTTAACTGTAGCTAACCTCGGATTATACGCATGGTCGTGTGTAGTTTGTGCGCCGGACTGACTGTCATGGATCGTTTGGGTCGGGCTTATTTTGATTCCGCTTGGCAGTGCAGTGCCTGTGAAGACAAAGGTTGTCGTGTGAGTGTATGTCGCAGCAACGATTGTATGTATAGCGACCAGGGTAAAGCAAGTGGCAAACGAAATCAACATATTGACGATCGAAAGACTGCGAAGCCCTACTTTATCGCTGTACAACATGTGCAACGGTACATCGTCGCTTGACTTTATGTACTTACCGCATTCTCAGCTTGGCCCATTCAGGTACTCCTCCGACAATGGGTTGCCTTATAGCACATGAGAGTGCGAGGCCGCAGCATCCTTCAGCTCAGTAAAGCTAAAGATGTTCAACAAGGTTTAGAGAATACCTCGGCCTCGTCACCAAGCTGGAAGATCCGCATATTCCATTCCGCTTCAACGAGCTTCTGCAATCCTTCACACCAATGACAAGGACGGACAAGGCACGCCCATTTTCACGTGTGGTAAGGCATCCAGCTCCGAACGTAACGCCATTGGTCCTCACGACCATCTTCACCAACGAACTCAGCCTGAACTTCCAGTTGAATGCATCAATCAGGCCCTTTGATCAACGGATGCCAAGGCAATCCCAGCGTGTTTGCAATGCCGAGACGTATTAGTGTCGAATAACTTCGATAGCCAATGCAACCTGGATTGAGCCTGGTCCAAATGCCTCCGCTCGTTCAATTCTTTGCCCTGGCAGGTGCTAGATATCGAGGAACCTTCTCTACGAAGCGTAGGCAGACAGCATAAAGAAGCAGCAGCGTCGAGTGGCCGCCAAATGCAACGGTGACCAGCTAATGCTCTCACTCGCCGCCCTGATACCTGGCATACCGTATTATAGTGGGATTTCCGCTCTCGACTGCGGATGGTTATATAGACAGCCAGTGCATTTTCCATACTCGTTGTGTTTGACTGTGCACGATGACTGCTTGGGTATTTGTGTTACTCAGAGCTCCTTGGACCCCTTTTGCTCATAGTCCGCCGCCAAGATCAGCCTGAGACGTGACATGGGTTGGGTCGTCAATCTCGGGGTGGGGTGGCATAAAAAACGGCGCAGCTTGGTCCGATAGCGCTACGCTCTGCACTACGACGGCGAGGAATGTGTGGGTGATATGCAAGATCCTCAGTCGATGGGTTCTGCAGTAATTTTGGTTGAAGGAGCAGTCCGTGCGCGGCGGGGGCGTCCGAGTCGTGTCAAGTTTGAGACGCGACTTCACAACCACCAATATCTTTATGACGCTCCACGTCGGGATGTTCATAACACGACTCCTTTAGAGCAGTATCCAATGGATCCAGTACAAATGGTATCGTCCACGATCGATCCCAGCGGGCAGGTCGGGAACGTGGTCGGCGAGCATGCAACGAATATTGGGCTCTTAGCATCTGCAGTGGTGGACCTTGAATAATATGGATTACTTTTGATGGATGTTACCTTACCGATGCATAACGATCACAAATCCAGAAATACAATCGAAGAGATGTACGCGGGACATCGGCTTCTAGACTAGCAGGATGTAGACCCTTTGCGAACCGCCAATCATGTGCAAGGAAGCACATCCTCCAGACGCTATACTGTCGTTTAGGCAGCGACGTGCTGGGACTCATTCGAGACTCACTCTTGAACGCTTGATCATGGTCTAACAATATCCAAACCCACCGAAATTTGGCCCTCCTTGTCTCTACCTTGCGATTTAAATGCCACAGAGCAGGGGTGCTGACATTCAATCATGTCGCAAGTCTCATACATTGACGAGATACCGCACATTGTCCGCTACGGTATGCATGATGACAAGGAAGAGAAGTGCTGGGTTTGGTTTTGGCGTCAGGGGGTTCGTTTCATCATTGACGTGCACTCTGACGACGTACGGGGAACCGCCTTCTACGACGAATGGAAGCCTACTCTCCGTGAAGATATTCCCGAAGGCGAAAAACGAAGCGTCATGTTCCAACGATGGTCCGACCTCTGCAAATGCGTCATCCCAGCAGCGCTAAATCAGCTCGAGGTTCTGGCACCTGTGAAGTCACATTGGGTCACGCTGAGAGATTATTTGCACACTCCAAGCTACCGCTTGAAAATAGTGAAGCAAGCGGGCGCTGAGCATGGCGTTGCAGCGGAGGTGACGAAAGGTCCCGAAGACGTGCCTGCGTACGAGTTTGAGCTGCAAGACCGAGATGTCCTAGGCGATCTGCCTGTTCGCTTTCCAGTGTGCAATAGTGAATTTTTGAATGTTCTTGACGCAGAAAAGGACTGGCGCCGGCCGCCTATAAAAGTGACACCTACGGAAGGCAGCCTCGAAGGAGAAATACTCCACTTCAGCGGCTGCAAGAAATCTTCCAGGGCTATGCCGCAAGGTGTGATCACAAATGCGTCTATTTCCAACATACGTGCCTACACCCAAGTCTTACGGCACTTTGAACAAACGGGCGAAGATTGGCCACTCGGGCTGAGCAGAATACGCGGTGCGGTGCTGGACTCCGTTGGAGGTGGCTCCGATGCCCCTGAGCTTCGTCTCGCCGGCATTCTACTATCTTGGACTGGTAACAGGTCGCTGTGGGACCTCGTTCGAGACACAGACATCACGCAAACGGATGAGATTCTGCACCGAAGTCTGACTTGGAAGACTGCCATTGAGCAGACAGTCAGCGCGATGCACGCCGCTGGTCTTAGCAACGAAGGTCACATAAATTGCTATACTGTCGACATTGACGAGAATGACCACGCTTGGTTGACGTTGTCATCGCACATTGAGATCGACAATGAGGCGGGCATCGACGACTCGAAGGCATCTAATGATTTAAAGGCTGTTTCCGATCTTTTTCGTGTATGGATGCCAGAACAGCTGGTTAAGAAGCAGAAAACAACATCTTAAGCAACCAGAGTTGCGTGCCCTTTGTTGTTTGTCATTGGCTGGTCTAGCCATCGCACTAGCAGAAGTCCCTGCGTTCTTGGCTGGGATGCCGATCACTGTGCCGTATTCCGGCTGAAGTGTGTTGCACGACATGCAGCTGGATGCTACCGGTGTAGGCTCGAATCGAGTAGGATGCAAAGATAAAGCAGACGCGCTCATCGCGTTTGAAAGCAACAATCTTTGTGCGACGGACCTATCCTTACCGTGAATACGATGACGGAAAGGATGCACATGAAAACGCTGAGGACGACTGTATGCCTCTTTCTGCTTGCGCACTACGCACACGCAGACAAAAATGGCTATTATACTGGGCGAAACATCGGCATCGCCCTCGGAGTGGTTGGTGGTTGTGCTCTTGTGGTCCTCTTCTTCCTGGTGGTCCGCCGAAGGCACTTATTCGTCAGCATTATCCCGAGTTTGGGGGAGTCTTATGGACAAGGCCGAAACGCACAAGCCAGTAAGCAGCAGGGCGTGGAGCGAGCCATCAAGATGCTGCATCAACGGCCTGACAGATGATGAGTGCCGCGAGCCATGCGAGTTTTAGGGTGCGCCGGCAACATCTACAAGGACTGCGAAGATACGCAAGTGAAGTACTCTTCACGGGCGCGCATCCACTTATGGACCATTAAGTGCACGCCTCCATGCCATACTTTGATTTCCAGCTTGGCTTCTGGTTGCGATCGCGGTCAGTGATCACGCTGGGAAGGCTCGAGTCCGATGATTACTTGGCTAGACGTCAACATGGTCACAGTTAAGAGCATAACCGTTCACAGCATTTTCCAAGACGTCTGCAACGAAGCGGCGCATCGCCATGGTGTACTTGCGCTTATCACCTTCGCAAAGATCAGCATAAGCTCGTGGACATATCATGAGCACATTGACTTACCTCGAGCGCACATCGCAGTGACCGCTCCATTCGCGATCATTTCCTTCAGATTCAGCAGGGGAACCTCCAGATCAGCAAGCTTCGAGATAGCAATAATGGCGCCCTCAATTATCGCGCGACCATCCTCATGCATTCTAAAGGCTTCTTGATACTCTGTCCCATCATTCTCATCCACGTTGTGGCGAAGGCTGTGCGCCGCAATAAGGACACAGTCCGCTAGCTCGGCAGCGTCGAGCGGGACAGGGTATCTGAAGACGTTGACTCGATCGAACGTGCCCGCTTCGATACCTTCGAGAATACGGACAGCACGAGTGGTGCTGTCTATATCTTCCTGCGAGGTAATGAAGTCTTGTCTACAAAGCGGGCAATGGCGCGTGGTGTCCCAGATTCGTACCATACACCGAAGGTGTATCGCATGCAAGCAGCGATCACTGCTGGCTAGCAAGCCGGTTATCATTTCAGCTATGTTGCCCGCGGTTGGCTCCGCCGTCATCGCCCTGAGTGGCTCGAGGCAGACAGCGCAGTCTTCGACGTTTCCATTGTCGTCGAGAAGTGTGCAGTGGACAAATATGCAGTGGCTCCCGATAAAGTTCTCGGCAGTCGACACACCATGCTCGCGGATGAGCGCGTTTGCAGGCGGAAGATAGGCAGTGGCTGGTCTCTGAGTCGCTGGCATGCGGCTACGGGCGATGGCTTCCATGTTGACGATGTGCTTGATGTCCACGAGAAAGTGCTTTACCGAGGTTTTACTCGTAGAACTGGACTCGAGTCTGCTCGTTACGAGTCAAGTATTGCTGATCTTGTTCCCGCAGTCTGTTCGACTCGATTATGCACTCCTGAGGGCTTGCAGAGCAGACGTCTTCAGACTCTGATTTCTGTGTGATATGGTTGTCGTATAAAGTTACAGAATCATGCGCATAAATCGTTCGTCTTCGTGCTCTGACACTGAAGTCGTAATGAGGTAAGCTAGGAAGAGATCGAAGCAGCGAGGCGAACTTCTTGTATGCATAATAGCGTGCGGGTGTTGTGCTCGAAGTTGCGTCACGTGCTATGAAGGACTCGACAAATTTTGCAGGCCATTCACTACATTGCCGTTGATAGCTAGTCTTGCTTTGATCCGCCAGCGTCAACAGCAAGACCATTGAAGCATTGTAGTGCGACTGCCGCAGCTTTATAGCATTGTGATGCTGCCTGCATTCGTGGACTGAAGGACACCTCTCCTGGTACCTCGAAAAATTCTAGTGCGACAATCTATCTACCTAGCCTAGTCAAAAAAGCCATAAACGATGGACAAAGGCCGCATCTCGGGAAAGCTGGATCATAAGAGGTAAAAGGTCGATTAGAGAAGCTATCAGGCTGCCACAACGGCAATAATATCGTGAATACATCTCGAAAAACCGTTCCATCTCCTCAAACCACAACAAACATGTATACCCTCCCACAAGCCACCGTCAAACAAGTCCCGTCCCCAAACAGCAATCGTCGAGCGACTTCTAAACGCCCTAACAACCTCTTCAACCACTGCCGCTTCACCCCCCACCCCCTTCACGACCTGTCTCTGCACGACAGCCTCAATCCGCGCCACAACAACGATGCTGCCGCTTGCACATGTCGCACAGAAGCTTCTGACTCTCGCTGCATCTCCAAGCTACTTTCGCCCGGCCGCAGGCTTCGCAATTCCACCAGGTCTCGTAGGGCTCCCAGCCGTAGATGTCGGCGTAGCGAGATCGTCCAGGCATCACTCTTTCGCAGGGGAGTGTGAGGGGTCTGCTTGTGGTAAGCAACGGTCGGGTTGTGGGGATATATGGATTGTCCTACGAATGAGTCTCGTCGTGTGAGAATTGGAAAGGTAATGGGGTCGCTGTGCGGATGGTCGCTGTTTTTGGGTTTGCGAGGTTGGATGCTTCTGAGGAAACTCGTGTAGTAGGCTGGAGGTAGTGGTGGATCCTGTGCTGCATTTTGCTGGCTCCGGCCGGACATGCGAGGGTTATAGTGTGGACGGTGGCGATAACCCTGATCGAAGACATCGAGACATGTCTGAGAACCGCACGAAGCCATCGGATATATTTCGATTTTGATAGCAGAGTTGCTCCATTTGCAAATGGGCACGACTCGCGGAGGTTGCATATGATGTTCACACCAACGTAGAGAAATGAGGGGATCACCTCTCTGGTTTCTCACCATCAAGATGATCTAATGTCCACACGTTCCACGTTCCCGCAACAAAGGTATCAGTTTCCATTGATAGCAGCAAGCCATACTGAAGCCCAGATTCCTAGCAATATCTCCATCCGCCGCCAGCTGCGTCAGTAGCAGCCAATTTCTCAGGGTACAAAGCGATGAAGCAGCCTTACGTGAAACCGGACCAGAAACTTCGCGCAATTGAAAGTGAACGTCTCAGACATGGTGTCAAATTAGACAAGACAGAAACCGCGCTGGCTACCGCGTACGCACAGATATAGCGTGGACGCGCACAATGCACCGACTCGACGTTACCACCGCATCTTCGACAATTTTTCGTCCACAGCCACGCGAAATCTACCGGCGACAAATATCATTCTTCCATTGCGACGCAGATCGTTCTCATCGCGCTGGTATCTAAACAATAACCACAAGCCTCGACACGAAATCGATACCAGGTAAGTGAGAAGCCAGTCATCAATTACCGATAGATTATGGCCGGTTGCTGATGTCCACTTGACATAGAGATGTGTTCACACCATCGATGGTGCCCGCTGCAGCAAGACTTACACGCTCAATGCAGTATCTGTAAACAGACTGGATGGTGCAAGTGGGAATGCCTGATCTGTACGATTCGCGGTCCAGTCATGGTGTTGGCTTGCGATGACTGCGTGAGGGACTATGATTGGCGTTACGGGCCCGACGGAGGCTCTGGATAATGGAATTGCAAAAGATGGGCTACGATGCTGGATGATGGGATTTTTAAGCATGGTTATTGATGAGTTTGATGAAGCATGGGCTTTCGGTCTTCTTTGCCCGGAGATATGGTGCCGATGGATTCGATCTTGGCCACTCGGCTTTACGCCGTCCCTACAAGCATAGCACCATTACACATCGCCTCCAAATCTGCAAGACTGATGTCCTGAGCAGCAACACCTGCACCGAATTCCCTGACCTCCTTCGAGCCTAGCCGGTCATACACTTCCCAGTCCAGCTTCTGTAGCCCCTTGAAAGGATCCCTCGCAAACGCAACCCAGGCATCTTGCATCGCATGACTAGTCTCATACTCCAACAACGTACTAGGACCACGATAATTGGGGTGAGTACCCATGAGCGTTGGTAACTCACTCGAATGATACGCGCCCATCCAAGGTTTTGGCGAGATATTGGAGAAGTTGCCGGAATACAAGTAGCTGTATGTCAGACGACCAGTCTTTTGACGGAGACGGATGGTCTCTATGGTTGGACAGAAGAAAGTCGAGAGGTAGTAAGTCTCTGCGATTGTCATGTTAGGGCCATCTGGGTTGTAGGGAGCAAATGGAACACCGTCTTGTCTGTTTGTGCCGATGATAGCTGGGGTATTGGCGATTTTGCCGGCAAGGGCGCGCTCGGTGTAGTTGGCGAAGACAGATTGATTGTCAGGGGTCGGGCGGAATGACAGCGATGGAGAGGAGCCGCTGTTGGCGTAGTCGGCGACGAAGTTCTCAATCGTGCTCGCTTCCAGGCTACGCGTGTAATCAAGCACAGCTGCAGAGTCGCTGATCGAGCCTGTGTAGCCGAGCTGAGTGGCTACATACGTGAAATTCGCGCCAGTCGCGTCGCCGCCAAGTGTGAGCAGAGCGTTTCCGGATTCCATAATCAGACCCTTTACAATCGGGTCCTCAGGATAAGCATAGTTGTAGTAGTCAATCGACACAGCTCCCGCACTTTGTCCAAAGATAGTCATCTGCTCAGGGTCGCCGCCAAAAGCCTGGATGTTGTCTTTCACCCACAGCACAGCAGCTCGCTGATCAAGAAGCCCAAGATTCTGGTCCTTTAAGCCCAAAGCACCAGGAAAGCCGAAGATATTGAGACGATAATTGAAGGACACCACAATATGGTCCGGAGTCCTGTTCACCCATTGCGCTGGGATCTGGTAGGGAACATCGATGCCACCAGTGTTGAAACCACCGCCGTAGAGGAAGATCAGTACTGGTAGTGCTTGGTTTCTCTTATCCTTCCACGAGCCATATTTACTTACTTCCATAGTCGGAGTCCATATCGATGTCGTCAAACAATCTTCAGAAGTGGCTCCCGTCGTGTTCAGGCCCTGTAGGTTGAATTCGAGCACTTCTGTGGTGTAAAATCCTTCGCTGTCAGATAAGAATTGTGGACAACTCGGCGGGAGTACATTTGCCTCAATCTGTACATCGGGTTGCAAAATTGACTCTGGAGCTCTCCATCGTAAGTACCCGATGGGTGGCTTTGCGTAAGGTATGCCCAAGAATTGTCGCACGTTTGGTAAATTCGGGTCGATCTTGCCATGAACATGTCCTGAAGTCGTCGACACCGTCAGTTGGTCACTAAAGTGGTCTCCAGGTCCAGATCCATGATATTGCCACAACGAGGCAGCAGCGGTGTTGGCTAATGAAGCGAATAGCACTGTTAACGGCAGCATGTCTGTGACCGTTGCCAGACGACAGTGCCAGCGATAACAAGACAGATCAGGAGAAGACTCTAAAGATCAATGACACTGGATCCATTCAAATGTTTATATGGAGGAGCACTTGCCTTGGCGATGTCAAGAGACGCTGACCGGCCACAGCCCAAGTTGGGACGTAGTGCCGATTGGCAACACGCTTCTTCCAACCAGTGCGCAAAGTTATGCACATCACCCCAAATGGGGCTCATGCTACCAATCTGTACTAGTGAATGCAGCATGTGAGCACGATGTAGTGAGATTGACAGGTTCTTGCATTATCCCATCCCATCATGGCCGATTCTTACGACAACCGTGGGTCATCACAACCCCTCTTTCGCACGGCACACAATGACACCAGTCTCCTCTTGATCCACTTTGTGCGAGGCGCAGCAAACGAAATCCTTGGCACATGAACAGGACACGAAAGGATGCAAAGCGATCGATGATGGAGTGAATGTGTGGTGAGGTGAGGTGTAGGGAGTTCGAAGATGGGGAAACATCGGCTTCGGGATGTCGGCCGAGTCGGGGTTTTGGCGGGAAGAATCGAAATCTGGGGAAAGCTTGGAGAGCTCCGCCTGAAGACGATGATGTTCTCCATGGTAGAATCATGGCATCCTGCTTACTTCGGAATCACTCCAGCGAGAGTCGAGGGTTGAGTGTTGGGAGAGACAGTAAAGCTCACATACTGAGAGGTCATTTGGTCATGGTCACATCGCTAGCATGATCCACCGAAAGCATGCAGAGGTTGTGTTGATCGCTCAATGTATTGCACTCATCATCACAGGTATGTTACAGCAGCATTGTCATCTGTCGATTTTCGTTGGCTGTTCTTCCCCAGGTTCCAGAGCGACTTCTCATATGGCCTAAAGCTTCTCCTTCGCAGCACCCTTCGCCTGCTCCTTGGTGTCGTGCGCCTTCTGCGCGGCCTCGCTGGCCTTCTCCTTAGCTTGCTGGGCACCGACGCCGGTTGCCTCCTTTGCGGCCTGTGTAGCTTGCTCTGGAGAATGACTGTCAGTGCTATGTCCTGGCGTTTTCGGGAAGAGTGTGGATGGCTGGAGCACTTCGGTGGGCTTTTTGGGATAGCAACATTGGTCATGACTTACCGCCCTTCTCGATGCCCTTCACAATAGTATCGCTGACGGTGCGGTCGACAGACTTGGCAGCATCTTTGACACCTTCGATTGGACCTTTCTCGAATGCCACGCGTGAAGTGCTGAAGAGGCGCACGTTGCGGACGAAAGCTTGACGGAACATTGTGATGGCGTTCTTTGCAATGTCTTTGTTGTGATTGTTGAAGACGCTGTAATGTAGTGGCAATCTTCGTGGTTGTCGTAGTTTGTTCGAGTGGGATGAGCAGGTGGGAGCAGGAGTAGTGAAGCGCTTTGCTTTGGTGTTACCGTTGGATGCGGGATGCTGTCATAGTTACGACCTCGGGTGGCAGCTGCGAGGGTTGAGAAGCTTTGCCAGCCACTCGACAACGTGCTTGGACTTTCCACGTTTCTGTCAACATGTGACCGCCATCACGATTTCGATCATTCCCAAGGTTGTTATTACATATGGTGCCAAAGTATGCATCACTTTCATCTACCACATGATGCAACAATGACATTGACGGACGGCTTATTTTTTTCTGCTGACCGATACGATAATGGCATCTTCCTTGCCTATCACGAACGCAATGGCTTCAAGGGCATCTATGCTCTCTCTTCATCACAGACGGAGCGGAAGCCAGAACTCTTCTACGAGAGACTGCAAGATCAGACTTGGGTGGATTCTTGCAGACATGGTTGTTCTTCGGCCTACTGCACGAAGTCATTGCGCCTCGTGCTTCGAAAAATGCTTTTGAGACTTGGAACGCAGAGCTCTCCATGACTATCATCACTCCTGCTCAACTACCTGCCATTGCTGTGTTGTCGGTCTCGGTGCACACTGATCATCCTTAGAAAGAGCGCCACGAGCTTCTCGGGCATCTTGTCAAATGTGTTCAGACGACCAAGGACTTCGTGCTGCAAACTCGTCGTCAAATCGACTTGGGCCCAAGTCAGATCATGATTTCCATCGCGGCGATCGGTGAGACCATCGAATCTGTGGTGCTAGAGAAACTGCACAAAGGTACTCGCAGCCTGCCAACGATTTGGGCATCGTTCTATGAGTCGGATCAGGTTGAAAATGCCAAGCAAGACATTGGATGGCTTTCCGCTCAGGTAGCGATGTGCTTTGCATCACGGTTTGTGCGCGAAAGGCATGTCTGCTGGACGCGGACACATTTGTTTGTTGCATTAGTTGTTGCCTATCAGTGTCGAGAGCGATGAGAGGTAACATATTGTGCGCGTGTCGTGCTGTGCGAAGACAGTGTCTGTGTTGGAGAAATCGAGAGCGCGTCCTCGGAGTCGTTTCCGGTCTTTCCCCGGGAGTGGTACTCCTTGGCAAAGTCTCGGTAGCGAATCGGGGTTGGTACTTGCGTGTTACTTGCGTAGCCATGCGCTGACTTTGTATGTCTCGCGGTAACCTCACCACTACATGAGCATGAATTTGTATAACGCAAAGAGAAGGACGCAAATCCGCGGCCTCGGGTGATCTACGAAATGCTGACACAGCCACGCGAGAGTGGATCATAATCCTGAAGGCATCTTTGTCGATCTTTTGAGCTTGTCAGGACATCGGATACACAAGAATACAACATTGTCCTGCTTGTGACACTATCACTCCTTGTGTGCAGACTGTTCATTCGAGACAGATGATTCCTGAAGACGAAATTCCGAACTTTGAACAGTTCCAGGATTCCTTGTCGATCACTGTCATTCAGAAGCTCGCTCCCAACAGTGGCAAAGGTGGCAAGAAGAAATCTATCAAAGGCAGGAAGAATGAAATCAAGCCGGTAGCAAAGGTGGCTGCGCAGCATGGCGAAGGTCAGGAGGACGATGCGGCTGAGCTTGCTGACTTCGTTGAGGTTAGTAATCGTCACGGTTTGATGACGTTCCTGCATTGCTGAGACAAGGTGGTAGTACTTGGCTGAAGAGGTCTTCATCAGTGTGCCAGCTGAATTGCGGACACTTTCATTTGCTGCTATTCAGGATAATGGCGAGCTGGCGAACAAGTACACCGTGCCCCTTGACAGCGCGATGATGGAGTCGTTGGTCCAACCTCTACCTTCGTCAGTGCCAGAGTCTTTGTTGACCTACAAGCTCATCAATGATGAAACAGATCTTGACCGCTTTCTGGAGCCCTGCATGAGCAGTTACATCACAGCAGTGACCTCACCTCCGCCAGAGTATACACCAGCTTTGACAGCTACTCGTCCGGATGGCTGTGAGATCTGCCAGCGTGAACACTTACCTTTGACCTACCATCATTTGATTCCTAGGCAGGTGCATGCCAAAGCTGTGAAACGGAATTGGCACAAGGAGTGGGAGCTCAATAAAGTAGCATGGCTGTGTCGAGCCTGTCATTCGTACGTGCATAGGGTCGCATCGAATGAGCAGCTTGCGCGGGAATTGTATAGTGTTGACTTGCTCATGGAGCGGGACGATATTCAAGCGTTTGCGAAATGGATCTCAAAGGTCAGGTGGAAAGCAAGATGAGCCGGAGCTGAAGGTAACAAGCTGAAGGTTCAATGCGAGATGGCTCGATGGTAACCACTCGGGAGTATGCTTTGGTGCCACGGGCCACATTATAGCGGGTAGGGCATTGTGGCCTGAGTCATCGTGCATGTCTCGCAGGGCTGATCTCTCTGTTTGGCATCGTTGTAGCGGTACTTTTTAGGAGGAACGACGGGCCATTGTGTTATTAGGTCTGCAACCTGTGGTAGCTGCTGCAAGGTCACCTGGCGAGGTGGTAAAAGGTGGGGAACAAGGTACCTTGAGTTGCGAAATAGATATGGTTAGACGTAGTGCATGCATTAGGGTGAAGCTGAATTCCGCAGCTTAGTTCATAGCCTGCGGGAAACCGCGTTGCATGCTAAGTGTCTGTGCCGTGCAAGCTGTGATCCAAGAGTATCGGGACACAACATTGCATCAGTTGCTGTTAGACCTGTCGAGTGACTCTGGTTGACGCGCGTGACCAGGCCCATTGCACGATCTCAGGTACCTGTACTCAATCTTGTTTCGAGCATGCCGTGCTGGCATGAATCATCAAGCTTTGGTCACATATTCGCGATCGCGTTCATCGTCTCCCGTGCTAATGGTCAATTTCTCGCCTCAAAAAGCCTCAGCAATGCCCACGTCCTGCCTTTGCCATGACATAACAGCCGTCGGGTGGGTCAACGCTAGCAGAAAGATCACTCTGAGGCCCGTATATCGTATCGTGTATTGCTTAGCAACATTATACAGGACACGAGTGGGCGGCATTGTCGACGATGCTCGGTTGCTTACCGATGCTGAGCCTCCTGGCAATATACCGAGCAGCCCCAATGGCTTACGTGCTCGCCACTGCATGTACGTGGCGTCAGGTACATATGAGTGTATCTGTGAAGGCCGAATAGGAGAGCTGTAGAAGACAGACCGCCATATACGAATCGAGGATGATGCTTGTTTTGTACGTGGGGGTGTCCGAATTCAGCCACAAGAGTGCTCAAGGAGTGCCCTCGTGGCTTCCACGATGTGAAAGTCGTTTGCAATTACTCTCGCGGCGCCTGAAGTAGGCGCCATAAAGGAGAATGGAGCTTAGTGCGGACACGAAGGGAAGAAGGGAGGATCTCTGCCGGCTCCTTTGCACGTGGCAGTGTGGTAGAGGTCATGTCAAGGACAGCAAGCTTGTGAGCAGTGAGTGCATACATGTAGGCGGGCTGACGGGAAGCTCGAGGATTGGCAGGCGCACTGCTGGTGGGCTGTTGCACGACGACAGCGCTCTGCCACACTCTACTTGGTGGCTGTTCGGAGACACCGTCGATCCAAGCCGTATAGGGAAATACGTCAACAGAAATCGCGGACCCGCAATCTTTGCCATTGGATGCATTGGACCAATAGCTCGTGACGTACTTGAGTTTCACACACATGTCACACACCTCAGTAAGAAGCTGTGTCGTTGTGACGTGGTTAGTCATGTGTGAGCATGCTCGAATGGAGGCAGTGTGGCTCGGGGAAGATGTTTCGAGACGCTTGGCCAGCCAGCAGTAGTGGGGATCGGTGCATGGATGGTACCTTAACTTAGCGAGATGCCGTTCCGAGGAAGACCACAATCGCGGGGTTCCCGTCTAGATCCTGGCCTGGGTCCGAGCCCAAGGCGTCGACGTCAATTCGCGAGCTAGACGCTTCTCGTCTTTGGCGTCGAGTAGCTCTACCAAGCCTTACCACTCTCTGCCCTGCGTCTCTTCATCCGCGTACACAGCACCACATCTGCCTGTGGCACTTTCATCTCCTCCTAAGGTACCTACTACAGCCTCTACCATCACCACGAACCTAGCGCAGCCATCACCTGCCCTGCGGTTGCCGCGTGGCTCAGCCTCCACCCACGATACCGCCATTGCAATCCCTCGAGTCGCCTGTGGTCTGCAATATCATCACCTATCGACCCCGCTGCGTGATATCCTACCTGAGAGCCTCTGCAAAGATAAATATCTCCGAGTCCGCCAACAGAACGACCTTCGCGTCAGCTAAGCGGCTCCGAGCCGACCTCGCCGGCTGAGTCACAGATCACACGCGTTCACAAATACTATCACGACATCTCAAGCATTAACCTCAGCATACCTACGATCACGAATCTTTCGCCAAGCAAGAGAACAACTTTCATCATGTCGTACTATCCTGGCCAAGGCTACCATAACCAGCACCCTCCTCCGCAACAGCAAGGATACGGCGCTCCTCCACCTCCACAATATGGCGGTTACCCGTAAGCATGATGCCCAGGCAGTAGCTTTCGAAGCGCATGCTGATATGAGCAAAGGCAGCAATATGGCGGACCATCACCACAACCTCCATACAACAGCGGCTATGGCGCACCTCCTCCTCCCCAATACGGTGGCGGCTACCAGCAACCACCACCTCCACAGCAGTATCAACAACCTCCACCACAACATTTCCAGAACCCGCCTCCCCAGCAAGGTTTGCATCTCAGATCAAGGAGTTGATGCAACGACTGACACGCTAGCAGGCTACGGCCGACCACCTCCACCACCTACAAATCAGCAAGGCTTCGGTCACGGCGCTCCGAACGGTTACTCATTTCAGTACTCGCAATGTACGGGTCGGAGAAAAGCGTTGCTCATCGGCATCAACTATTTTGGGCAAAGAGGACAGCTACGAGGTTGCATCAATGATGTGAAGAACATGTCAACATACCTGAATGGGCACTTTGGCTACAAGCGCGAAGACATGGTCATTTTGACAGACGACCAGCAGAATCCAATGAGCCAGCCTACAAAACAGAACATTCTTAGAGCGATGCACTGGCTTGTGAAGGATGCTAGGCCCAATGACTCGCTCTTCTTCCACTATTCCGGTCACGGAGGTCAAACCAAGGATCTGGATGGTGACGAGGAGGACGGATATGACGAGGTCATCTACCCTGTAGACTTCAGACAAGCAGGTCACATAGTTGACGACGAGATGCATCGAATCATGTGGGTACTTATGCTCGTTACAGAGGAATCTGCTGACAAGATTAGGGTGCAACCTCTGCAACCTGGCGTACGGCTGACAGCAATCTTTGACTCGTGTCATTCTGGCTCAGCATTGGATCTGCCGTACATCTATTCCACACAAGGTGTACTCAAAGAGCCAAACCTCGCGAAGGAGGCTGGTCAAGGTCTTCTCGGCATTGTCTCTTCTTATGCACGAGGCGACATTGGCGGTATTGCCTCGACTGCTATGGGCCTTTTCAAGAAGGCTACTAGTGGTAACGAAGCCTACCAGAGGAACTTGCGCACAAAGACGAGTCCTGCGGATGTCATAATGTGGAGTGGCAGTAAGGACAGTCAGACATCGTATGTGGATCCCCATTTTCTTGTCGAGCCGCATTTTGCGGTACCTGAACCTCATTTCCAGCCTGTGGGCGTATCCTCGTTCAGACGACCTTCCCAGCTGCACAAAGACATGTACGGCCAGGTGCTAGTGTGATCTTGTGCAGATTGGCATGTCTTGGCTTTTAGCGAAGGCGCTGGTGGCGTTGCTGAAGTTCAGCGGGCGGTTTTGGAACGCGATGATAGGATAGTGTACAACAAACTCTTTTGACGTCCTTCTACCTTGGAGAGCTCCGTACGGAGCGGCTCCTTGGTGGACGGACGACGAGTTGCGTTGGACCTATCACATCATCTGCAGAGCTTATCACATCATCTGCAGAGCTTACCTGGCTCGCACTCACACGTGTTATGGCATGACCTGAGCTGACATTCCTTCTTTACAGGCAAGATGCACAGATCGCTGGTCAAGCCACCGGCGCTATGTCATGGGCATTCATCACGGCGCTCAAGAAGAACCCGCAACAGAGCTATGTTCAACTTCTCAACAGCATTCGTGATGAGCTCGAAGGCAGATACTCTCAGAAGCCTCAGCTCAGTTGCAGCCACCCACTTGGTTAGCATTGCGGACCCTGCTATCCCACTTGACGATACTAACAATCCAAACAGATACGAACATTTTGTATGTGATGTAAAAAGCGTTGTACAGCGGCATTTCCGGAGTGTATGAAAATGGCCTGGGTAGTGACAAAATTGGTTATGATTGATGGCATAGGAAAGACAACAGCTGTTGATGATACCCAGAGTCAAGGGCAATACTACTAGAGGGGGAGGCGTTCACTGGCGCATTAACCTCCAGATATCGAGAACTTTTCTACATCCTCCAGTCCTCTAGTTTTCAGATCAAACCATGGATATGCACTGTGTTGCGCACCAGACAACCACCTAGTTGTCGCAGACACTGGCAATGTGATGCATGGGCACTGACCCGAGTGAGCATTCGCCACGGAGTCTGAGATCTTATCGAAGGCCAGACTATTCCCTGCACAAACATGGACTAAGTTGTCCTCTCAGAGCGTTGTCTGAGCATCGGGCGCAGTCGTCACAGCTCGCGACATTGCTGGTGCTGTGCAGGACTTTGTCCCAATTGGGCCGCTGCATGGGAGTCTCGTATGCGCAAGAAGTGACTGTGTTTAGTGCGGGTCGCATTCAGCAGATGAGAGATCCTACGCCGAAATTGAGGTACTATTGCTTGATGCAGGCGTTCTATGCACTTGCAGTGTGTGCTTGATCGCCGTGATGAGGAAATATGGTGTCTGAGGTCTTCTTCTGGCGTGATCACATTTTCGAGCAGCGTACCCCAGGTATGTCGTGCGTAGACGGCATGATGTGTGTGTCTGTGATTTTAGTGTACGTAGTTCCTAGGGATGCATATGCTTTCGGGCTTGACTCACAGATATGGGTCCGAGACATAGTCGAGCCTCATTGTCCATTTTTTACAGTATTCCTATAGGTTTCTTTAGTATCGGACCCGAATACTGGATGCCTCAAATTTTGCCTGATGATGCAAGGATCTGCGGAGCTCTTGCACCTCGGACGACATCGGCGTCTGGCAATTGTCATCAACATGGTTCTCGCCGTGTAAACATCAATCGTCGGCTTCGAACAGTAAGTGAAGTAACTCTCTATCTCTACTCTCATAGCGTTCGATCACCGTATCATCAGCACAACGACATCGGACTAGGAACGCAGCACGACATGCCTATCACGGAAGGCGCACCCAAGCACGGCAATCCAGCCCACCTACTGCCACCATCATGGAAGAAGAGCATTTCACTCTGGCTTGAGGAAGATACTCCAAGTTTCGACTATGGTGGCTTCGTGGTTGGTGATGGTCCAGCTGAAGCACGATTATTAGCAAAGAGCGCTGGTGTTGTCGCTGGCGTTCCATTCTTCGACGAGGTCTTCAGACAGCTCGAGTGCACAGTCGAATGGCACGTGAAGGAAGGTGACGAAGTCGGCAAGGAGAAGAAACAACATATCGCGACAGTACGAGGCCCGGTACGATGCGTGTTGCTTGGGGAGAGGGTCGCTCTTAATCTGCTCTCGAGATGCTCAGGCATCGCCACGAAATCCCACTCTTTGCTATCACTGTTGCGAAAAGCTGGGTACAAGAACACGTTGGCGGGCACGAGAAAGACGACACCTGGCTTCAGATTGGTTGAGAAGTATGGCATGCTGGTAGGAGGCTGTGATCCGCACAGGCAAGATCTGAGTGCCATGACCATGCTAAAGGACAATCACGTTTGGGCTTGCGGAGGCTCGATACCCACTGCGGTTGCAGCGGCGAAAGCGTCAGCCGGGTTTGCGGTGAAGGTAGAAGTGGAGTGTCAATCAGAAGAAGAGGCAGAAATCGCCATCAAGGCTGGTGCAGATGTGGTCATGCTTGACAACTTCACCCCTAATGGCGTTAGAGTGGCATCGAAGAACCTCAAAGATAGGTGGGGACGAGGCACAAGCGCGAAGGCGCTAATTGAAGTGTCAGGTGGTCTCACAGAAGAGAATGTTGCAGACTATGTCTGCGATGATATCGACATCATCAGCTCTTCGAGCATCCATCAGGGTGTGAAGCACGTTGACTTTTCGTTGAAGGTCATTCCCAAAGAGTCGAGTTCTAATGGGAAACTGGGCGGCGGCGAGAGTGTTGACATATGAAAAAGCAATTCACTTGCTTCAGTAGACGTAAATGCTTCGCGTAGCACAACGCTAGCAACAAACAGTTCATAGACCCACCCACGTCTTGCGGCTTTCCGAGATCTGACTTTCAGCTCACACATCTCGCCAACCCAACGCGATCGTCAACAACGACATACGAAAATGCCATTCGAGTTCACTGGCGTACCACCGACGTTCACGGCAACGCCGACATCCTTCTCATCTTTCTCAAGTCTCACAACGACAACGCCAGCAGCTCAGCGAAACTCTGCAGACTTGCCCTCATATCCCCTGAGTGCGCGGTCCTCGCTAGCTCCTCGTCCTTCATCAGTGACAGTACAGCCTGTGCTCGATGCCGTCTCTGCTGGTACTGACTCCGACCCTGACCGATACCTCGATCCTCTCTCCTCAGCGCTTTCCCGCGTGGCCAGAAAGCGACCTGCTTTCTTCGGCCGCTCTGCAGTCGCTGGCGATGCCATAATTAAGGCTGCTTTGGAGAGTCACCAAGACCTCAGCATCGCTAACATCTTGTCTGACCTGAAGAGCATCCCGGCGACGCACCCTACTTTGGCTGGGTTCGTCCATGCTCTATTCGAGTCGCAGATTCAGAGACACGTGATAGCCGATCACAAATCACTTGGAATAAAGTCGATCCTGGCTGAGGAAGCACCTTTGTCGAAGGACTCGGATATGCAGGTTACGAGAGACATTTCGGGCGATCAGAAAGACGACGTCGGATCGCTTGCATCGCTTGAATCGGACGAGGAGTTGGAGCAGGAGGATGAGGAGCCATCTTCAGTGCCGAATCAACCATTTCGCTTCCTGGACTTGCCAGCAGAGATGAGAAATATGGTGTACAGGATGACTCTGGCACCAAACGGCCACGTGGGCTTGATATCGCACCATGACCCCAGACACTCCAATTGCCCTAGTAGCTATGCCTATGGTCATACTCATGTGGACTCAGACTGCGAACCTCAGATATTAGCCACATGTCGACAGGTCTACGACGAAGCGAAACTAATTGCCATCCAAGACAACATCATCTGCGTCACGGCATCGATTCGGTACAGCTTGCAGCCGGTCATACTGAAGCGACTACTCCCGGATCACGTTCTACCCAAATTAACCTCTCTGGTGCTGGTTTGTGAAGCAAGTAAGGAAGGACTCAATGACAGGACCTCTGGTACGCAGAGCAATTGGAAGCAGTTGCAGGATATGACCGGCTTGAAGAGCCTGCGTATCTGCCTTGTCGAGCGCAAGCATCAGAGACTTGACGATGACTCCAAACACGCGATACTCAACGAGGTATTGGAGCGCATCCCGGCCAGCTGTGTGCTCTCCTTTGAATCAAAGCACGAGGCAGAGAAGGGGTACGTCCGGGATGTCATGCGTGAGCGCGACGCCGAAATGCTGCGGTATGGGAACCCTGTAGACGCATCGACTGATATGTACGAAGCGCCCGGCGAGCTCCTCGAGAGGCTTGCCAAACCACTTCGCCAACAGCAGGGCTGCAAATCTGGACATGCACGCGACTATCGCTTTCCAGAGCGTAAGAGTCCAGCTCAGCTGGCACCGTTGAGTGAGGCCGACCCAAATTTGGTGTTTGGAGGGAGCTTGTAAGTCTTTCGATGCAAGTTCGAATTATCAAAGACACAGTGCGCCAATCGCCCCGGCACCGACGCGCTACAGCTCCGCAGGCTAGGTGCGCGCGTTGGCATGCTAGGCGTGGCGCCGCATGGACCATTGAGAGCAAGGCTCAGCGCTGTGCGGAACTACCAAGTATTTATAGCAATGGCATTGCTCTTCTTCAGCATTGCAGGCGCTTCATGATTTGGACGAAGAACGTTTTGCTTCGCTGTAGCCATGATGAACAATGGCTAGAGCCAGCGTGATGGGGACTGCATGTGTAGCGGAAGTGTTTTGGACATGGATGGTTATCGCGGCTGGCTGCAGCATATCTGCGCTTTCCAATGTCACAAGTACTGCTTGATGCGGAATAACAGTACAGTATTCCCTGTGAAGTGTCGAATGTCTTCCAGGAAGTGCTTGTTAAGGTTGTTCTATCCACCAATACTTGACCGCACGTTCTCGAATTCGTGGCTGTGCACAGCACCCCTCCTTGCCGAAATGACATCTTGCTGCTCCCTGAAATTGGCGTAAACAAATCGACCACCACGTCTTCCACACCACATCCTGTCCTTTTCCCGTCGTATCCTGTCATAGAAATCTCTTTCCAGTTCACGACACCCTAAGCGATAGCTCTCGACCATAGGACGGACGAAAACGATTGCATTCATGGCGGACGCGAATCAGAACCCGCACATGGAGCTCGATCCAAAGTACGATCACTACGACTACCCAACGACTGCACCAAACCCGCAGGCAGGTCACCCGGGTCACACCACAAAAGAGCAAGATGCAGCAGTATATCAGCTACGGAGTATGCTGGAGCAGGCGGGTTACACTCAACGGCTCGACACTTTGACCATGTTGCGATTCCTGAGAGCACGCAAGTTCAATACTGAGGCATCGAAGCAAATGTAAGACAAACGATGGCAGGCGCTACCCTCATAGGCACGTCTGACGTAATTTATTGCAGGTTCATTGACACGGAGAAATGGCGTAAGGAGTTCGGAGGCGGCGTAGACGAGTTGGTAAAGAACTTCGATTACAAGGAAAAGCCGCAAGTCTTTGCGTACTATCCACAATACTACCACAAGACCGACAAAGATGGACGACCTGTGTACATTGAGCAATTCGGCAAAGTCGACCTCGAGGCACTTCGCAAGATCACGACGGATGAGCGCATGCTGCAAAACCTAGTGGTCGAATACGAGAAGATGGCCGATCCTCGTCTGCCGGCGTGCTCGCGTAAGGCGGGAGTACTCCTCGAGACATGCTGCACGATCTTCGATTTCAAGGGCGTGGGCCTGGGCAAGGCATCGCAGGTGTATGGCTACCTCCAGAGAGCCTCGGCTATCAGCCAGAACTACTACCCGGAGCGGCTCGGCAAGATGTACTTGATCAACACACCATGGGGCTTCAGCAGCATATTCGCGGTGGTCAAGAGGTTTCTGGACCCTGTGACGGTTGCGAAGATCCACGTGCTGGGAAGTGGGTATCAGAAGGAGCTGTTGGCACAGGTGCCCGCTGAGAACCTGCCGGTGGAGTTTGGTGGAAAGTGCGATTGCAGTGGTGGATGCCCGCTGAGCGATGCAGGCCCATGTAAGTGCTGTGGCGGTGCAGTGTAAGAGGAGTGCTCTGGACGGATACACTAACGATTCACGACAGGGAGAGATCCGACCTACGCCAAGCCACGCAAGGACGAGACGGCCGACAACAATATTCCAGCAACCGAAAGTCACGTTGGCGAAGGTCAGCCAGAAGCCAACGAGGCTGCGCCACCGGCATATCAACAACAGCAGCCCATTGGCGAGACAGCTCCAGCAACACAGTAATAGAGGCTAACAAGGGGGATCTGCGACCGGTGTAATGGCGAGACAGAAACAGAAGTTCGAGCAGCATGGCAGGCGCGTGGTGGCTCGTGGGGGAGGGGGTGCGGCACCTGGAATCGGACAAATATTGGGCAGGCTTAGATTGGGGTGTACTGCGATATCAGTACGCTATATATGAGTAGGTACATATCATCTTCTGTGCTGAGGTAAGCGTACGCGCATTTGTGTACCTGTAACCGCACAGGGAAAATCGATGCCTTCCACAGCGCATGGTCGTTCCTACCCTTCCTCCGTGCTGCAGGCGTGGAAAGAGAAAGAGCGTGCTTCATCGTGGCTGCCACAGACGGCAGCACGCTTACTCTCGCACATCATGGCGCTTGCGATACATGCCACTGGCCGAATGAGCATACCAAGGCAAGTTAGACCTCAACCACCTGATACTACCTACGTACCATACGCAGCTGCTCATACACACGCGATAGGAAGCATGGTAGGCACGTACTTACCCATGACGACGACGACGACGACGACCTCTTCTCTTCCCTTCCCTTCGACCTGCCCATCACTGTCTTTCTTGTTGTTCCTCATCCTCTTCGCCGTATCCCACGACATCACATTCCTCGCCAGTCTGCTGGTCTGCCTGTCTCTTTTGGATAGCACGTCTTGGTCCCATCGTTCACCACACGCTTCGAAGGCGGCACAATGCCTTACAACGCGACTGACAACGTCTCCAGCGTCAGCGGACGAAACAGCCGCGCCAGCGTCATTTCGGGTACTATGCGCACCTCTCATACGAGATCACCGCCACCCGGCGTGCCTCCGAACGATACTCTCTCCAATGCGGGCATCCTCAGTATGCTTAAGACAACCACCGATACAGGCGATATCGGTTCTCTGTCCTTCAACACCGGACGCCTACCTACGGTGCCACGAGCAACCCATCCGAGACGGGGCCACGCATCAAGATCTTCGCAGCACAACGTTTCTTCCAATCACAGCTATGCACCATCTCAGAACTCACGTGTTAGCTCGCAATGGGACAACATCTCGACGACTCAGCGTCGTGGCTCCCTGAGCAGTATGCAAAGCATCCCGCCAATGGCACATCTCGGCAAGCCACCACTCGGTCCCATGCCTCCCACTCCAGACGACCGCGACCTTCGCTCCTTCTCGATGACATCTGCCCCGGGTCAGCCGTTGCCGAGACATCGCTCTGCCACGAGTCTGCGTAGCCAGCAAAGTCAAGGCCACGGCTCCCGCAACTCCAATCGCATGCCGCCGGGACCGATCCCGCCAATGCCTGACAATCGCGCATTCGTCTATCCAACCAGACTCAAGCGTCCAGGCTACCGGTCTCCATCACCAGCGCTGAGCGATGGCTATGCTCCGCCCATGCCCGGAATGCCACCCGTCGGCAGGCGACCGCCGGTGGCAGGCCCGCATCCACCTCAAGTGCAACACTACCATGCATACGGCGGCGACTACGGTCCGTATGGACCAGAGTCAGCTCAACTTGGAGTCCGACCACCTCCACGTGCTGCGAACAGCTCGCCAGGACCTGGCTATGCTCCAAACCCATACAGCTATCGATCGGGACCCATGCGGCCAGCACCAGCTCCTGGCATGCCTGTACCGATTACACAACCAATGATGCCTCCCCAGCATCAAATGCAGCCACCGCCTGGTCACTACGCGCCACAACCGGCGTACTATGGCCCGCCTCGACCAGCATATGCGCCTTATGGGCCACCTCTGCACCCTGGGTATCGTGGTCCACCACCTCAAGCGAACGCAGCACCAATGGCGCACCATAAGTTTCACAACGCTGCTCGCATGGCAAGAACCATGCCGCATCGGACGGACACGCCGTTGAACGAGGGCACACCATCTGGATCAGATCCTGCGTCGTCCTCAGCTCCTACTTCGTCTAACCCACCAACGCCCAAGGACAACACCATGGTCCAGGTTTCCGTGGATCCAGCTTTCATCAACCCTGACTTTGTCGACTTGCCTGAATCATCAAGCGAGCCAGTGCTACCAGCCAAGTACTTTGACTATGCCGATGGACTCGAGAAGGCGGTTCATGAGCCTGATATGGAGGTGCCTCACCCCTCTGTGCCGCCTCAGACTGGTTTTGTGCAGCGTGTCCGAGCTATGCTGGAATCCAAGGCTGCTGCTGAGGCAGCTGCCCGAAATGAGCATGAGAAAGCGAACCGACAGTATAGTGGCGAGCTCGATGCCGACCACGACCACGACCACAACCACGAGGAGGTTTCGGATCTGGTTGAGTATCACGAGCTCGCGGCTAACGAGACACCTCGCTTCACCTTGATCGAGGAGTTCGACGCACCGGTAGAGCTACCAGCATCGCCAGTCAAGCTTCCCGAGCTCGAGGCTATTGAGGCACCGCAACCGCAACGTCAGTCTCAGCCGATCACTAGGGAGATGATCAAGGCTGAGCTGGGTCCTTCGAGCGTGGACAACACCCAGATGCAGGTTGATGACACCACTACGCATCTGATGATGCAACTCTCGAAGCAATATCATGAGGAGGGGCAGCAGGAGCAGGCAGCTGCTGAGCAAGTAAGAATCGAGGAGGAGGCCAGGGCAGCTGCCAAGCAAAATCTCAATCGCCATAACTCTGTGGCAGACACAATCACTACCACAGACTCAGTGCCCGCCACACTTCCAACTGGAATTGAATATGCTATGCGCTTCTCGAGGACTATCGATACTACCGTCGCTTCTGAGGAGACCCAATCCAGGGACCATTTCATGCTCAATGCCGACACCGTTACGTTGCAAGATCAGCCGTCCAAGCAGACTTCCAAAGAGCAGCTGTCTGATATCAGGGAGGGCGCTACACCAGAGCCATCGCCGCAGGCTGCGCCGGATAGGAGTCCCGACCGGACACCCGTCAATGCAGAGCTCGATCGCTCCGTGAACAAGACTCCAGTCAGCTCTATACATCCTGGAGAGGAGATCACCAGAACCTCGGCGGTAAGCCCTGTTCAGACACAGACCTTGACCATCGACGAGACTCTTGACACAGCTTCTGGTTTGAAAACGGACAGCAGCATTTCCGACACACGATCCGAACTAGACCCGTTACAAGCAGAAGCCTCGCTTCCACCACCGACTCCACGCACGCCTAAGACATACTCCAAATCTGTGCAGCTTCGACCTCGTGCAACTGTCACCGACAGCACCAGCTCTAACACAAATCGCTTCTCGCTACCTGGCGACATCAGTACTGTCGGCGATACGACCATTGACAGTGCTTCCGACATGGTTACAGACATCGCTGTTCGCTTCTCTCTTCCACATGGTTCCATTTCGATAGCCAAACCACAGATCATCGAGGTTTCGCCAAGCTCGACTCCCGATAGCAAGCCAAAGCAAGAATTGTTCACATTAGAGCATAATGGCGTCAGCGCCGAGTCGAAGGCAGCCAGGCGTAACTCCGTCACCTTCATTGACGACATTGCACCTCTGAACATCAAGAAGGTGGAAGTGGCTCGCACTTTACAATCAAGTGCCGAAGCAGCAGCGAACAAGGGCAAGTCTATTATCAGAAAGCCATCACCAGCCACGACAGATTCAAGTATTTCTTCGCGCGATACTGCTTCCGATTTTCGATTCTCGACCGCGAAGAATCCGACTAGTCAACATGGCCGTTTCGGCAGCACACATTTGCCAGGCCTGAAGGAAGAATCCGTCGAAGACATGAGCATTCCTGACCATAGACGAACATCAAGTGGCAACCACATGGCACTTCCGGCACGCATCGCTGCAGTCAAAGCCATGCAGGAGCGCCGTCTGCAGGAGTCGGGCGACAAAGCTAAGGCTCGTCGTCAAGCCAGGCAACACAATCGTCCTCTTGGCGAGACCCGAGATCTGCCATCGCTGAACTTCAGTCGTACCGACTTGATCGACAGACTCAACGAAGCCCTTGAGCTCACTTCAACACCGAAAGACGTCGCGCGTCGTCGCGATTTTACCGGCATATATTGTCCGTCTCCCCAACGTCCAACTAGCACAGAGCCGCTGCGGGATCGGTATACCAGCTTCTTCAGCAAACCGGAGGAATTTAGCTTCGTCGAGCAGGCAGACGATGGTGACGATGGATCCCAGGTTGAAGAGCTACCCGAGCGCGAGCAGAACGATAATCAAGCTCTCGTACCAGCAGTTCAGATTCAAGAGACCACTGAAGTCGAAGCTATGGAGCCAGACCAGAGACCACTGTCGCCCGAAGATTTCCTCAGCGTCGCCCAACAAGCCAGTCGTTTGTCGATTCCAAATGTGGGTGGGCTCTCCGACAGACTCTCGGAGCTCATCCCAGGTCTTCGTAACCTCTCAAACTTCCAACTCGACTCCATCTTCAAGGCTGATCGTGAGAGTCTGCACCGTCTGAGCACTGAAATTGTGCGACCCGATACTGTTATGACCAATCGCACTTCAGCTGGCTTCCGGACACTTGCAGAGCGCGCCGAGCAAATCGTCAAGAATAGAACTCACGACTCTATCGCTCCACGACTCAGCATCGCCAGCTTGAACAAAGAGCTGCCACCTTTGCCTGGGTCCGCATCAGCTGATGGACTGCCACCAACAAGCTCACCAGACGGTAAACAGTCGTACCTGAGCGGATCTAAATCAGCACCGTCTGAGCTTGGGGTGAGTCTTACGAGACCAGCTTCTGCGATGCTTCGTGGTCTGGCGCCAAAGACCGAGGAAGAGGTCCTTCAGATGTTGCCCAAAGAGACCAATCCCATCGCACGTAACGGCAAGCGCTCGTTTATCACATCACAGACCAGTCGTCCGTGGAACAACGACGAGAACTATCCTTGGGGCAGCAAAGTCGACATTGATCTCTCCGTGCCTTCGACAGCTCACACTCGTAACTCCATGACCAGCGAGGTCCTTCGTCGCACCAAGTCCCTGGACCTTACCTCTGTCATCGAAAAAAGCGAACAGGGCATCGATATTGGCTCCATCACTTTTCCATCCAGCGCATCCATCAATACTGAACAGCTCACTGGCATACCTTCGCATAAGCGAGACCAGTCCAAGCGCTCTATTATCGGGTCCATTTCCAAAAAGTTCAAGGTTGGCCTTTCTGGCAAGTCTGCCGATGAGGAGAAGAACCTGGGCAAATCTCCACTTGGCCGAGACACCTCTGTGACCCGACAGTCAAATACGTCGCACAAGCCTGGAGACCGTTACCCTACGAGCGCACTGACTCCACCTGCTAGCTTCAATCTGGACGAGGTTCGATCCTTTTTCTCAGACAACAGCTCTGAACGTGACCGAACTGCGTCATTCCGCAAGCGCTTGACGGGCTTCAACAAAGGCAAAGGCAAACACCACCATGTCCGAATCGATCAGCATCGGGGTCAGAGCTTCGATGAGAATACTGCTTATGATGGAGGGTCGATGGCGGAGGTGAGACTTGGCGCTGGAAGTCGTGCTCAGACTTATGATGGAATCGGCATGAGTAAAACGGAGTTTCACATCAAGAGATTTGGGGAGAAGTTGAGGAACCTTTTTGCGAGGGGAGGGGATTTGATTCGGTCGTTCAGCAACAGCAGCAAGAAGAAAAAACCGGAGCGTGGACCGCTGCAGCAGGATGACTGGTTGGCGGATTCGCTTTATTCTGGTGTGTGAGCACTTCTTGGTCGTGAGTACCATTCCTGATGATGCTGGACATGAGGAGCTTACTGATGGGCATAGGGCCGCTGGTGGTTCATGTTTGAAGAACATCGGATATTTGCGTCCACGAAATATGAGTGTTATGTGCATGGTGGTTTTGTGGTATCGATATTTCGCTTGACGGGTTGGTATGTTTGGGATGTGGCAAGCATGTTTCCATGATGTATAGATGTTTGAAGTTGCATATTCAATTTATTTGTCTGACACCAACGTGTCTGTTATCTCTTTCTTGGGCTCACTTCGCAATACGGCTCCTCGATCCTTGGCTCGAGTGCGTAAGTCGGGTGTCAAAAGTGCTCCTTCAAACTGTCATGTAGGTAATTGAGCTTGAAGGTTGATAAATCCCCGGATTCGTGTGGAGCAAATCTGCACACCGAAAGGTCTCTGCCTGTCACGTTCAATAAGTTGACCATTCTAGGCTGCATCCTCGACGGCTGATCCGACTGCCCGTCACTTCCGCTGTTTGCCCTCGAATGTATCACTGAGCTTGAGCTTGGGCTTGGGATCCTAAGCATTCATACTATGCATACCTGACAGCTGGTGCATGGATGGTACGTGCGCTGTGGTTGTTGTTCTCTGAGTGCCCACCCTGCGGGCTCTGGTCGGCGTGTCTCGAGTTGGGGTGGCAACGGCCCGGGTCAGGCATGGCAAAGGCCCGGGTCGGGCATTTTGTAATTGGCGATCAGGAGAAGTCATGGTGTAGGTCTATCATTCTGATAGTGCGGATCTTGTGTATTGCGCTTCCTAATGAATGCGAGCGAATACATTGTGTTGGGCCTCAGTCGGGGCTTTTGGAGGGAGCGTGGGATAGTACCCTGAGGACGGTCCGCTATTTATTTAGCTATAACCATGATCTGCGATTTTCGGCCTCGAGCAGATCGTTGTGAAGTAGGGTTCTTTTTCCGGGAGCGAGAAGTCGCATTTATCAGTACCGATAGAATGTAGCTTCATCATACTTACCCTGTACTGCCGATAGTGCCCACCTGTGACGTTGCTCGTTCGTAAATGTCGGCGGCATGTGCTTGGAGATAGCTGCGCAGCGTCCCCGTTCGACATGGATTCCGTCTTCAGAGTGCAACCCCTTTTATCGGATGATGTCTGTTGTGGGAAGCATTTGTGAGGGCCGAACTGGGCCTAGAGCCTCTGGTATACTTTGGCTTCGATTGTCATATCGCTCTGACTTTGGTCGTCTTGAACCTGTGGCGACTTGACGAGATTGTCGTGCTGGAGCTTTGCAATGCCGGATACTGTACTCCAGTATCTAGAAGATTGCCTTTTACATCTTGGGTTGGGATCGCTTTGTTGTTGGCGCGATTTGGCTCATAACCGAGAACTGAGAATTCAGAATCACAGTGAAAAGCACAGTGTTACGAGATGGGAGAGCCGGCTTGTCGAATGCAACGAACATTTTGTACGTAGAAATGGGCGTGGTAGACAACTTCCAAGGCTTGCTGCGCCACACATACGTCTCGTTTCGGCCCGTCCCGGACTGAATCCCGCGCGACCTCGACCTCGCTGTGGCGCTCGTCCTTCTTGCCTCATGCATCAAATCACAAACTCGTAACGCATCCATCCTGCGAACATGTCAGCCTCATTGGCGCCGGAATGCAATGAAGTAAAAGAGTAAGTGCTATCTGGTCCAGCTGCCGTTGCGCTGCCATCAGTGAGTCACGCCACACGACACGGCGCCTCGACAATCTTCGACGAGACCATCAGAATGCTGATAGTCATAAGGCGCTACGATTCCTGCTTCTTGAAATGGTACAGCGAGAAGTATCTGCGAGGAGTTGCGAAGAACGATGAATGCGCGCCTCTCTTTCAGCAATATAAGACATGCCTTAATGTAAGTCTGCAGTAGTGTTGGCGTTTGTGCCGCGACGCTGTGACCGTATACTGATATTTCATGCAGAAGGCGTTGAAGGAGCGCGGTATTGATCAGATGTTGGAGGAGGCGAGGGCGGATAACAAGGAGAATGATGCGGAGTATCTCAAGTCGAGCAGCTGATATGCCCTGTAAGTTGTGTGCCTTTGAGAAAGTGCGTGTATTGACATCTGTAGGACGCTTCTTCGAATTTTTGCATAGCGACGGCGTTTAGGGGTTGGTTCGGCATCGCAGCTCAGCCAGTGCTTTAGTTTGCTGCGGCGCTGAAAGCAACCTGTTTCTCATCAGGGCGCAAACAAAATATACCTCCATCCAAGATCTGGTTCAGAATGCTCCGCTTCATAACTTACTTACTTACTTTCTTGGTCGCTTTCCGACACCTCCTGCTCTAGCTACCCTTATATTACATTATCAATTGGTATACACTGCAACGTACCTCTGCCTGCGATTGATCGCCTTATAGTATTGTGTATCGAGGCCATCATAAGCTTTGGCTTGGGTGGGAAGGATACCTAAACCTTTGTGGTTACACCTACTCCTGCTGTCGTGGCGTGGGCTAAGTATGCTCTGTAGATGCTAACAGCAGCTCGAAAGGACCAGAAATCCGATTTCCTTCAAATCAGCGACGAACCAGGAACAACTTCATTCAGCCTGACTGAGGAACGATTCATCTATTGCGATATGATCTGCGTATACGAGGAGCGCAAAAGGCTCTAGCGGACTTCTATCAAAGTTCTCATGGCCTCGGAAGACCCTCTCGTTTCCGGTGAGATACTTCTTCTTTCCAAGATCCAGAACAGCATGTTCGGTCGTCCAATTCGACCGCAATCATCAACGTATCGAGTCCAGGCAGGAGCGCCTTGGCGACTTATAGATGCATCCGTCCGTGGCCTGCTGGATTCGCGTGACTTGGCTCTCAGCAGTGAATATGTCCACGTTCCAAGTAATAGGGCTCCTGGCGCGACCGTGGATCTTCACGGTTCCTACTTTACGCCGACTGCACTTAACAACACAGCAGTCTCTCCAAATTCACACTTCGCACAAGTTCGACTCCGTCTAAACCACAACGTAACACGACTGGTCGGCGAAGCTACAATACCCATCAGTACTCGTCAGCATTGCAAAGCCTCACGAACTCGAAGGTAATTCACCGACACGAATGCTCTGTACTCTGTGTACTCTTTGCTGACTCCTTCGATTACATAGCGTTCTCATAACCTACTCGGAGACAGAGTCATATGGCGGCAGTGGATACCATGAATCAACCGGCGAACGTCAAGATGTTGAACTTCTTCGACCTCCCATTCGACATTCGTGAGAAGACGCTTTGGCAACTCTATCCAACAGCCAGCATACGAGTCTTCCTACTACGTCGCGTCCACGAGAAGCCTATCGAACTTCCGGCCACGGCTCAAGCGGGCAATCGAAAACTACGACTCGAGACCATTCGCGCTGGACTCATGAACGGCGTTGTCGAAGTCCACAGCTTCGTGGCGAATTACAAGTTCCAAGACTGGCTCGCAAACCTCAACTTGTCCCAATTGGACAGCAAGAACCAAAAGAACGGATTCGATGCCGTCAAGCATCTGAGCTTTCCATACTTCTCTCGCTTCCCACACGTGAGGATGTCACACGACACACCGAACAGCGACTTGGAATTGGCGAAGAAATGCTTCAATCTTCGCGAACTCACCATCGATTTCCATGAGCGAGAAGTAGAACTTGATGACTTCTTCGAAACGGTCAAGCCAGTCGAACAGCTTGTTCGCGAGTATCGTTTGAACGAAGTCTTCGCTCTCCGGAAGCTCGAGAAGCTCAACTTCACGGTCACGGGACACTATGACACGAAGAATAACGCTGGCGTCGAGGAGCTTAGGACGTGGTTTGCCAAGGAATTCGAAAGCCGGGGCCGGAAGGTTAAAGTGGTGTATATACGCTGAACGAGGAATTTGCTCGGATTGAAAGCACTGTGCGAAGGGTGGGTCAAGGTCAAGAGGTCACAGAGATGATTGCGGCATAGATGGGGATCGAATATGGGCGTGTACGATGTAGCTATTATCAGAACTGTGACAGAAGCACTAGGAAAGGTGAACTTTCGTTCCGAGCTTTTGGTGATAGACCTACATTTGCGTGAGCTCCTGTCAGGCACTAAGATTGGTCAACCTACTGCACACAAATGCAAAGTGCCAGTGTTCCAGCAAATTGTATATACGTGCTAAAGTGAGGTCTCGCGACGTTAGCGTCTTGGCACAAGTATAAAGTGATCACTTTCTCTCCCTGTCTACCTTACTAATCGCTTCAAATATGACCACAGAGACCGAATTACGTATACAGGACACTATGGGCAACGGAACTCCAGTCCTGCAACGGTCCGATGGCCAGGCAAGAAAGGTTCAAATCCATCATCTTTTACTCTGTTCTCGCCAATGCGCCAGGCGCACAAGTAATATAGTGCTCCTCAACAGCGACTACAACCAACTAGCTTTCCTGCCGATCGTTTGCAAGACTCGAGACTATGTCACGAAGCTTACTGACACAAGGCCACGTTCATCTAGGACCTCGAGCCAGGATCTTCCACAGGATCCATTACGGCCGGGCCGAGCTATCTATCAGCCGAACATTTCAAAGTTTTCCGCAATTTGCGCGTGTAACTCATTAGCAGCTTTGCGAAGCAGCCAAAATCGCATTTCGAGACTCATGCCATCAGATCGGCTGTCAACGAATGTGTACGGCACTTGATAGCTGTGTGGACCTTTCGGACTCTCTCTCTCTTGATGCCCGGTCATCGCGATGCTCAGCTCAGAGCCATATATCCAGCTCTGTTATTGCGAGATGTGCATCCTCCGTGTCTTGATTCAGTGCTGCGAACGGATGCACGGAAATACAGCCCCATTCATGCAGCATGGCTTGGATCGTCGAGTTGGCTCTGACAGATGTACTGTCTGGGTCGTCATGTGCACCATGTGCTGCTTGCTTGATGTGATCGCCTCTATGTTTTCGAACCAATATGGTCTTGGCCCTAAGCACCAATGCAGATACTCCGCAGGCCTTGGCAGAAAAGAAGGCTCCTTGTGCCGCAGGTTCTGCTGAGGTTGACATACCGGGAAGACTCTGGAGAAGGAAGCACAGAGTAGAGGTGGACTACTAGGTCCTCCATGGTCTAGAAGTCGATCACAGTAAGTTCGGGACGGGCCACATAGTCCGGCATTTTTGCGTCTGGGGTCGCGGCCGAGAACAAGACTAGTCCTTTCGATATAACATGGCCCTTGCGAGGCTGCTGGTCAGAGAAAGGGTTCGATTCCATGAGCTCTTTCCAATCGCCGCAATCGGCTGCAGCTCAACTTAGAAACGAACACATGCGGCTTCTCGTCCAACAAGTGTTGCAGCTTCGCACTTCATCGCCTTACGCGTTGGAATACTCGTTGACAGTCGCGGATACCAATACCATACAAGTGCAGTGCTCATCGGTCATATCTTGTCCGGGCAGGAGGCCTGATTTGTTGATATGCAAGTAGCTCCGATTGCAGCATCGGACACAATGCCTCGAAGCAAGCATGCCAGCATCGGTTTCTTCTATATAATCTACCATGGATAGGACCTTTTCCTTTTGGTGTTTATATTACACCATGCCTCTTCTGTCCGGGTCAAGTGACTGTACCACGCATCACTGCGCAGTGATCTGCGGATTGGAGCTCTGTGCGATGTAGTTTGCCTTTGGGCAGGTTGTTGTTCAGGTGATTTCAGGTGATTTTCAGCTGTACGTTTGTTGCTGTACGATCTACCTGTGTCTTGCGGATGTGCTTTAGCAGTCATATGCTTATACTGATGCTCGTCTTCCTTTAAAGCGTCGAGCAGCGATGCCCTCAAAGGTACCTTTCCTGCAGCCAGGGAGTCATTGTAAACTTTTACATGGGGCTCCTTCAATTCGTGGAACGTGTCGCGATCTAAAGAGTGAGTGTCACACGGATTGAGCCAGTAATGTTCGCTCCACGAACTTGTCCTTGATTGAGGTTGGAAGAGTCGAAGCACAAAATCGACCGGCATATTTTGCAGAACCCCGAGGTGATCCCACAAGGCAGCCTACGCTTCGCCATCGCCATCGGTATCGAGGCTCAGCTTGCTGTAGCCCGATATCATCAAAGTCTCCAGTGACGTCGATGTTGGGATGATGGAGGAGCCCTTAGACTACTATGTAGTTCTCGATGGCATACGTCCCGGCACTTTTGCTACCGAACTCGGCCCGGTGGAGCACCTGGTAGTCCGAGATGCCGAGTCTGAGAGTGTAAGGCATTGGTATCTGTAGCTAATATCCTCTTCCCTCCACTTCCTTTCGAGACATACCACAAGATACGAACAAAAGGGCATACCGTACTTGCTTTCAGTGGATGAGACATATGTTTCCATCATTTGCGGCATTCGAGCCTGCAGCAGCTTGAGCTGCCTCGCCTCAAATGCGCACAAACATCCATCCCATCCTGCGTCTGGCTTGATTTCTGCATGCGATATGTGCATCAAGATAGCGTAACTGAATACGAGCAGACATGCGGCTTGACGTTGAAAGCCCGATAGTGTCTCAATATGCATCTTCCGCCGACGTGCGTGAAGCAATGATCACAATCTCGCAGCATACACAAGATCGCCGAGCGCAACGGCAATGGGCAGACCGTCTACGCTTTCTGACGCCCCTTGAGAATGTACAGCTGATTGAGTCGTGGTCAGGAGATGAGGATGAGGCGGAAATACGCACGAAAGGTTTGAATGAAAATACAGTTGATTGGGCTTCCGATGGCGAGGGGGAGCAGTGTCTGTGTGAGCTGCGATGGTTTCACTACTTCAATGCGTGGGATCACTTACTCTTTTTGACGCGGCCCCTAGATACGCCAGAATGCTATCACTACTTGGCGATCTCGTACTGCTGGGCTAGTACCGCTGGGTCTACTTATAGTGGAAAGACTTCATTCAGCGTCCACGAGAGTGGACGGCCTGAACGACAACCACAATGTCCCACCTCACTGCTATACCGAGCTGTACAGTATGCGACTTGGAAGCAGCTGAAGTTCATCTGGATCGACCAGGAGTGTATTAAGCAGGATGACCCGGTTGACAAAAGTGTCGGCATCCAGGCCATGGATCTCGTCTATCAGAATGCTCAAGAGGTCTTAGCCGTCCTCGAAGTTTGCATCGAGGAGCAGCGGCACCTCGATGCTTTGCACAGTTTGATCGAGCAAGACATGTCTTACTACCACGATGAGGGTATGCAAACCATTTGCGAAGTGCTGGAGCTTATCTTGAGTGATCAGTGGTTTCAAAGAGCTTGGTGTTTGCAAGAATCGACTTCTGGCGGATCCTCCACTGTGTTGCTGCTACGCCACCTTGACGGACTGCGAATTCCTCAGTTCCTAGAGAGTGTGGTCATTGGCTGCTTTGAACTAGACCTTGCCACGTTGCATACTGTCATCGCGAGTCTGGCATGGTTCGATTACAATGACCCGAGGGCTGTACCGGAGCGCTTGTCACGTTTCAGCATCAGCGGAGATATCAAGCAGATGACCAAGAGAGTGATGGACTCTTGGTATCACTGCATGCCGCCGGACGCGCGGAGCGCGCAGATGACCGAGAGTGACACGGCGGTAAGTAAGTGTAATGCTGCACAAGCACTGTATCATCTCAACACGCGTATGAACTCCGTTGCTTCAGACAGACTGGCTATCCTGGCGAACATGTGCTCGTATGACATCAGATTGGACGGCACTGTCCTCGACAAGCTGGGCTTTGACTTCAGTATCTGTGCTACAGTACTAGCGATGATAAATGGGGACTTCTCCATTCAGGCTGGATGGGAAGCTCCTCGACTGCTCGGCCAGAGTGGCCGCATGGCTCATCTCGAGCTGCCTCTTATGGATTTTGACCACGAGAGCAAAAGTTCGAACATGATACACGGCTTTGCTTTGCGGTCGGACACGACATTGAGCAGACTCGCATATCTCGAACATGACTCCAAACCTCTGCGGATTGCCTGCACAATACGCGGGTCTCTCGCCGATGGTCTGGAGATCGATGGATGTCTATGGACTGTAGACAAATTCGTTGACATGTCTGATCTGGCGCTCAGGTTCAATAGTAGATGCCAGAGACTCATGGACGCAATCAAGATCAACGGAGCCGCGAGCGAAGCCGACGTCGAGCACGAACAGCTGGAGCCAAATGTCGACCGCCTGAACTTCTTCGCCGAGCTCACTGCACATCTGCAATCTGTGGGTTTGCATAGAGTAGTCCAGGTCATCTCGCAATATTGCCAGAATCAACCTATCGGACAGACATCACTCTCGATCATCAACAAGATCCTATACGAAGTGCTGACTCATGGAGGTTTGTACGTCGCACGACCTTACGCATCTTCAGGTGTTTCGGAAGACTACTCTGCAGTTTTCGGAATACCTGCACTCCAGACAATGGTCGTAACGCCGAAGAATAATGGCGATTTGAATCCTCTATTCCCATACGTGGACTACCCCGGAAACTGGCTCGTGCAACGGCTGGAGCCGCATATTGATGCCGAGTCGGCTGGAGCTGTAGTAGTAGAGTGCCGAGCTATGGTGGCAGGAATTTGGCGAGTTGATCAGCAGCACGTCGCGCGCATCTTGCTTCGATGAACTCCACGCTTATACCTGACAGAGGACCCGCTGATAGTGATCTACAGACCGCACTTGTGGGATTTCGAAATTCCCTACCAAAGCGCTACGGTGATCCTGCATCTACAAGCGTGGCTCTGGTATACATGCGCAGGATCTCACATACGCGATGTTGCACGTGTACACGCCGCTCCGTCTGTGCAGGTGTTCATCGACTCAAAACTGGGCCGCAAGTGACTTATGAGACTGATATGCAGGTCTTGGAAATGCTCTTGGCCATGATTCGCAGAAGAGCTCAAGAAGAGTTTCATTGCTATGGCGAGTCTCTGAGGTTGCTTCATTGTTGCGGACCGAGATCGAGAGGGCGCATCGTTCTTCTTAACCAAATGATGAGCAGCCCAAGCATGCGCGTAATTTCGAAAAGCTGTGTGTGGAAGGCGACGATGCGAAAATGGAGGACGCATGTAACCACAGTCCGCAAAGTTATCGTGGCCACGATGTCCTTTGATATCTTGACAAATCTCATATTACTCTTCCAGGCCATTCTCCTCAATCGTCGGGATATTCGTCCTTGATATTGTTCACGAATACGCCATGTTCACTGTCCCATCGCTTAAAGTACTTGCCAGCAACCTTCATCAACGCATGACATGGTCGATTGGTGTTGGGAACAATATTTTCAGCAGCGACATATCTGATGGATTTGTCATCGGCGCTATTGCCAGTGTCAGTACACAGAACATGGTAGAATACTTCCTGTCCTATGTCCCACGTGCGAGTGGGATACGAACGTGGAGAGGCATACATCACATTGTAGAATGGCTGTGTTCTGCCACCCGGCAAGTCATCAACGCGCATTCGATCGATCCAATCCGGTAGAGCCTCGCACTTCATGTCCCAGCCGACGACAATGCCTTCGTAGTGATACCGCTTGTGCGTGAAATGAGTGCCAATCTTATGAATGACCAGCTTCGTATTGACGTTGCGAACGTTCGGCGCCTTCCTGGTGCGATCGTCTGCTCTGCTCTTTTCGATCAAATGTAGAAGGACGTCGTGCTCTCGCTCTCCTTCGAACATGGGGACAACTTCCCTCTCGATAAGTCCCATGTCTTCAGGAAAGTGCGCTTGGAAATGCTCGATCATGTACGGCAGGACTTGGCGACGCTTGTGCAGGGTTGTGGTAGCTGCTGATTCGCCGAGGACGAGCATGGACCAAAGCATGCTGTACCAGGCTGCATCGATATCGGGACTACCAACATGAGTTGTTGCACCGCGCTGAGTCTCTCTAGCTGCATGGACGCTGTTCATGATATTGCGACCAGTACGGAGCGCGACCTCAAGGTTGGTGGTTGGACCAAGATGATTCCCGTGTTGATGCTCGGGCGCGCCCATCTGTAGCAAGCGCAGTGCCAGATGTGCCTGTGGGACTTCTTCACTGCTACGCCAAGGGTCCATGTGCATAAGCTCTTTTGGGTCTTCCGGACCACGAACTATCGGCTTTCCATCAAGTGTTGTGTCGGGAGGCGCTTCGATGACTGCATGGACGTGCTGCGGATAGTTCGACGGCCTCGCGTTGATTCCCAATCTGCGCGCGACCGCGCAGTAGATGGCAACGCTCTGCAGTGGAAGTGAGGTATGCGGCCGATCGAACAGCGCCATGGAGATGAAGTTATTCTTCAGAGCGTGGTAATCCTGCTCGTCGGGATTGCCTACGAGATTCTGACCTCGCAGGTACTGAGCAACGAACTTGGCTCTACTCCGCAAAGATGTGTTGTCCCAGTCCTGGTGTATGCTCTTGATCGCGTCGGCCAAGCGATCTAATTCACAATCAATGTCCTCCAAGTCTCCTTTCTCGCCGTTCAGAACGAACAGGTCGTATGCGCCGAGAACTTCTTCCAGTCTAACCATCTGTCGGTTGGCCAGTCGGTTCCACTTCTCCAGCGCAGATGCTCTGTGGATTTGTCCCAAGATGTGCTCAGCATGATATCTCACTGCCAAACAGGCTTCGTGATCGTTTGGTGTCTTGTCTTTTTGCTTCAGCAGGAGATCTTTGACATCGTAGCCGTGCAGGGCGATCTTTTCCATGCTCGCATAGCGATTCTGCTGAGTGAGAAGCATCGCGTCGAACAGCTCTTGCGATTCTCGATCTATGCGCCGCCTTTCGTCGAACAGCTTTCGCCATTTGGTCTGAATCGGAGGATCTGCTATCTTCGCAGTGATTCCGTGTCGTGGATGCCAATAGCGCCATGTGTGCAAGCAGTGTCGCCGCCAGACGAGAGGTTCGTATGTGATCTTATTGACTCGCTTCGCAGTGGCGCCGAATGCCAAGGTCGACTCGGGCGGAAGATGCTCGACGATGAGCTCGAACAGTTCGTCGGGCAATTTGAAAAGGGCGGGTTCCGAGACCATCACTGTCATTGTGGTGGTGGCACGATGGATATGCGCAAAAAGTGGTGCATGTAGTATAGATCCAATACTGCAGTACTTACCTGACTCCCATCGCCGGGCACACTTGGAGGTTGCTTGAGGTCTGTCGTGATAATGACGACACCAGTCAAAAGCTGCCCCTCAATTGGCTTTTCGTGACACACCGACGGCCGAAGCTGACTTTCGCATCAGATAAGATACGGTGCACAGCAATGCTACTTTTAATCAACCCTCCTCCTCCCTAAGCATAAGCACTGAGGCTGATAGTCAGGGATGACTAAGTACGGCGATGGAAGAACAGCGGATCGAGTCATCGGGCGTAGACGGTACACATGGCACACGAGGCGTTCGGAGATCCAATACAATCGCTCATAACGGATGCTCGGATATGCCTCGTCCGAGAGCGTGTGCCTTTCTTTGTGAACATGCCTCCGGAAATACCGACCTCACGTCATACGTGAAGGAACTATCTGCATGTCCGCCCAGACTTCATATAGTTCATGTACCGGTACTGCTTCTTTCAGCTTTGTGTGCCTTATAATCCTTATCTAGTTCCACCGACACTGCCTGTCAATTTTGCTTGCTTGCTGCGGCCCGGCTCTCGTATACCATCCGCTGGGGACGTTTGGCTTGTCAGGTACCTGGCCAGGATACCGCTGCAATGAGCTCCGCAAAGCGTCCCGACGGTGCACAACTCAAGCGCGTCGAATCGTTCCAAGTAGGTGCGCCTGTAGTCATGACCATATCGCCTGAAACACTTGCTAAAGCACTCTGCAGTGGCCGTCAGGACACGCGGGACACCTGAGTGAGGGACAGTATGCCCAGCTGGAAAAGTTCAAGCAGCTGTGCCAAGAAAAGGGCTACTACCAGCCAGGCAATCCCGAAACCCAAACGCCTCCTTCTCACGACGACGAGACCCTTCTGAGATATCTGCGCGCGCGAAAGTTCATCCCAGTCGATGCATTTGGCCAGTTCAAGGACACTGAGGACTGGCGGCAAGAGAATCAGCTGGATCAGCTCTATGAGACGATAGATGTTCAAGAGTACGAGCAGACACGGATATTGTATCCACAATGGACGGGCAGGAGGGATAAGCGCGGCATTCCTTTTTATGTGTTTGAGGTCGCGCATCTCGATGCAAAGCAAGTGACAGCGTATCAGAATGACTCGGACCGCAAAAAGAAGAGCAAAGGCGTTTCAGACCCTAGCGTGGATATCAAGTCGAAAGTACCAAGGAAGATGCTCCGCCTCTTCGCGCTGTACGAGAATCTTTGCCGATTCGTGCTGCCTTTGTGCTCCGCAATACCCGACCGACCGAATGCAGAAACGCCTGTCAGTCAGAGCAGCAACGTCGTTGATCTGAGCAAAGTTGGCTTGGCCCAATTCTGGAAGCTCAGAGCACATTTGCAAGACTCTTCGGCGTTGGCTACAGCACATTATCCTGAGACCCTAGATCGTATCTTTGTTGTTGGAGCTCCTGGTTTCTTCTCCACCATCTGGGACTGGGCGAAGAACTGGTTCGATCCTATTACAGTGGTGGGTGATGAATCTGCCAAGACTCATGAGCTGGTCATTACACTCAAGCTGACCTTGCTTCTCCGCAGGCCAAGATCTCTATTCTCAACAAGAGCAATACACTTTCAACTCTCGAGAAATACGTCGATCGTGCGAACATACCTAAAAAGTACGGCGGTGATCTCGATTGGTCGTTTGGCGATATGCCGAATCTTGATGATCCGGCGCTTGAAGCCTCATTCCGTTGGAAGAAAGATATTCGCGACAAGAAGGGACATCGAACAATACCTACAGGGCCAGTAAAATGGGAGTACGATGCAGACGGCGATCTTGTTGCTGTAGCTATTGGAACGCAAAGCGGAAATCCGAGGAAGGAAGAGCTCTTGAAGTTGCACCCTGATGATGGCGTGGCACGGTTGGCATTGAGTCCTGGCAGGAGCACTAATAACCATTTATCTCAAGCGGCAAGTGGACAGAAACCATTGACAGCGGCTCAGTCGCAAGGCCCGAATCCCACGGCAAATGCAGGCGCAAAAGCCGTGCCTGCAGCAGTCAGTGTACCAGCATCAGCACAGCCGAATGGCTCAATAGAGAAGACGACATCTAAACCAAATCCAGCAGACGCTGATCTCAACGTCGGCAAATCACCGGATGCTGCAGTGCAGCCTTCTTCGATCGCAGGAACCTATACTGTACCATACCACGACCATGAAAATCAAGTTGCTGCCCCACCGACCGACACGCGGCAAGGCACTTCGGCGACAAAATTCGAACAGCAAGCTAGTACGCACGCAAATGGTCAGCTCGAGCACTCTACGCCTGACGTGAGATCGGATGGGTTACAGGGCGAACATGTTTTGATGGAGCCCAGGACTGTTGGCCAAGCACCAAAAGAAACGCCACTATACGAAGAAGGTGGCGCACAACCAAGCGTGGTCGAGCAAGCGCAGCAGTATGCGGGACAAGCAATTGATGTTGTGAAGCATGTTCCTGCGACGGTGCTGAGTGCTGTTGGCTACGGTAACAAGGCGGAAGAGGCGAAGCCTGAAGAGCACAAACATGTTGATGATCCGAGGGTGGATAATCTCAGCCAAGAGCAGCTGGAGGAGTTTATGCGAGAGCAGAGCAAGAGTTCGGTTGCAGAAAGAGCGCAAGCGCAGAATGCTGCTGCTGCTGCTGCTTAAGATGATTAACTGTAGACTCGTCGGATCTGAGGCGCATTGCATGTCATGGTAGCATTCGTGGAACGGATTTTTGGATACAGCACACAGATACGAGGGTATGGTTACGGATGATATTCTATGAATCCACATTTTCATCTGCAGGCCTTTCCCGAATCTGTGCTGAAGCCCTTACTACGCGGTGAAGAGAGCGATTTGCTTGTATTTCCAGCCAAGGATTCGTGCAGTCATGAGTTACCTTCAAGTCACAAGCGGGAACAGCAATCTCTCACGGCCGCTAGCTCTAAGGTAGAGCCGCACCTGGTATGGCCATAGCGGCTGCATGGAATCTACAACCGTCGAGGAGATACATGAAGCGGAGCGCGATCCGCACTTGCTTCACCATGAACGACTGGATAGAGCATACCAAGAATTCATCAAGACGAGGCTCACTACAGACAGCTTTAGCATGGACCTTTGAGCGCTGCATCGAAGGAGTTGATCCAAGGTTTGGGCCGCTAATTCAGTACAGAAAATGAGCGGCGTTCGAGCATTATACATGTTTTTCACCTAGAGTCCATTGCAAAGTCACCTGCGCAACTCGATTGGACTCGACATTTAGACCGCTTCCTTCACGCTGGGGTACTGTCGGGAACCGTGTCGCGTAGTCGCTTTCCTAGGTGACAGAGAAAGCGCAACATACCTCGTGGCGATACTGCGTGAATTTGAAGGTGGACGTCCACTGCTTTTAATACCAAAGTCCCCTCTTCTGCGAGTACGAGTTCTGCCTCCATATCAAGCAGGCTCACCTCACTTTGTGAGGTGCGCGCGTAGTCGAGCGCATGCAACAGTCACGAGAAGCGTTCCGCTTGTCCCTTCACCCAGGAGTCGCTCAGTCCGTGGTTGCGAAATGCTCGAGTGCAGAGTTCATCTCAAGTTACGCTTCGAGCTGAGCCCGGAGCATCCCTGTCAATGCCAAGACCAATTGCAGTCCCAGCATGAATCACATGCTTGCACGCGCAACTCGACGTTTTGACCAATGGACTCAGAAACCTGTTGACAACCGTATGCCAGATGCAATAAGAGCCACCAAAATTCACTGACATCCATTCACTGACACACTGCTGCACAGGCATCACGAGTATATCGCTCTAGAGACAACGCTATGGCACCATCTACCACCACGGTCAAGGAAAAAGCATCCGCCCTTCTGAAGAAGTACCGCAGCCTCAACAGACTAATAGCAGACTTCGGACACGCGAGTGCTGAGATTTCCGCCCTGCTGAAGCTGATCGTGGGTCGACTCGAGCAAGTCGCTGCGACAGAGAGTCCACAGTGGTACGAGACCAGCGTGGAGCGCGCCGTTGCAACCTGGTACACGAACGAGCTTCAGCACTCCGTCACAGACTCTCTCGCGCCCACAGTCGGAAAGCTCGAGTCACTGCACCAATTCTACGCAAAAGTTGATCGGCTTGGCCGATTCTTTTTCGATGCTGCATACGAAACTCTGACGCTGGCGGATAGTGATGTTGCGTTTGACGTGTTAGAGAACAATGCTCAAAGTGTAGTCGATCAGATTAGCGAGGCATTGCCGACAGACTATCAGCTTCCACACAATTATGAGACAGTCGCTCGCGCGACCAAGTTTCTGGGACATCGAATACAGAACTTGCGGGTGGCCGTTCAGAATATCCAGGCTGACACCGGCGGCAAGAGACGACTTGTGTCTTTGCATGAGGTGAGGCAGCAGTTCCCGCACGAGAGCTGGGGCTGCTGGCCTGGAGAGCGGGTGGATTCTCCCGTTGGGACGTACTCTGCACCTCTCAAGGCAGCTTACACTGACGACCAGCCTGACACGAGCAATGATAAAGGCATTGCTCAGACTCTTCAGAGCGGAGCATGGCGAGAAGAGGAGGATTTGAGACTTGCCGGTGCCACAGATCGATTTGCAGATTCTGCTCAAGGTCAAATCCACAAGGAGTCAGGTCTGACTCAGAAAGACGTGCAGGATCAGCTGGCCAGATTCAGATGCAGCGAAGGTCAGCGCGAAGTGGATGCCGATGATGAGGCAGGTCCAGCTGCTTCCTTGTTCCAACAGCTGCTGGACACTAGTCAAGACGAAGAAATAGCTCGTGAGATGGAGGGAAAAGAAAATGAAGAAGGCCTGGGCAGGGTTGGAGTAGAGGAGGACCCGGATGGTGATGTGGATATCGAGGACGAAGACAAAGCGGGGCGAGACGTGCGCAGAGCATCACTTAGACGGGATGCAGGTCGTGGAATGTATGAGGCGCTCAGTAATCTGAAGCGTAGCAGGAGGTAGAGGCGCGATGGATAGATGCTGCTGTAGCGAGCGAATCCATGTCTGTGATATTATCGAGTTCCAGATTGCGTTCTCACCTGCGATGTTATGTTGGTAATGACAACGCCGCAGAGAGTGGTATGGATACTACTTTGTGCAAGAGCGCGTGCCTCGCCGTCGACGCTGTGCCATACATACACGTCGACGGCTTATCCATATGGGATTAGCGCATCGCTGTATGCACACTCCTGAACATGAGTATCGAGTCTTTGCTGTATCAGGGGACTTTACGCTCGTATGCGATTACGTAATACTAAGAGCTAGCGCTTCGTAGTGCGCTTGTTTCTGAGAATAGTTGTTGAGTCTTTGCTGTAGATAAAGACTTTACGCTCCTATACGACTATAGCAATACTAAGAGCTAGTGCTTCGCAATGTGCGTACTTCTAAGCATGAACATTGATTCTTTGCTCCATATGGAGAGGTCACGCTCGGATGCGGCTACTGCAATACCGAGGGCTAGCGCTTCGCGATGCGCATAACCCCAAACACCTTCGTGCCAAGAGCCTGTGAAAATGGCATATCTGAGCATGTGGTTGGCATTCGTGCGACTCGAACCAAGTCATGCATATCGTCTCAAGTGTCAGTCTGATGGCCAAGCTCATTGGCTGAAATTCGCGCTGCTGATGTTGATCATATCTTCGGGAGCAACCTCACCTTCTGCATGCGGCCTGAAGTCCGCTCATGCATGGTCAAGATTGTACACGCTCTATCAGCAAATGTCGCATTCAGCACTGCCCTGTGCACCATGCGCGGCGACGTGCGGCTTCAGGTCCTGCAATTCGAAATGTATAAAAACTACCGTCCTGCAAGGCCGGTCACTTGGATGATTCCTTCGCATCGAAGCAATCGAACATCATCATCATGTTCACGCTACTTCTTGCAGTGCTGGCTAGCGTGCCCAGCAGCCACGCTTGGGGATCCTTAGGCCATCAGACAGTCGCATACATTGCATCGCACTACGTTCAGTCCGACACCCAGAACTGGGCACAAGCCATCTTAGATGATACGAGCTCATCCTACCTGGCCAACGTCTCGACATGGGCAGACAGTTACCGATATACTGCTGCTGGAGCCTTTTCTGCGCCGTTCCACTACATCGATGCCGAGGACAATCCACCTTCCAGCTGCAGCGTCGACTACGACAGGGATTGCGGCACTACAGGATGTTCTGTTTCTGCCATTGCCAACTACACAACTCGTGTTCAATCTAGCAGTTTGTCAGACCAAGAAGTCAATTATGCTTTGCGTTTCTTGGTCCACTTCATTGGCGACATAACTCAGCCATTGCACAACGAGGCATATGAGGTTGGCGGTAACGATGTGGATGTCACTTTCGACAGCACAGACACAAACTTACATCACATTTGGGACACAAACATGCCTGAGAAGCTTCGAGGTGGCTATTCGCTCGCTTATGCACAAAGCTGGGCCAATGACCTCGTTCAGCAGATCGATAGTGGCGACTATGAAGATCAGAAATCTAGCTGGATCTCAGGGCTCGACATCAGCGACGCGAAGAATACTGCACTTTCATGGGCGACGGACGCGAACCAGTATGTTTGCTCCATAGTCATGCCGGATGGCGCGAGCACTCTGGAGAATGCCGACGATCTGTATCCTACGTATTACAACAGCGCGATTGACACAGTCGAGCTACAGATCGCTAAGGCGGGCTACAGATTGGCAAAGTGGCTTGATGCCATTGCTGCTAACCAGAGCACTAAAAAGCGCTCCATTCATGGCGATTTGACGCCGAGTGAGGACTTGAGTGGCAGCTACCTATTGCCTTTGACGCCAATGAGTCGAGCGCAGTTGCGAAGAGAAGCAGTTGGCTATGACTGCAAGCACTGAGGCGGGCGTGCGTTCAGAACAGCAGAACATACAGCTATAAATAATCAAGAATTGTCGGACATCAACGCCATTCGTCTGCATAACTTGTCTCTTTTTCCCGCAATAAAGAGCATCGCCAGCGCTTCCTTAGGCCGCCTCCATGCAAACAAAAAGACCTGACCAGACGCTATGCAAAACACTCGTTGTGCACCTTATGCACCACGCGCAGCGTGGGCGCTGAGCAGCATGGTCATCATATGCAGTCTCCTTTCCCTACCTAGCAGACATCACGAAATCAAAGGGATTGTCGTACCACCATATACTATGTCATCTAGAAATTTGGGCATGAGATCATTATCACGAGACCAGGCAAGTTTACCACGATCAATGGTCGACTCAAAGCAACCTGAGACATACCATAGTCTGTTGCAGATCCTACGTCGCCCGATATCTTGAAGGCTGGCCACTCGCCAACGCATGGCGCACAAACTGGAAATCTGCTATTGCAGAACAAATACGATGCTCTAACGCCGCTCCCAGCGACTCTTGCTTCACCTGTGTCTCATAATGTCAAAGGGCGTCTTTCAACAACTGGAACAGTTTTACCGACAACGTGTCGCTCGCAATTGTGGCTGCTGGTCGTACCTCAACTTCAGCAGCTAATCCGGACACAATTCCCCCAGACAGTGCTGGCCAATAACTACCATGCTGGCTTGGCCTAGTTTCTCGAGTAGGTTTGTCGGGCCTAGCTCTCGCATAAACAAAGTACGGTGCTTCTTCTCCCAAGCACATCATCGGCCTCCGCTTGCACAGATAGAGAGCCATCAGAGGAATTTTCTCCCGATCATGGCATTCTTTGTTTGGTAGACGCGTCGAAAGACATCAGGCCGCTGATGGCTCAGACGCTGGCGCGAGTGTACGACACTATGGATGACCTCGAAGAGGCGAAGCAACTGCAAGAAGATTTCTCGATAACTTATTCACTTATAATACATTCTAATGTAGATCGCTAGCATCGCGAGGACATACGATTATCAAGCATCCAATCTGCAGACCTGACCGGATTCCAGCACTTAGTCCAAGACGCTAAGGTAGAGCAGGAAGGTGTTCGGGATCAGCTTTCGGTCGAGATACGGCGCCTGAGGAACAGGGAAAAAGAGCAGTAGACGCATGGAACAAGCCTGTGAACGGAGATCCACAAGTATTTCGCAAGGTACTTCGACCGATGTCTCGAAGCAAAATTTGGGGAATCATCGTCCTTGTACTTTATGCGTTGGTCCTTGATCACGAAACGAGCGTTCTGACTATCAACTAACACCTTCCAAGCGCCGATCACCGCACTGCTTCTCGCAGCGTCCCTGAGTGCTTCGTCGTCGTCACTAAACAAGCGTTCGAGTGGCATATTGATTTTGTCGGCTATCTTGTTCCACACCAGTGGGTGTGCGAGAAGCGCAGGATGAAGCTTATCGAGTTCCCTAAGGAATGTATCCGATGGCTCGCCAGCATCACGAAAGCTCTTGCTGTTGCGGGCAGTCTTTGCGACTTAGTTACTAAGATCGCGCTGTCGACTTGGTGGTTCTTTGTTGGCCTCGGAAGTGCGGCCTTCTGGTGCCTCGGGAAGACGTGCTGTTGTGCGATCGAGTTAGCGACAGCTCTACCAAACCGCGCATCGAAGCCAAGTGTGTGGATGGCTGCCGGGTAGGTTGCGAATGCCTGACGAGATTTCGCATTGTTGCAGAACAAATCCCTGTAGTGAGCATGGATGCACGTCTGTTTGCATCTGTTTGGCGAGTTCATATCGTAGACTACGCGGTGGGTATTTCTCTCGAGTAACATCCCTGGAAAGGCGCTCAGTCCGGCAAAAGCGTGGCGAACTCAAATTCTGGTAGGTGAATGTTGACAGCAGGGCTTTTGGGCTTCGCTGACCTTAGCAGACGCTCTAAAGTCGTACGAGGTTGAATATATCATCGCCATTGTGATTGTGCGCTCGGAGAACATTTGTCACGACACTTTATCCTGGTGAATAATATTGGGCTTAGAGACGTACCAACCAACGGCATGTCAGAGTGAACAGCCGGATGACAAACTCGTGGTTCGCGCCGATCTGCTTGGCTGGGTGATACTCCATTAAAGACATGTGGCTGCATCAGGTGCCAGATCCCATTTCGTCGTTTTGACTTGTTCGAACAAAGCGCTTGCATATAACCAGCACACAAGCAACATCTTTGTACTTTGCATCTACACGTGCTGCTTTCGAAACGTTTATCCAGTTGGGAACTTATGTCCTGATCCGTAGTGTGGCGCCCGGTCGTAAAGGATCCCGAGACCACTGTTGGCTCGACATCCTATGTCCTCCGCTGCGAAATTGGCGTGTCTCCAAGGGGCAGCGAAGGCGAATCGCACACTACATTAGGAAGGCTGCAGGAAGCACGGGCCCCCCGCTACTGATAGAAGCTCTATCGCCTCTCGATAAGAGTCCTCGTATGCTTGCACTATTTCGGCGACTCTGTGACGAACACGAAGCCTGGCGAGACGACCGTCGGCGAGCAGACAATCTTGCATCGGAACTCCACGAAGCGCAGTCTGAACACGATACAGCGCATTCCAATACGCTAAGGCTAGCTACGAAGACACGGTATGATGTCTCGGATGCGGCTCAGTCCTGGAGACGCTTGAGCACCGCAAGCGGGACCGATATAGCCGATCTGGTACCTTGACGCTTGCTTCGACACCTACTTTGAAGCGCCCTGGAGCTTGGGTCATCAAAAGTGTCTGAACCTTCGCTTATGCACTGCTAGATCCTGATATGAATCAGGTGACCGTCGAGCTATGCCTGACATGGCTGGTGGCTTCTTGGCACACAGAGATATTCCAGTGAAGCCAGCTTCCTTGAGCAACATAGCACCTAATTGGCTGTATAGGGAGCTCCCGATGTACACATGTGAAACAACTTAAATCCCAAAACTCTAAAACTCTAAATCCGGTCTAATCGTAGCGTGTTCGTGCATTTATTCGTACAACATACCAAGATCTATATATATTAATGTATAGATCGATAGGTCATAAGTATAGGTAGGTTATATAAGAGTCTTAGAGCGAATCGCCTACGAATAAGCTACGAATAGTTAAAAAACGATATTCTTAGTACCTAGCTATCTATTACTTTCCTTATATATTCGTATAATACGCTAGTTATACGTAATATAAATTAGTAGGTCGATAGTATATAAGTATAAGTAGGCTATATATAAGTCTTAAAGTAAACTACCTACGAATAAGCTACGGATAGTCGAATTACGATATATAGGGTACCGATCTACTACTACTACTACTACTATAACTACTACTATAATAAACAGCGTAGTAAACACGCTACTAATAGGGCTACTATCCTCCCTCGGTAGCCTCGAACGGCGTAGCGAATACGCTATAAATAGGGCTATCCTTCCTCGTTACCCTCAAACGGCGGTTTATTAGCTTCTTTACGAAGCCGTTCGTTCGCTAGATTAGGCCGCTAGTCCGTACCTAGCCTCTACGTTTTATAAAGCCTATCTTTACCGAATAGCTAGAAGTAGGCTCGAAGCTTATTACGTAGATACCGATATACCTATAGATAGAGCCTATCCTAGTTCTCGTCTACCTTAGTATATAAGACGGTACCGGTACTAGGCTATATCTATACGATATACGCGGAATAGTACTACTCTATCGTCTACTAGGGGAGGTATTTATATATATTAAAGCCCTCGAGGTCTAACTATATAGATATAACGAGCTCTAGTAGATAGTAGATACTACGCTACTAGAAGCCCGACTACTCTAGATAGTAGTATAGTATAAAGGGAACACCGCTAATAGTATAAGGCCTATTCTTCTACTTCCGGATACGATATATATTCTAGGTATCGATATACTTAGTAATAACCTATCGTAGGATCGGTATATAGATAAAGAGTAGTACGATCCGATCGCTCTTTCTATAATACGTATTAGCTATTCGTTCGTATAGCTATTCGTACTACGCTCGTAAAGCTACTCGTACTACGCTCGCTACGCTCGTAAAGCTATTCGTACTATTCGTACTACGCTCGTAAAGCTACTCGTACTACGCTCGCTACGCGCGCTACGCTCGTAAAGCTATTTATACTATTCGTACTACGCTCGTAAAGCTACTCGTACTACGCTCGCTACGCGCGCTACGCTCGCTACGCGCGCTACGCTCGTAAAGCTATTCGTACTATTCGTACTACGCTCGTAAAGCTATTCGTACTACGCTCGCTACGCTCGCTATACTCGCTATACTCGTATAGCCGTTCGTATAGCCGTTCGTATAGCTATCCGTTTAATACGTACCTAGTTTAAATATAGTCCCCGTCGCGGCTAAGTTCTTCGAAGAACTCGCGCTATAAGCTAGTATATAAGAATAACTACCGCTACTATATCTTAATACGCTAATTTATCTTACTTATACTATACCGGAAGTAGTCGTCCTATATTAGAGGCTATATCGCTATTAGCTATACGTTCGTATAGCCGTTCGTACTACTAACTAACCTTAGAGCCTAAATACGTCTATCTTCGTAGCGTAAGATACGCGTCCGCCGTATACCGAGTCTCTCTACTACGGTCCGTTTAAACGATACGTAGACTATACCGTTAGTAGCCCGTTTATAGCCCGTTCGTAGTACTAACCGTAGTACTAATTATACTTATATAGTATTACTAGCTAATACGGTTTAGATATATTATGCCTATATAGAGACCTAGGAGCGACTAGAAACTCCGATATATATCTATACGATAAATCGCGAGAAGTAGTCGATATAGGTATATACCTAGAAGCCCTAATACTCTAGTTTATAGTACGTATCTATAGAGTATATATAACCTAGCCTATTAGCTCGTAGGCCTAGTATATAGTACTACCGCTACCGTAGTCTCCTTATCTTAATAGCCTCTAGACTTAATATAATAAGTACGTTATAGAGCTAATTACGGCTAACGATATTATACTTCTAGCGTATATAAATATATAGTAACCGCCTACTAAAATCCGTAATATTACTATTATCTAGCTCTTTCCGTAATACCTTAGTAATATACTACTCTACCTATACCCTCTAACTAGCTTCTATACGCTTATATAGGCCTATCTTCTTCCGATACTTAGCTATCTACCGAGCGTTAATATTATACCTATCGAAGTTAAGTATCGTACTAGTCTCGTTATTAGTAAGGCGAAGGATATAGAATATATAGATAATTCGTTAGCGTAGAAGGGGTGTATTAACGATAGGCGGTCGCTTAGAATTAGGGAGGCCCTAGTCGCGGATACGGCGCTATAGGGTACGCGTCGTAACGGATATACTATAGCTATCGAAGAGCGTATCGACGATCGTAGATTAACTAGTTCCGGCGTATACGAGGATCTTAATAATACCGCGTAGGTACTCTAGTATTATAGATAGACGCCTACCTACGCCTACGCCTACGCCTACGCCTCTAGTAGCTACGTCTTCTAATATAATAAAGCCGAACGAATAGTCGCTATTCGTAGTAGGAGCGTCGCTATTCGTAGTAGGAGCGTTACTATTCGTAGTAGGAGCGTCGCTATTCGTAGTAGATACGTCGCTATTCGTAGTAGATACGTCGCTATTCGTAGGTAGTAGGAGCGTCGCTATTCGTAGGTAGTAGGAGCGTAGCTACGAACGTCGCCGCGAATATACTACGAGCGCCTCTTAGCCGTACTAGCGCGTTATTATTTTCGAATATATAGGCGTATTATACGTAAGGAGTACCTAGGTAGGCTAGGGATATTTGTTTATATTTAGAATATACTAGCGCGGCCGCGAATATAGCCGCGAATACGGCGCGAGCGTCTCTTAGTACCGCTAGCGCGTTATAGAGGTAAAAAAACATACCTAGCCTACCTAGGTACTCCTTACGTATAATACGCCTATATATTTAAAAATAATAACGCGCTAGCGCGGCCGCGAACGTCGCCGCGAACGGACCGCGAGCGACGCTTAGTACCGCTAGCGCGTTATTAATCTCAAATATATAGGCGTATTATACGTAAGGAGTACCTAGGTAGCCTTATAGGTATACTACGCTAGCGCGGCCGCGAATATAGCCGCGAATAGACTACGAGCGTCTCTTAGTACGGCTAGCGCGTTATAAAGGTAAATAAATACCCTAAGCCTCCGTACGTATAATACGCCTACGTATTTAAAAATAATACGCGAATACTTCCGCGTATAATACGCGAATAATATTAAACAAACTATAGTCTAAGTTCTGCCTATAGACTAGCGTTAAGTATACGAAGCTCTTCGCTATATACGTATTCTACGGCTTATACGGTAGACGGAATCCTACCTAGCCGTCGTCGTAATCCTTTACGCGTAAGTCGATAGCTATACCTACGAATAGGCCGACGAATATAGATATAAATATACTTCTAGCTATACGGCGCGGCTATACGCCGTTTAGTATAGCTAGATCCGATCCGGACGATACGAACGGTAGCGCGAATAGTAACGCGAACGGTAGCGCGACGAGTAGCGCGACGAGTAGCGCGACGGGTAGCGCGAACGGTAGCGCGAATAGTAGCGCGAACGGTAGCGCGACTAGCGGCGCGACTAGCGGTAGTATTCGATTTCTATCGATTGTCGACGAAGCCGAATCTTATTATCGTACGCCTATTTATAGCGTATTCTTAGTAGGTAGCCGGCCGCTATTATTACGCTAGGCTACGCTACCGACGACGAGTTCGCTAAAGAGTAGGAAGGTAGGTATACCGGTAGTACTAAAGATCTAGAGCGAGACGAAGATATATATATAGTATATAAGGGTAGAGCGTAGCGGAGAGCGCTTATACTAGGTACCTCGCCTATATATTCCTTCTACTTTAGATAGTTAGATAGAGTAGTAGTTTATCCGTAGCGATATAAGCCTATGAGATTTCCTTCTTACTAGCCTTCTAAATCGATTTGATCCGACCTCCGTTACGGACTACTATAATTACTAGTTAATCGGCGGCTATATCGATAGATAGGACGAACTCGAGTAGTATACGCCTAACTTTATTAGTCTACGAGCTTTAGATACTCCGATATTAGCGGAGAAACTTATACCCTTTACGAAGATAGCTATAAAGGGGTAAACTCCTCGATACTAATTCGTAATCGCCGTATTCTAGATAGATCGAAAGTCGCGGACTAACGAGCGAAAATATATATTATCGCCGGATATAGTAACACCGATAGCGATACTAGCGGTACTACGAATACTACTACGAACGGAATCGAATAGCTCTATAATTAGAATCAAATAGGAGGCATTATAGTTACCGCTTTAGTAGCGACCTCGCGAGGTTAGTTTATAGTAGATACGAATCGTAGACCTATTAGTACCGCCGGAATTCCTCGATCTAACGAATATAGACACGAATATAGATACGAATATAGACACGAATAGCGCGGCCGCGGCTAGGAGTATTAAAATCTAGAATACGCCTTTACTATAGCCTTTACCGTAGCCTTCGCCGCGGCCTTTACTAATATATTTGCCGTTAACGCCTATACTATTAACGCCTATACCGCCGAAGCTAAGAGCGAAGGCTTCGAGGAATTAGGATTAGAATCGGGGTTAAGATAAGGGTAAGGGTAAGGGTAAGGAGGTTATAAACGCTATAAAGGAGGTTACGAACGCTACTACGAATATATAGCGACCGCTACGTAGGGGACAGAGGAAGCGTAATACTAAGGGCGATTTTGTTACTAGAAACTAAGCTTATAGTTAGCTATTCGTACGCTATTCGTATATTGTTCGAAATCCGTATACAAAAACTCGCTTTACTTTTCCTACTATTATTTACGTACCTTCTATTATTTACTTAACGTTCGCTTACCTATTCGCGCTTTACTTACTTACTATTCGCGGTCTTGTTCCTTATTTCCCTTAGTAGTATCGCTACTAGTACTACTACTAGTACTATTATTACTATTACTACTATTACTACTATTACTACTATTACTACTATTACTACTATTACTACTATTACTACTATTACTACTATTACTATACCCGCTACCGAAGCCGCCGTAGCTACTAGTCGTACTGCCGCCGCCGCCTCCTTTAACCGCCTATAAGTAGCCGGTTAGTACTACTTAGTATCGTAGGCGGTATAGGATAATTAGTTAGACGACTATATATCTAGCGATACGACGAAGTATAAGGTAGTATCCCGATCGCTACGAAAGTATTATACCGTATAGCGTATAGTCGAGACTTCTAATAGGGTTAACTATAAAGTTCCCTATAGCTAGTAAGTATTCTTAGGGTATTCGTAGTACTATTCGCTAATAGACTATTAGGTATTCGCGTCCTCCGCTATTAGGCAACCTATATAGAATCCTTAGTAGTAGCGACGAGGTATACGTATTCTACCGTATAAAGGGTAAGTCTACTTATAGTCGTCTTAAAGACCTACTACTAGCGCCGCTACTACTACTACTACTACTACTACTACTACCTATTCCTAACGAGTACCGAGTTACTACCCTCGAGTAGTAGAATAAGGCGCTAGAGGCGTAGGTAGAAATACTAATAACAAGATTAGCGGTATTAGAGGCTAAGGTTAGTAAGATTAATAGTAATATAGGTAAGATATATAATGCCTATAAGGCGATAAAGGACAAGGTAAAGGGATTTATAGGCGATAAGTGGACTTAATAACCTATCTAAGTATTTATAAGTTGTTCGTAGACTATTCGAGGCCTGTTCGTGTTGTTATTCGAGAAAATCGTTCTACTGAACTTAAGAAAACAGTTGTTTCACATGTATAGAAACAGAGCTCCGTCCTGTATGCATTGTTTCCCCCGCAGTGTTGTTCCATATTCACAACAGATCCGCTCTTCTGCACCAAACGACAACAAAGCTTCGAGATGTCTGTTTCCAATGGTGCTCGTGGAGAACCAACAGTGGCGACCTAACAGATACAAAAATGCTGGGGGTGCGTCGCAAGGCATTGAGCCCACACTTTCTGGGCAGCGAAATGATGCTCTGCAACAGGAAAGAGACGGAATTGAAACCCGTATCCTACAGCTGGAATCGCTTCTCAAGCGACGGCAATAGTTACTTCTCGAGTCACAAAGAGACTGAATCGTCAGGGGGCTTCATACCATTACTAGACAGCATTATTGTGGAGGACTAACAAGATTCAGAAGCGTTTGCACAAAGCCACAGAGGAGCGGCGAGCTATAGCGATAGTCAGGATCGAAACGAATGGGGCAAGTAGACAACTACAAGAATGCTGTCAATACTGTTGAGCATATCTCTGCTGGTGTCGAAACAGTGGAGAAGGAGGAGCTCACTTCAACTCATTCTGTAGACGCCGACAGTTTCAGCCATCGCCGGGCTTCTACCAACAGCAACCATGATTTTGCTGTGGTTCTGACAACGAGCTTCAACCGCCAGATGGGTCATCTTGAGAAGCTTCAGCGAGGCCTCAGTGCGCGGCAGATGCGTCTCCCTGGACTGCTTCCAAATCAGCTCATGAACTTCAGTCGTTCGACTCCACAACGATTCGATGCCTGCTTTATATCCGTACTCGGAGAAGATGTTGCAGCTATCCGCGAGGCTGACGGCCGCCTTGCCCAAGTTCGACAACAGATGCCTGATCAGAACATCCCTATACCTCGATCTCCAATCCTTGAAATGACTGGACGCCCTGTCGGAGGAGGCCTGAACGCTTCGCTGATTCCCTCTAGCCCTTCCGGAACTAGCGACGGCCCCAAAATCTCTAAAGTGAATCGCAAAAGGAAGAATCTCTGGCGTCTAGGGTTGAAGTCTGGTACGCCGAGCAGATCCCAATTGAGCTGTAGCAATAGCTCTATGGACCATGTCCGGAGTGTACGATCCTCTCCGAATAATGTATCGCCTACAGTCCATATGAGCCCCAGCGCGAAAGCAGGCTCTCAAAGAATACAAGGCAGTGCAGGAACATCTAAGACACAGCAGGCACTCACCATGAGAACTCAAAGAAACAAAAGCGATGGCGCTACAAAGTGATGCCGCTCTGAACATTCAAGACCTCGCGGTCCGGCTTAGCGCTAGTCTGCTCTGACCCATACTATGCATCGAGATCACTGCATAAGGTTCAATAAGTACAAGCCTCAAATATCTTGGCATACCTAACGTGAGTACTACGAACGATGAAGGTGCTGCATGGAGAACATCACGAAGGTACCTACACATCACATGCTTCTCATTTCGACATAGCCATGTGCGCCGTTCATTCCATGGGGCACCGCCAGGTCGCAATCGTTCGCAAGCCCTAAGCGCCACCATTTTTGGTTCTGAGCTCGGCCGTCTCGTTCGTGCCGCTGTGCGCCATCCGCTCATGCACTTGCAATCAATAACATCCCAAGCATGCTCTCCAGCGGAAGAAGCAATGCTATCATCATGTCTGCCATATCCATGCCGGCTGGCCTTGGAAAATGATCCACATTGCGCTAGAACTCAATATCTGCGTCATGTACAAAGGAAAATGCGCTTCAGCAAACTCGGTATTCGCGAACTTGGCGTTCAAAGGACGCGTAGGTGTTGCAAGTCAGTGGCACATGCAGCAGCGAAATCCAAGAAGTGTTGTGTGGTCGCGGAATGCGCCGCATCATGCAAGCGCACATGGCCAGTGTGAAGAATTGTCGCTCTTGCAGTAATTTCTATTCGACCGGAGAACAGTCGTGCGTGGGAAGTATTGAGTCGCACTGCCACCGAACTGGATAGAGCTACAGTCCCATGTGTAATCTTGCCCTTCTAGCTCGGCGAAAGACTCTAGTCGTAGTGTGGCGAGGAGCGATTAGCTGCTTTCTTGCTGGAGAGGTTGGGGGCCGGAGGAAGAGAGCTGCCGAACGAGCGACAGCGTTGACGGCTATCGACCGCAGTCATCGTATAGCCAGCCTTGGTCTCGTTGAAGTCTTCCAGCTTATAGTCATTCCGAGTGGTGTTGGAACTTGGGCTAGAGTGCAGGCTAGTGGCGCGCTGCTCCTTCGGCTCGCCGTGGCCACGATTCCCACCATAGTGCTGATCCCCGTTGCGCTTCTTGTTGGGATAATCTGGCAACTGGTGCTGCATAGCGTTATGGTGGCCTACGATATCAGCAGTGCTGTTCGCCTCAGATGTCCTGAACTGAGCTCTCGTTTCGCCTAGGTATTCTGCCTCTCTGTACGCTGGAGGCAGTTTCGCTTCACGGTGTGCCCCAATTCCAGCCTCGGAAATAGCAACTGCTGTCAGAATTTGATCAGCGTGCTCCTTAACGTACGCATTCTGGAGCGTCTTGTTGTACAAGCGAACAATGCTCTCTGGCGAGAAGCAACCATCCACGATCTCAATCTTCTGGTTATATGTAACTCGAGTCTCGCCAAGATACAAGAGGCTGCTCTCGCTCTCAAGGAAACCACGAGTGAAAACAGTCGAATCTGCCTGGTCTTCCGAGTAAAGGCTGTCACCTTCCTGGTACACGTGAAGAAAGTTCTTGCGTTCATCTTTCGATACCTTTTGGAGGCCAGTGCCATTCTTTGACATGAAGATGTAGACGCTGATCCATTCCTCTGTGAGGAAGCGTATGAAGGCACGATAGTTCCTGCTGCACCCAGGACCTGTGGGTGTTGGAACGTGTTCTGGATGGCGCACCGTAATCGTTTTCGACGCTAGGAGAGGCTCGAGCTTCCAAAATCTAATAAACATGCCAGTACGAAGACGTTTACGGTTGTGGCTTCGGTCATCGCTGACTGCACAGTCGATGCCACGATGGAAAGGAAGGTCATCGACATTCCTGCCAAGCTTGTCGGCTACTAGGATCTGCTTTCGCACGCGGTCGGCCTCGTGATGGACGTGGATCACGTTCTTCTGGTTCGACCTGTCGAAAGCTGCCTTCATGATGTTCACGGCGGCTGCCATCAGGACCGGGTCGTATGCTCCCCTTTGAATCTTCTTGGTCCACATGTTGAGAAAGACTGGATGCGCGAGAAGCTGAGGTGACATTGCCTCGAAGCTTGTGAGGAAGTCCGGATCAAACTCGTCGGTCTCTGTAGAGTAGCCTTTCTCCCATGCGTCTTCCGTCTGTTCTTGAATTGCGTCCTGTATCGGATCCGTCAATCTTGCTCGAGTGGATCCCCGCTGTGTCTCGATTCGCTTGGCATACTGGACAGTCTGAGGATACTCACCCTGCAAAGTGGTCAACAAGAGAGCGTTTCGATCCGACGCATCTCGAACTACCTTATCGAGGTCGACATATTTGTCGTCGCGCTTCCGCTTGTTGGTGGAACGCGATTTGTTCATATTTCCGAGGTTCTGCTAACTGTGCACGAGCTCGAGTTTGCAACAGACTGATTTGCTGAATTGGTTACAGGAGCTACTCTTCTTCTTGTGGTTGCGACCAATGCGCGCGGGCTGTAAAAATGGAAGATCGACGCCAAGCTGGGCTTATGAAGCTCTAGTCCGGCTGTGCAGTGACTATGCGGTCTGTGCTTAGCACGTGTGAAAAACGCCCACGATCATTCACTTGGTACATCAGCTCCAAACATTGACAGCACTTCAACGGCATCTTTAATGATCGCGTGCTTCCTGACACCGAGCCTCCCTGTGCCTTGATGATGCGAGACTTGGTCGGAGCGCAATTAAGACATGACAAGCCACATGCGGCAGCCGCACCCATGTGTCCTGGAATGTCTACAACATCCTTTGTCTGTCTTTGCCGCATTTGTGCTGCATTTCTTTGTGCCTGTCTTGGGAAATAGCTTAGTTCGTACTCTATATAACAAAGCGAGCATTGAATATGTGCAAATTGACGGGAAACTTGCTACCTCTGCTATACACACTCGTGATACTGACGGCAATGGGCTGTATACCCGATATCAGGATATGTCGCTGGCTGCGGAGAACACTAGGAAACAGCCGTATAAGCAAGGCCACGCCCAACGCTAAGTTGATGTCCAGTAAAGTCAAACCTAAACTACTTCGATCCATCGCTTCCAGCAATAAGCATTCGGACACGGGTGCTTTCAGAAGAGACTTCGCTGCACTACTTGCTCGATTATGTACCACGGCCATAAGAATCAATACCATCGGATCGCGAGTACAGCAGCACAAACAGATTTGCTATGACCATATAGCGGGGCAGGACCAGCTCTATTGTACGCTGCTACGCTTGGAAGCGGACACCAGCATGGACCATACAAGTATTATCGAATTGGGCAAAGAAAAGGATCGAAATGGCCGGCGGGCAAAGCGTGAGCAGGAGAATCTGCTACGTATTGCCCAAGGAGAGCTCAATCTGGCCAAGATCGAGTACAATTCGCTATGGGAGAAGATGCATGTCGATGCTCAACGATACATAGATTCCTGTCTGGATTCGGGATTTTCAGATCGTCTGTCGTTGAATCATCCTGGCTGCTTGGATCTCAGACGGTGTGTTGACCAATACATGTTGACGAAATTTCATCGCCTGGAGCTTACAAGAAAGCGGCATCACTTGATCGTGCTGAAGAATGATCAATGGCGTGTCAGGAAGAAATTGGACGAACAGGGTGCTGCGGTCCTCACTCGGATGGAATCGAGCTTGAGGGAAGTGAATCAAGCTCGACTCGCAAAAGAACGGGCGGACATCGAAGACGAGGTTGGCAGGCTTGAATCAGACCTCGAACACCGATCTCGATTCCGGGAAGAGTTGGAAACCGACTTGGTCACGAAGCATTTGAAACCATGGGCAGCTAAACTCGAAGCTGAGCATACGGGCAGCAGCACCAGAGCTCCAAGCAACGACTATCCCTCGACTCTCGCACACGACGAAAGATCATCCGACGAAAATTCCTCTCCAGGATCACATCCATCGCTCCCATCCCTTCCCTCAAAATCCCACCTCACCCCCCTCACAACCCCAACCCTCCAATCCCTCTACACCACCGACCAGAATCATCTCCAGACCCTCCAACACCAATACTCGACCGACCTCCTCGCCTCCCGCGCCGGCCTCCGCGCCCACCTCCTAACTTTCACAAACTCCTCCCCCTCCCGCTTCGAATCCCACATCACCTCCCAACTCGCCCCCAACCTCGACCAAATCTCAACCCTAGAATCCAGACTCCTCACAATCCGACACGAGCTCCTCCGACGAGACGCTCAAGTCCCAGATTTCCAGGAGGAACTACGGACGCCCAGTCCACCAGCGACGAGGAAATCGACCGAGACGGACGATGAGGAGGATTCGACGACGAGCCACGGGACCGAGTCGGCTTCACGCTCACGGCGTCGGGCCGCTAGGGTTCCGGTGGAGGCGTCGCCGCCGAGAAGGAAGAGGATCAATGATTGGAGGATGGCTACGAGGTCTGGTACGCCGAGTCGGTGTCGGACTCGCGAGGAGGATATTGATGTGCGGAATGTGAGGACTATATGGTCGTCGCCGAATCCTTCGTCTCCGGCGGGTTGGGGAAGTCCTAGACGGATGAGGGCGCTGAAGGAGTATGAGGTTGCTCAGGAGAAGTTGCGGGGGAGAGAGAATAGCTGGTTGGTGCTGTGGGGAGATATCAGATGCAAGCAAGGCACTGGGCGTAATGTGGCATGAGTAACTCCGCGCGACGATTCTTCGTGGTACACGTTTCTTTGGAATCAAGAGCTCGCCAAACAGCTTCACATTCGCATTTGTGTCGTAATCATAATCATACTCATACCTATTCATGAAAACATCATCTCATTATAGTTGCATCCTTTTCCCAAGCGTCTTCGCTCTCCACACTTCCGTTCGATGCGTCTTCTTTCCATGCCTCTTCGCGCTGTGCACTTCTATTCGAGACATCCTGTATTGACTGCAAAATGCTTCCATTCCCATGCAATAACAACAAGGCTACTCTCTGAAATTCTCACATTGAAGACAATCCGCCCGAGGTTCCAAAGGTAGTGATGCGGTATCTATCTAGCTCCCCGAGACAGACGGCCGCAGCAACATACTTGAAACTCTTCAGCTCTCCAATCTTGCGATCACGATGACCCTCACCATTGACCGCCACATCGAAGCAGGCAATAGCTCGGGGCAGTGCTTCGAGCTCACGCTCGTCATAGCGGTGATCACCAGGAAGGTCGACGAGATCATCGAGGTTCTTAGCCTCTCTCATGGCGTCGTCGCCCTTGGTGATGCGAAGCGTTACATATTCGACAACAGTCTCAAATCGGTCACGCATCTGCATGCATTGCTCACGCAATGGTTTTCCTTGAGCTCCTCCTTGACGTCCAAGGATCTGACCAGAAAAAATCTCGGCCTCGGAAAGTGGTGCATGTGGCGACGGCTCAAAGTCGTAAAGCAGATTGATAAGACTGTCCTCGTAGTTGGCGCGAATGTTCTGTGCCAGCTCTGTGTGATGTCCGTACAGTAAACCGTACTCTGATGCATACTTCTTCACGTAGTCCAATACCACTGTAATGAGGTCGATATGTGTTGATCTCGAGGAAAAGTGACGTTTCTGTGAGGAGATTTGGCGATGCTTACTTTGCATCTCGTTCAAGAACTTCGACTCGTCAATGGCACGATATAAGTGGCCAAGTGCTTTCTCGCTACGATAATAGCGAGTGCGGCGACGCTCGGTATCTAGTCCTTCGAAAGCATCATCCTCCACTTCGTCTTCGTCCTCGAAATCAAGGAAACCACCTTCAGAGACCACCACACGAGGGCTCGGGGCCATAAAGTCAGGCTTGACCCGAGTGTACTTGGGAATGGCCTTGATGTTTACCGGGATTCCGGTCTTGGAGAAATCGACCGCTGTCGATGCCATACCAGCAAGTTTTATGCAGTCGGGGTCCAGTGTACCAGCAGGACGTTGATCAGCAAGCTGGAGATGAGTCGTGCAGATCATGCCGAGAATATCGGACTCCATGAAGGTGACGAAAAAGTCGCTCATATCTTTTCTGGTCACATCACGATCCAGCTCAGCTGCCTTCACGCGCGGGTAATCTGCGGCTTGGTAAGTGATCTTTGGTTTGAGTGCTGGGTCCCAGATCACGTTGTACAGGTCACCATCGAGGTCACCACCGCCAAGCATGCTGGGCAAGTCTCGTTCCCCGTGTTGGCTGAAGACGATGACATTGGATAGACGCTTCAGAGGAGACGTCTCGGGGACGTCGACAGCATTTACCAGCTGCATGTCGCCCGGATGAAGCGCTGGCGAGCGTGTGACGATGACATCGTTCTTGATCAGCACAGTCTTACCGCCCTCAGGCCCCTTTTCAGTCACAACATAGATCTGCCGCGGCTGAAGATAGCCTGTCTCATCCATGATACCGTAGAGTGTCACGCCTTGCTCGACCGGAATGTTGCCCTTGTATTTCATCTTGCGCAATTTGGCCACGACTGCCATTTCTACAACGCTGTAGATGAAATCATCGAGATGGTAGTCCAAACCAATATGGCCAAGATACCGAATAAGGTCCGCCATTTTCGTAGCTCGGCATGCATCAGACTCATCCATGAAAATCGAGGTATTGATGTTCGATGCCGTCATACGCTGTATATGCATCATGGCAGCGTTCTGAAGATCCATGAAGGCGCTTACAGGAGTGCCTAGGTCTTCCATCACTTTGATGAAAGGACGGTTCAGCACCATAGGCAGCGGTCGAAATGCTGCACCACATATCTCAAGGTCCCATGTTGCCGCCGTCTCGTACTTCTTCATGTTTGGTCTAAGCATGAGTCGCTTACCTGACAGACGTGAGTCCAGTGCGACCATGCCTTTCGAGCCCTGGAAGCGGATCTGTAATGCCGTTGGCTTTAGTAGTTTCTTAGAACCATAGCGACTCCACACGCTTTGCAGTAATCTCTTGGAGATTGTGCCGACACCGTCGCTGAAGTCGCGTCCGTTGCGCTCTACGTTGGGTAATTCTGCAACTTCGTCGCGGTGTATGCGAACAGACGCATTGGTATCTGTGAAGTTCTGTCCAATGCGGGCTGCGCACTTTGCGGGCACCCGGATGGATCGAAAGTCGCCGAGCTCTTTAATGACTTGTTCAGCGAACACCATACTTCCACTTTCCACCATAGGCGAAGAGAACCAGCATGACTGACTTCTTAGTGACGAATGTGAGAAGCCCAGAAAGGTGTACGAGCGCCCGCATGTAAGAATATGACCATCAAGTACATTCTTGAAGCGGTGGTGATAGATGCGGGTCAGGTCAGTTCGGGGATCGTGACGCATAGGTGCACGATCTTCGTCCTGGAAGATCACTCTGGCGAAGTGGTCAATGTGTCGTTGATATTTACGGAGCACTCGGTTCGTTGGTTCAGGATCTGGTCCTTCCAAGAAGATAGCAGCTGGTGTGACAACGATCTTGTGAACGAGATTGATATGTGCATAGCGCCTCGATAACTCGTAAGGGTTCTCCGCCGAGTTGGCGTCGTACTCCTTGGCATAGGTCTCGAGGAGTTCTTCGAGCTTGCCCAGCGAGAAATCGTGCGCTTGCTGGGTAGGCCCTGGCAGGACACGTTCTCTGACCACTCGAGCAATGGCAGCACATATCCGGTCAAGGCCGTAAGCCTTGTGCAGGCTGGATATCTTGGGAAGAAGCTGCCGAACGCGCTGCGGAGGTAGAATACCATTCCGTGCCATCCTATCAACTTGGTAGCGGAGACTGAACGGCCTGTTTCCAAATAAGGTCGTAATGGTAAGCTCGTTGGTTAGCTTGGTGAAGAGGTCCTTGATTGGGATCGTCGGATATTGTGATCTGGTCTTTTGCGAGATTACAGGACACATTCTGCGATTTGGCTTCAGCAAGCCGCGGATGCTGGCAATCTGTTGTTTGTCGGACAAATAAATGCGATAGACAAAACAACAGCTAGCAACATGCTCATGATCCCTTGCCATAGCCTGCAGCCGAAGCTTCTTCGTGTCATGGGCTCTGGGACCTAGACTGAGGTGCGCCATAGCTGCAGCCACTTCATGTTCGGCCTTGACCTCGTAGAATTTAGGGACGATTAGATTCATGTTGAATGTGACGGATGCCTCCTCGTATGTGCCCAGGACCATGTCAATGCAGTCATGGTAGCTGATGTCGACTCGACAGCGATCGGTACCTTTGGTGCCCAGCATGATGATGGCTTCCTTCCGTCCGAACGATACGTGACCCTGGCGGAAATCTGTATAATGGGGGACGAAGGTGAGCTGAGACTCATTGTTTCGATCTTGCGTGTAGTCGAAGAGGCCACACTCGAGCGTCGTCACCTGGAAACGCGTGGTAGTCTTCTCTGCCTGGCTCTTATAGGCATCATCGATGAGCTGCTTCGCACGATGAGTCTTGTCGAATTCGACGGCCTTCAAATGGACGTCACTCGGTTCGTTCTTCGCTTTCATGCATCTCAAGTGTTTGCCACCCCAATGCAGCGCAAGTTTGGCGCGTGCGGTTGGCGGGGCATCCTGCGGCACTCCATAGTAGTAGAGGAAGATGTCTGCTGCGGCTTTGTCGAGGAATGTGATGATGGCACAAGGTTTTTCGCCAAGCTTCTCGACGTGGTAGTCTTTGATATTGTATGACTGCAGTATTCGGTCAAAGAAATCGCTCAGCTGCTTCTGCGTGGCGGGAGTGGGTATGTTGCGCACGAAGACGTCCATATTGACATGAGTGCATCAGTATGTGCGATGTCAACAGATGGAAGGAGGATGCAGAATGCAGCTCGAGGCATTGAAGGTGGGCCGCTTTGAACGCTGCAGACTAGATGACTATTAGGCAGCTACGCGATTGGGTCAGTGCTTTCGTCGCGTCGAAATGTTCAACAGATCGCATTCGAGGCTGGCGCTGCCTTGAGGTGGTGCTGTTGGCACTACCGTGTGAAAGACTCAATCACATAGAATGCCACCCACCACGTTACCATGCTTGGACCTAGTCAATGCTGTGAAGGGTACGCGGCAGGTCACGGCTCACCCTAATCATGCAACGCGCCGAGTTTTCACATTCCATTGATAGATAGATATGAACCTGTAGCTTCTGATGAGCATTGTTTATTACACAGCCGAGTCTCGCGTGTGGACGCGTTATTGGGACCCTCGGACGTGAAAGTTGACCGCGGCAGCACATCCGAATTGCCGAGCTTTCGCCGATACGTCACGTGTCAACCTTCCCATTTACATGGGGAAACAGGTCTGGCAAGTGCTGTCCGTAGCATAATACTTACACCTTTGCGTTGCTGGCGCTCGGACGCGTGGTGGTGGTGAAGATGGACACTAGAGTACAGGACTATCTGGATGATAAACTACAGTCTGCAGCAGACCTAGAGTCGCTGGACACTCTCCTGGAGAATGTCAAAGTCCAACATGATCTTTTGAAGAAGCAGGTTCGTGTTGAGCAGACCGCTAAATGATGCATGCTAATGCTGTATGCTAGCTCGAAGATGCCAGGCGAGAATATGACGAAGCGAACGATGCTGCCACTGCACATACCGATGCGCTTCGGCGAAAAGGACAGGCATTCGAGCAGGAACAGGACGATATTGACAGAAGATTGCTCATTGTCACGCAATCAGAGACAAGCGATGAGGCAGTTCAGAGATTCGAAGAGAGCATGGCAAGATTGCGTAAGCTGGACGTGGCAGCAGAATACGTCGAGCTTTTGGAGCAGGTGGAGGCACTCAGGAACGACTGCACGAGCAAGTTGGGAAAGGATGACGATGGGGCGCTAGAGCCATACAAGAGATTACAGCAGCTACTGGCTAGTCTCAGATCATTGCAAGATGCAGCAGAAGGAGCAGCTCCCCATTTGGTAGATCACGTCCAAACCAATGTTCGGGACCTGCGAGACATCATACAGAAAGCATTCACGGAGAATTTGGAGAAGACGATGCAGAAGATGAACTGGCCGAAATCGACGGATAGAGTGGCACTTGCGCTGGAGAAAGAATGGGTTACCAATATCAGTAGGCTGCTTGACTTGCAGATGCAAGATCTGGAGAATCGCGAACATGATCCAGGCCGCGACATCAAGGACGACCCGCCTGTTTTGTTGCCATTTGCCGTCCTGGTACAGCCGCTGGAAAAGCGCTTCGCTTACCACTTCTCCGGAAACAAGCCCACCAATCGCCTTGACAAGCCTGAATACTTCATCAACCATGTCATCGACCTGGTTGCCAACCACGCCGACTTCGTCCAAGACAACATACAGCCCATCCTGCTACGGCACTTCCGTCGATCAGATCTTGCTTTCACTCCAGGCTACATCGACTCGATCTCCGCCTTCGTCAACGCTCTGATGCCGATGGTGAAGACGAAGCTGCACAGTGTTGCAAGTCAAGTTGTGAATCAACCGAGCCTGCTCAGCCACCTGGTACAAGAAGTCATCAGATTCGACAAGGTCTTGCAAGACTCTTATGCTTACACACCAAGCTCGCCTGCCGTATTGTGGCGTGGATTGGCCTATTTCCTGCTCGACACATGCGGATATTTCGACCAGTGGCTCAATGCTGAGCGTGATTTTGCTCTCACACGCTACAAAGCTATCTGCGATGCGCCAGACGCCGGTCAGATCGACTATGATGTCGTTAGCGCAGATAGTACGAAGCCTACCAAGGCGGCGGTGCGTGTCAATGACTTGCTGGAGGAGATTACTGCCCGCTACCATGATCTGGCAAGCTTCAGCCAGAAGATCGGCTTCCTGATTACCATACAGATTGAGATCTTTGATCAATATTTTCAACGGCTAAAGTCTTCATTGGAGGCATATCAAACACTCACTTCCACGGTCGGACGCGTTACAGGAATGTCTAAGGAAGATCTTTCAAACGTGCAGGGCGTCAAGGGTCTTGACCGTTTATGCCGCGTTTTCGGCTCTGCCGATTACCTTGAGAAGGCTATGCGAGACTGGAGCGACGACGTCTTCTTTCTTGGGCTGTGGGCAGAACTGGACTACCGGTCGAAAACAAGCAAACAGACCACCAAGAACTTCAATTGGGAAGAAGTCCAGCAGAAGACGAGCACAGCCTTAGGCGAGGAGAAAGATGGAGGTCTGGATGGTGCCTTGTTTGATGAGACTGCCAGCCACTACCGGCGGCTTCGTGACAGAAGTGAACAGGTCCTCATTGAAACTCTGGCGTCCAACGTCCGGCAGGCTCTTCGGCCATATGGAGCCATCACTACGTGGGCTTCGCTATCCGCCAGCTCCGCTGGAAGTGCCACATCTTCTGAGCTCGATCCACTATTGACTTTACTGCAGGAGCACTTTGGCTTTCTGCATCGAGCCGTTGGCAAAGCTCCGCTCAGACGTATTGGCAGACATATCTGTCATCTCGTACAGACCTTCATCTGGGACAACGTTCTTCTTTCACGTGGTTCCTTCTCGACTGCTGGCGCTACGCAACTTACAACCGACATGCGTGCTGTCTGTTCAAGCCTTGATCGATATATTGGACATGGCCAAGCCCAGATTGGGATGCGAAGACTTCTCGAGGGTGTCACGTTGCTGAGTTTGCCGGTTCGTGGCACAATCGAGCGGATCAGACCAGGCTCTTCTGGTGATGTCGATGACGATGAGGCTTCAGCCTGGGATGAGCACGACGGGAATGCCGAGCCAAATGATGGCAGACCGATGAGTCTGTTCCAAACACAAGAACTGATTTTCAAGGACAATGAAAGTGCAAGACATGCATTAGAGCAACTAGGTCTGCTGAGTCTGACTGAAGCTGACGCAAGGAATGTGCTAGGCAAGAGGGTCGAATGTTCCAGTTGAGCACTTTGTAGCAAGTGAGACCACAGCAAACCATGTCTTGAAAGCCTGGTCGAGCCGCTATATAGTGGTAACTCGCACTCATGCTCAGCAGTTCAGTCCGCATTCGCCATGTTATTGCCACCACATCCCAACTGGTCGCTCCTTCAGGATCCTGATAGCAATGCAAGCATTCTCTTTCGGTGCACCGTTGTTCCACCGCTCGATAGCCATATCTCGCCCTTCTTTGTTGTCTTTCGATCGGTATGGCATCCTCAGAACCGATATCAGATCTACAATGTGAATGATCCGACATGCTTCTTCGATCGACCAAGCGCAGAAAAGCACGTGAGAGACCTCCTCTTCGAGACTTCGTCACGCGAATTTGCACAGGCAACGAGCTCCGGTGCGGATCGGCGTGATGTGGAGTTACAGATGAGGCCCGTATTGCACCTGGACGGAAGCACACTGGGTTTGGGCTATCAGTATACCAGAGATGACGGGTGGCTTGGATTTATTGGGATGAGGAGTGCTCAGGATGGAGACAATTTGGACAAGATTCTGAGAGTCGTGCACGTGCCAGCGCGTACGACGCACATGGCGCATCACTCTGCTGGGCAGCTTGATCCTGAAACCCTTCACGAAGCGAGCCATATGCATGATGATAATAGACGAAGCCATGGAACGACCGACGATACGGGAGAAATGACCGGCGCCATTGTATTCGGACTTCCACAGACCGCAAGCAATGATGCGATACAGACGCTCCCGCATAGTCAACAAGCACAGCAGCAATTATTGCAGGCATCACCACAGCAGCAAAAGTTCCAAGCACACCCACAACAGCAGCAATGCCAAGCACATTCACAGCAGCCACATTCACAGCAGCAGCAGCAGCAGCAACAGCAACAGCAACAGCAACAGCATCGCGGCTTCGACTTCAACACCCCTCCGCAGCAAGCACAGATCGGCCTCGGTAAGCCTGCAATCCCTGGACAACCTGGCTTCGACACCTCAAAATTTGTACAGCATGCACAGCAAAGGTCCACTCAGGCACCTTTCCTCTCCGGTATGCCAACACAGTCCATCGATCCTGCCAATAATGCCAGCCAGCTCCCAGACAAGCCATTCGCGAGGGCGACGGGGGCGAAAGGTAGAAAATGACGTGGTACATCGCAAGATAGCTCGTAGCACGCTGGCGGCTATGTTTACGATCAGGTTTACGTGCGACGTCTAAGGACGCAGTGCGTTGCGTTCAGGACGAGCACGTACCACCGCCAGAGAAGGGGCGGAGACAGAATGTTGTGGGTTACAGCTCTCGCGACTTTGGTCGTGAATCAGATTGTAGCCAACTAGCGCTTTTGGATGTGGTGAAGCAGAGCACATTCCATCGACCTCGTACTGGGGTCACGGCCGCTCGTGCGCCTGGTTGTGTTATGTAGGGTATGCTAATGCGTCTGATTTGTGAGCTGGATAGCGCGTAGGTATGATCAGCAGGTCGTAGGCGGTCTTCAATAGCCTGTACGTAGCTCGAAGATGTCTTTCCCCTCGTAACGTTCGCCGTTGTCCCAGTCGTGTCCGCATTTATGCGAAATCGTCGACTTGCTGCTTCAATTCGCTAGACCACGACTCCAATATTCCCACAGGCTCCTACGGCATCCATCCAGACAGCGCTGCTCCAGGCTCCGTCAACGATACATGCAGGGTCTCGCGCGTCGCGAGCATTGTTTCTGAATCAACTCACATGCTTCGACACAATACTGGTCGCCGATTCTGTCCTCATTTTTTGCCAGCTTACTTTTTCTTCCCAGCAGCTTTTCCCTTCGCTTCAGCTTCCTGCCCAAACCCACTTATCAAATCCAGCAAACTGTCCTCTTGCTGTCCTGCTTCAGATGCCTCTCCTCCTTCTGAAGCCTACCAGCTAGTCAGCACACTCGCGCCAATGCCATCTTGTAATCTCAAACATACCTCATCTGCCCCTGACAATGCTTCCGCGTCGAAGCCTCGACCAAACCGTGCTCTGAATCTCTTCAATCGTCCTGCCTCGTCCTCCTCGACATTGAGCAGCTTCTGGCTGCTCGGATTCCACATTATGTGGTTCTTCGTGTCTTTCGACGATCGGTATATTGGTGCCGGTGAAGTCGTTCGGTGGGTGAAAGTGCTGCCATCGCTCAGGGTGATGAGCTGGGTGAAGGTGTATGGCCTCTTCGGTCGTCTGAGAAGGGAGGCGTGTCGGATTTGCTGGTCTAGACGGCATTTGGGGCATTGGATGCGGTGGGCAGAGTGTAAGAGCGACATGTTCGCGACTGTGTGATTGCGGAAGTATGTATATTGTGTGCGAAGGCGCTGCTGGGTGGGCAGCTTCAAGATGAGAAGTGAAGTGCGGAGCAAGCTCGGGAGTGTCGACGTCCTCACGCATGTCATGTCCCGTCCTCGCAACATTACTAGGTCCTTGCTTCGACAGCATTACAACTTGCAGTGGTCTTGCGTATCAAGCATAATCGATGCCGCACACGACTACAGCTGCACGACGCTTCTACGCAGCTTTTTATCAATGGGCCGTCTCGACTTCACGATCTACATCACAACATCGCCTGTATCCGCGAACGCTATGCCTCAGTGCGAGTGCGCTTCACACAACGGCACGCCGATGCGAAGGAAATGAATCGATCGTCCGAAAACACCCACGCAGAAGCCGGTCGGGAAGTGACAGACCGCGCATGACCGCGACTACGGACACCCAAATATCGATACCCTCTGTGTTCACGGAAAGTCGAGTAGAAACTGCGGATGAAAGACCTTTTCACGCATTCGGGCCTAACGATCTGGCCATCCGATATCGATCTGATGCAGGACTCATGATCGAGGCTGCAGTGCCAGATACTGTCTTACATGTCCTCGAGGAACGATACGGTCCCCGCCTAAAGGTCATAGCTGAGCGCACCGGAGCTCGTATTGAGGTTCAGAAAGGCCGAACAACAAATGTCGAGCATACGCGCCTCGTGTCGGTCATGATCTCGGGAACATTCAAGGAAGTCGCCCGAACATGGGATCACATATCCGTTCAACTAGGAAACCCGCTCCACAAAGGCAACGTAGAAGACGAACTCAGGCGGCCTAGCGATAGTCTTGCGCCAATGGAATGTGTGGTCCGCGAGCGAGCTTTGAACAAGTTGTCATTCGAGATCAGTGTCCCGGAAGAGCGATGGCAGCGATTCGCGGGCGTCCAAAAAAACATGGATACTCTCCTGAGCAAAGGTGCCCGGATCAATATCAGAGAACCGTCAAAGCGCCCAGCCGTCGGCGTGTCCAAGTCGACAGCGTTAGCTCGCTCGATATTCGTGACGGGAAATCCCTTGTCGGTAATACGTGTCCATGGCCTTTTCATGCAGATGAACAGAGCCGGCCTTTCAGGTTCGGCAAAAGAACAACACGACAATACTGCATCGGCCCTTAAGAACACTAGGGCTGCTACCCGGCCATCCTCCCCCAGAGTTGGCATTTCTGGAGCTGGCGATCGAGCTGCAACACACTCCCAGCTGCACAATGGCACACAGGTACGCCAGGTGCGAGTCAACAGTGACTATGCTGCAACTCTTATTGGTCGTGTAACGGGCATGGGCTCAAGCTCGGACCCTATAAAACACATTTCTAAACAAACAAATTGTACGATACAGTTGTCGAGAGAATGTCCTGGACAACCGGTCTTCAAATTGAAAGGGAATGCCAAACAGCTTGATGAAGCTCATCAATTACTGGTCAAACGCATCACTGCAGCATGTACATTGTTCAACATCCCTGAGCCACAGATAACGGTCTTGGAACCTGAAATCACACCAGTCGAGCAGAGCCCCCCTGAGATCAAGCCAGAGCTATACAAACCCCCTGTGGCGAGTCCAGAACTTGGTGAAAGTGTGCGGTCTGCGCTCCGGGATCTCGCTCACCCCGTGGTGATTATTACCTCGCGGCTGCCGGTCAATGAGCCGCAAGCGTCAGCAGAGCTGCACAAGCAAAGCTATCGAGCTGTTACGGTATCATCCTTCAATACTGTCACACTGCAACCGAGGCCTGTCATTTCTTTCAATCTCAAAGTACCCAGCCGAACGTGGGACGCCATAGAGACATCTGAGAGACTGCGTGTGCACTTGGTCGCTGCCAGTCCTCGTGGCGCAGCCGCTGCGGACGTCTTCGCGAGACCTCATGCACAACCATCTGAAGGGTTCGATTATGTCTCTCGCTTGGGCATGCTGCCTTGGGTCAAGTCCGCACGTAGTACAGCGAACCTCAAGGCAAGATTGAGCAGTGACGACAGATCGACCATATTATGGCAGATGCACGCACGTCTGCTCCCTAAACAGTGTGTACGGATTGTCGACCACGTAATCGTAGTTGCAGAAGTTATGTCGTGTCAGCCATGCCAGAGCGATAGAGTACTTGATGGACACCAGTCATATGGACTAGCCTACTTGGATAGAAGCTATAGAGCCGCTGGAGAGATTATACAACCGGAAGTCATACCAGACGAAACGACGGAAAGCCTGCCCATTGATCTCCCGGATCCACTCACTGTGGGCGATGCAGCGGATTACGAGACGCATGTTGCTTATCGAGGTAAAGAAACGACAGATGCCAAGGCATCGAGCGACAACCAAACGAGTAGTGCAGAAGAGCTGTATGCTGAGCTTGAACAAGGCTACAGCGACGACGATGTTATCGAGAATGACGCTCCACATTCGCAGTCGAGTCATGCTGCTGGCACGCCGCTATGGGGACCTGAAGATGTGACTCGCGAGGAGTCTATGAGGCTTGCTGAGAACGCGGCACCTCGCGCGCATCCTGTTCAAACTATCGCATCCGCGACTCCAGGCGCTAAGGGTCTGACCTCCTCGCAGAACCGGCCCTACTCAACGTTTTCCCGGCCTGCCTTGGGTCTTCGCCGCAGCTTTTCTACCCAACCTCCTATGGCTTCTTCCGAAGCGAGCAACATCTCCGACCTGGTAGAACCGTCAGCCCGCAAAACGACGGTAGCCGACTTCTTCGGCGTCCCAGACGACCGACGTGCTCACAGCCCCCGAGTTCGAAGCCTCTTCGCAGCCAACAAGACAGCAGAATGGGCCAAGCGTCGCCTCGAAGAAGACGACGCCATCCTCACGGAGGAGCAGAAGCTCGAGCTCCAGCATAAATACACCGTCAACTACCGTCAGGTGGCCAAGAAACTCGCGTGGAACGCGGCGGGTGATCTGAGAGTGATGCTCGATAAAGGCAGGGTGGACTTTCGGAGAGCACGATTCATGGAAAGTGCGATCGAGCGAGGGCAGGCGGTAGTGATTGAGGAGGCGAAGCAGGTCAGGGAGATGCTAGAGAATGGAAGGATAGGTCGTGAGGAATTCGAGCGTATCAAGGACAAGCTTGAGGAGACGAGCAATGTGTTGACAACGGAGGCGATGAGGTTGAGGCAGATTGTTGACGAGGAAGGGGATTTGATGTATAACCAAGCGGAGCAGGAGGGTAGTGAAGGGTTCGATGGGTTTGCGGGAAACCGCTGAGCAGAATTCAGATGGCTGTCAGTTGGTGTGTCGTGATACTCAACATATGCTGTCGGGTTGGCGGAGACGGATGAGAGAAGTGTGAAGTGCCACATTCCTCGAGCAGATGTGCTGAGTAAGCAATCTGTGAGACGGCTCGAGTAATGGAGATGGAATTGATGATAGCTCGTACCTGCCATGAATGGTGGTGATGTTTGTGTGTATGTTGGCCAATGCTGTATATAGTGTGCGAAAATGGTATTAGTAGTCTCATGGCAACCACCAATGAAGCCAGCACTCCTGTTGTGCGGTCTGATGAGCAACTACTCGCGTGTTATTTGAGCCGTTGCGTTAATGAGCCGGACCCATGTAGTCTTCATCAAGCAATGTCGCACAGCATTCATCAGTATCTTGCCTCCTGAAGCATCAAGCACTGCACCAAGCATCAAGGATCAAGGAGCAATCGCATAAGCTTCACGCGTGTTCTTCACTTCAACACGACACATGCTTGCTCGTGGTCTGCAATACGATCTCGTTCAAGCAACACAGCTGGTTTCTCTTGCTTAGACTATACCATTTCTTGGAATCCCATATCAAACTCTACCTGACCACGACTCGAGCAAGGCGGTACAAGAGCAAGGAAGGTGTTTCAGAAGTCCGAAAGCCCACGTCATATACTCACGTGATCTCGCTTAGCGTCCACTGCTGTGCTCTGCTTCTCGAATTGCTTGCAAGGGAGATCCTTCCTCACTCCTTCACCCAACGCTCTTGCCTTGATACTCAAACACGCAGCTTCCTCAAGCCTCAACTCAAAACGCGCGCCTTCCTCTGAAAAACAGGTGAGAAAGTGCAAAGAAGAAGTCACGAGCATCTTTGGGCCCGAGCGACATCTCCCTCCCACATCTTCACCTCTACCAACACCTACTCCTTCGCGCTCACCACCAACACTACCACCACCACCATTCCAGCACGAAGCTTCTGACGGCTCTGTTCCTCTATTCACCTGATCTGCTCGAAGAACACTTCGTCCTTGTCCTTCATCTCGGCCGCTTCGCCCAGAGCCATTCTGCAGCCCTTCCTCTGCTTTCCAGCGCTCATCACCATATACACATCCAGTCGACCACAAACCGCTTCACCACCCTTGACCGCCTTTCCGCACTGCAGTCATCACCAGCAAAAGCACAAACCCGCCCTCGCGCTTCTGCTCTCCACACCACCCACATATCCTCCTCTTCAACAGCACGGCCCTCCTGTACGTAAGAGCAGACAGACAATCAAATCAAGCCAACTTTCTCGCATAGAGCGGTACTTTTCCGGGCAGAACATTCCCTTCCTACATATATTGTCATACCATAGCATTCACCATGGCTGAGACTCCCACCGACATCCCGGCCGCGGAGACACCGATCGCGACACAAAAGCGTCCACTCGAAGAGCCGTCGTCACCCTCTGGACCCAACGACCAGCCGGATGCCAAGCGGCCAGCCCTCGACAAAATCATCAAGGAGGAGGTCGCTGATTCCGCTGAGCCTACTGCCGAGAGCGCCCCAAACGAGACGTCACAGGCCGAAAATGCTGGAGCAGAAATCAAACCAGAGGACGAAGACGCGACGTCACCTCTGAAGGTCGAGGCCGACTTGACCGACAAGCAGGGCGATACTGTCGTTCCTGATGCGCCACTCAATGGCTTGCCGTCCGATGTTGGCAGCCTGCCTCCCCACCCAGTGCCCGCGGCTTCGCCACCGAATGGCACAGCAGATGGTAGACAAGCATCACAAGGTGCAATGGCGTACCACCAGCAGGATGAATCTTCGTGGCTTCATGTTCGCGCCATAATCTCTAGTGCAGAAGCGGCAACAGTCATTGGTAAGGGTGGCGAGAACGTTTCGCAGATCCGCCGCATGGCCGGTGCAAAGTGCACCGTCAGTGAGTACACTCGTGGCGCCGTGGAGCGCATTCTCACCGTCAGTGGTCTTGTCGATGCTGTCGCCAAGGCCTTTGGTCTCATCATACGCACACTCAACCAAGAACCACTCGATCAGCCTTCCACACCCCAGTCCAAGACCTACCCTCTCCGCCTACTGATCCCACACATCCTTATTGGCTCTATCATTGGCAAGCAGGGTGTTCGCATTCGCGAGATTCAAGAGGCTTCTGGTGCACGGCTTAATGCATCCGAGTCCTGTCTCCCTCTCTCCACCGAACGTTCCCTGGTTGTCCTGGGTGTCGCAGATGCCGTGCACATTGCCACATACTACGTTGGTAGCACTCTTGTGGAGCAGCTGACTGATCGGTTTGGCGGACCTGCTGCCTCTAACTATGCTGGCAGACACGGCGGACCTCAGGGGGTTGTTCCCGGTGGCATGCAGGTCGTGCCATATGTGCCGCAGCATGCTGGCGGACAAATGGGCCATCCCGACTACAACCGCAACAAGCAACATCAGCCACCACGGACTCCAGCACCGGCTTACGGTCAGCCATACATGCAAGGCCAACCAGCTATGCCACCGCAGCAGGGCCCACACTACGGCGCGGGATCACCACGTGCTCCTTACGTAGGAGCTGGACCGCAACAGCCTCAATCGTATGGTCATGCCGCACCTCAAGCGCATGCTGGTCCGCCACAACAGCCGATTCAAGGCATGGTCCCCGGTCAGCCCATTACTCAGCAGATCTTCATCCCGAACGACATGGTGGGAGCCATCATTGGTAAAGGTGGTGCCAAGATCAACGAGATCCGACAATTGAGTGGCAGCGTTATCAAAATCAACGAGCCACAAGACAACAACAACGAGCGACTCGTTACAATCACTGGAACCCAGGAATGCAACCAAATGGCTCTTTACATGCTGTATTCTCGGCTGGGTGAGTCAAGCAAAAACTCCAACTCTATCATGCCACGATAGAGTCGAGACGAGACTGTTCTGGGGAGTGTATGAGTACGGGAAATGCATAGCCATTAATACTATTGGCCACCGGCGTTAGATTTTGAAGTTCACTGACATATCCTTAGCGGTGGCGCGCGAGAAGGGAAGTGGTAAGGACGTCAAGCAGCGTGAAGACAGTGCCCAGCCAGAGTGGGCGGGTAGCAGCTTTCGCCGGTAACGTGATACGAATCTCATCTGGGAGGTGAATTGGTTGGGGTATTACAGACAGCGCCCGAGCAGTAAATGTAAAGAAGAGAGTGGGTCTTAGGAATGGATCTGGCTAGCCTTAGAAACATCGCAATGCAATCGTTGCCAAGTGCGCGCATTCCACAAATAAAGCTTGCTTGTGCTCGTAACGATGGGCAAACACCTCCACCTCAGTCGGGGCCGCAGCATTTCAAGACAAGCATCTTTGCCTGGACAAGTCAACTGTTTCATACTGTCGCAGCCGTAGATGGCACGTACATGTAGCTAACATAATGGCTTCTTGCATGTCTCGCCGATTGTGTGGCGGTATACTGCATTTCTAGCCGGAAGCGGACATCCAACACATGCCGATAACGCATGCGACAAAGACACACAGTGTTCACGATGCGTCTGTACTGGCCTGCTTGCGTAGCGCAAGCCTATGACTATGCTCTTTGGTCGCATCTCATCGTCACTAATCCACACCAGTGTTTTTTCAATTTTCCATCTCTAGTCCTGCTGATCTGTAGGCGCGACATCTGGTGATAGCGAGAACAAAGGCTATTGTGGCAACTTCTCGCCGCTGTTGGCATATTCGATCAGAAGATCAGTCACAACCCGCAAACCTGGATCCGAACGAAACACCAGTCTGGTTCCGCCGCCTACCCCCAGCGCCATCGACCCCGATTCAGCTCACAGCCAGTCCGGAACCGATGACTACACCAACACTCTTGCCCGTGGCGCCGATCGGCATGCCAGTGATGGAGATGCCGTCACCCACACCTTCCGACACATCGGCCTCGACTCAACAGGGCGTGGCGGATCCTCAACAACGTCCACCCCAATCTCATCCACCGCGCCGTCTGGCACGGTCAGGCCGCTCACCAGATCGGCCCCTCCTTCGTACCGCATTCAGGAACTTTTCCGGCACATCGACAGTCATTGTTGGTGAAGAGGGAAACAAGTCTCGACCACAGACACAATATCTCGTCCATAAGGAACTCCTCACCGCCGCATCACCTTTCTTCGCCGCGGCTCTCAATAGTACTTTCGCCGAGGGCCTCGATCAGACGGTCCGTCTCCCAGAAGAAAAGCCCGAATCATTCGAATGGTTCCTCCAGTGGCTTTATACCGGAACCCTCACCACCCAACCCACGCACTCCGATCCTCTGCCCCCAAGAGCCACGACCTTCCGCTCTGGACACCACCATACCGCAGCCCAAGCCAACGCACAATGGGACATCCACCTCGACGGCGATCTCCGAAACTCCCAAGGCTCGCCAAAATATTTCCTCCTCCTCGACCTCTACTCCCTCTCCGACCGCTTCCTCACCACTCCACTCTCAAACCACATCATGAGCACCATCGCGCGGCTCTCCGAGAGCACCAACTCCGTCCCAACGCCCTCCGACACCTGGATCCTCTACGACTCGATCCGAGAATCCGCGCCCTTGAAGCGTCTGGTCCTCGACCTCTTCGCGTACAAGAAAACGGACAAGCTCCTCGAGACGCATAAAGACGATTGGCACCCGCGATTCTTGCGCGAGCTCGTCGTCAAATTGAAGAGGCCTGGCCCGGAGATGTTGGAGAGGCATAGTCTTGTGGCGTGGAGGCCGAGGTCGTGGAGTAGTAGTAGGGCTTGTGAGGGGTGTAAGGAGGTTTTGAGGCCTAATGTTAGTGGGGATCGGTGTGTGGGGTGTGAGAAGGCGTTTTGTGCCGAGTGTTTGAGGAGGCATGCTGGTGAGGGGTGGACGTTGCCGAATGATGTTAGTGGGTGTAAGCCTTGGGTGGGAAGGGGGATGTGTGTGAGGTATCATGAGCATGAGAGTGGTGAGGCTTGTGCTTGACTTGGTGGTGGGTCGAGTGGGAGGTTTGTGGTTAGACATTGGGTGTGGTGTAATGAATTTCGGGCATAGCGGTGGAGTTGTGAAGGTATCGTTGTTGGCATGTCGTATACAGTTGCATTATGCCACTTTTCCATGTGGAGCATTGCGATGATGCTGCTATGTCATCGAGTCAATGTTGTCAGTGACTGCAGGCAGCGCCACTGCACATGTTCCTGCTCGTTCGCTATATCGGTTTCCACTCGCAGCCGATGTTTAAGCTCCGTTGAATATCGTGGAGGCCTTCGTCTTTGACATCATTCCTGGCTCGCGCTAGAGTATGCCGACTGAAGTTGCGACATCTCGTCTCTAGCCATGAATGGCTGCACTCCGAGGCACAACGGGTCTACATCATTGACTCGGCAATGATCTCTACATGCTCTCCTTGAATTCACGTCTCACGCTAATCATGCGCTTTCTTCCGTGGCGCAAAGCCAGCGTAGTGTAAGTAGAGCCATGCCGCCCCGAATCACGACCACTCGATCACTTCCTCAGCACCCTCCTCACCAGAGCCCACACACCACCATACTTCCTCAAATCCGTAAAATAGTACAAGAACCCAAACAACGCGCCTCCCAAATGCGCCGCATGTCCCACACCCGTATTACCCCTATTAAGATAATACGCATCCACCCCAAAATAAGCCGCCGTAATCACAAAAAGCGGCAAGGGCACAGGAATCAACATCAGATACATCGGCGCCAGAGGTGCTAGACAAGTCGCCGCAGCTCCCATCCCCATAGCCATCCCACTCGCCCCGAGCCCGTACGCCATCGTACGGACAATGCGCCCGAAACGCCGCTGTATCGGTACCGGCTTCGACATCTGATGATACAGCCAACCCGCCGAACCAGCGACCGCGCTCCCGAGCGCCAGCCCGGCAAATGCGAAAGTCGAGACGCCGGATACGGCTATGATGGAGCCGAAGGCGTGGAGCGCGAACATGTTGAAGGCGAAGTGGGCCAGGGATTGGTGGGAGAAGGCTGCGAGTAATAGGGTCTGGTAGCGGCCGGAGGCCCAGTTGTCCGTGGAGAGGGTGAAGTTCTGGTGCATTGTGAGGAGGAGTTTGCGGTCTTTGGTGTATGTGGCGTAGGTCCAGGTTGCGAAGACGGCGCTGTTGGCGAGGATTAGGGCGGTGGTTAGTTCTTTGACGCCGCTGAAGCCGTTTGGGTTGGTGGTGGCATACCAGCGGAGGAGGTGTTCTGTGCGAGGTCGTGAGGGTTTGGGTCTGGTGTTGGTGGAGAAGAAGGGTGTTCTGTCGGACATTGTCTTGAATGTTCTTCTTGGTCGAAGTGGTGTTAGGGTTTGCACTTGGTGCTTTGTATATGAAGAGATGGGCAGCCGTAGCGATCTCCAGATAGACGCCATGGCTGCGAAGGAGGAGAGAGAGTTGTAATGGGAAGCGTTTTCGAGGGTCGACCAGGATCAGTCTTTTCTAGTATGCATTACACGAGCATCTGATTTTGATGGATCGCAGACCACTGCGAGTCGGTGTATGCTGTGGTCAATGACCTAGCTAGTGCAAAAGAAGGCTATCATGTATGTTCAACAATTGAATTACGAGAAGGCCAATATTCGAACGACAAGTGAATGTGTGGCGGGAAAGTGCAAGGAAAGTGAGGTGATGTGGATGCCTGAGGGCACAACTCGGTAGTGAGATGAGCATTGACTTCAACGTGGGCAGCATTTGTTTCGAGCTTGACCAAACAACACCTGCACTTCCACCACCGCTGAAACTGACATTTCTGCTGCGCCACGCCACATCCATAACCGAACAAGCACAAAGAAACAAGGACACATACTAAAGCTTTGAGAACAGTGCCTCATCGCTCACCGCGATTCATTCGCGACTGTTTCCGCCGACCTCGAGAACAATAGCGACTTCTGTGCGCGCAAGGCCGACCATCAAACACCACCCACCACAGCTGGCCTCCTCACAACGTCAGAGCCTGCCTCATTTTGGCTATTCCGCTGCGACCAGCACCACAGAGTGCCTACACCACAACCTCATACCGTCTCCGACATGGCAGACGGGCTTGCCAACAAGCTCGAAGCGACTTCGCTAAACGATTCACCCCAAGCGGACTGGAAACAGGGACTAAAAGCACCGAACAAAGATAGCAGGCAACAGACGGAAGATGTCACGGCGACCAAGGGCCTGGAATTCGAGGAATTTTACCTGAAGAGAGAACTGTTGATGGGTGTATATGAAGCAGGGTACGAGAAGCCTTCGCCCATCCAAGAAGAGACGATACCTGTTGCGCTAGCTGGTCGCGATATACTTGCACGAGCGAAGAACGGCACTGGCAAGACTGCAGCCTTTGTGATACCCACACTTGAGCGCATCAACCCAAAATTGGACAAGATCCAAGCATTACTGCTTGTGCCTACCAGAGAATTGGCTCTGCAGACATCACAAGTATGCAAGACTCTTGGCAAGGATCTCGGAATCAACGTCATGGTCACAACCGGCGGAACAGGTCTACGAGATGACATTGTGCGTCTTAATGATCCGGTCCACATAGTAGTGGGTACACCCGGTCGTATTCTCGACCTAGCTGGAAAGGGTGTCGCCGACTTATCAGAAGCGAAGACTTTTGTCATGGATGAGGCAGACAAGCTGTTGTCTCCGGAGTTTACTGTCACCATCGAGCAGTTGCTCAAATTCCACCCCAAGGACAGGCAGGTCATGTTGTTCAGTGCCACGTTCCCGGTCGTGGTCAAGGACTTCAAGGACAAGCACATGAACGACCCGCACGAGATCAATCTCATGGACGAACTTACCCTGCGTGGTATCACGCAATATTACGCCTTTGTTGACGAGAAGCAGAAGGTACACTGCTTGAACACGCTGTTTAGCAAGTTGCAGATTAACCAGTCGATTATCTTCTGCAATAGCACCACTCGAGTGGAACTGTTGGCCAAGAAGATCACCGAACTTGGATACTCATGTTTCTACTCTCATGCGAAGATGCTGCAGCAGCATCGAAACCGCGTTTTCCACGACTTCCGCAACGGTGCTATGCGCAACCTGGTGTGCTCAGATTTGTTGACTCGTGGTATCGATATCCAGGCTGTCAACGTAGTCATCAACTTCGACTTCCCAAAGAATGCTGAAACCTATCTTCACCGTATCGGTCGCTCTGGTCGTTTTGGACATCTCGGTCTGGCTATCAACTTGATCAATTGGGACGATCGCTTCAACTTGTACCGCATCGAGCAGGAGCTTGGCACCGAAATCCAGCCGATACCGTCAGTGATTGACAAGAAGCTCTATGTCTACGACACACCCGAGAACATTCCCCGACCAATCAATACCGCGCCTCAGAGACAGCAGCAGCAGCAGCAACAACAGCAGCAGCAGCAGAACGCATCTGGAAGGCAGCAGGGTACAGGATCGGATCTCCAGAACCCTGCCAACAGAACTAGCGGGTATCGCGGCCGAGGCGGCGGCTATGGTGGTAGAGGTCGAGGAGGCCAGAACGGGTTCCAAGGCGGCCGCGGCGGCGCCCAAGACTACCAACAACAACGGCCAGGCCAACAGGTGGCGCCAGCAGGTCCGGCTCAGGCTTAGCAGTACCAGCCTGACAGAATGTAGCGCAACCTGTAGGAGTACGCTTGGCGTTTTGATGGGGGAGTTTACTACAACACGGGAAGGATTGCTGGCCGGCGAGCCAGCTGGAGTTATTCCTTGATGGGCATGACTTTACGAACCGGTTCTTATGCTCCGGACTGTTTACTGAGTGAGACGTGGTTCCCACGGCCTGATGATGATCATGGGCTGGGAATTGTTTTCTTTTATCCTCCTCGATGAACGACTCTTTCCCCCCGACCTCGAAATCGGTGTGTGTAGCGCTAATGAGAGCGCCTTCACAACACACCGTCACTCACCCAAGAACAACGACACATCATCTCGAATATTTTCTGGATTCTGCCGACCTTCGGAATCTTTCTCTCTCTACACGACAAATCACATCAACGGCTTCTATCTTTTTCGATGAAGCTGGCCCTCGATGTAACCCCTGGAGCGCTTTACGTAAGACGCTTAAGACCACGTTGATCACGTCTTCTTCACTCTTTCAGAAGGCGCACGATCAGTCCGGACTATGGAACTCTCGATCCGCTCGCTCACTTGCAAATGTCCGACGCACGGAAGGAAGAAGCGACTTTCATGACAAGAATAGGTTGTTGCTTACTTGCGAGAAGAGCGAGATGGTGGGAAAGGAGGACTGTCTGGTAGAATGAAATATGTATAAAAATTTTTGAGGGGCACTGAGAATTCGGTTGGGCTTGTGGATGTACGGATGTAGACAGCTCAATGGGAAATGAAGTTGCCGCTCAAAGGTTTTTTTTTTTTTTTGGAATATGTCATGAGTCATGGTTCCCATTAACCTGCCATTCTCTATGGTCCAAAGAACGATCAATATCTTTGCCCTTGATACCACGACCTGGAACCACAGTCTCCATCACGGAGATGCGATCGTTTCTAGTGCTGTGAAGCGTAAATTACATCTAGCCATGCGCGTGGCTTCATGCTTAAACATCGCTCAATAGTGATGGCCACATGACCGATTCCAACAATATCCACACCGCGCAGAACCGACGCCGTGCCAAATCGCCAAACCACTCATCCAAGCCAAATGGAAAACCCCATCACGACAGCACTCAAATCCATCACTTCAATCACATCCCACCTCTCCCTCTCCCTCATCATCATCACCATCATCATCACCATCATCATCATCATCATCATCACCTCCAACTCAAGCAGCCTTAAACCTCCTCCCACCGCCCTTCCTCCACAACCACACCGCCTCAGTCGCATAACACCGCGCACTAACATGCCTCCCCGCATCCACACCCCTGCCCTCACTCTCCGCCACCAAAATCCCAATCACGCCCAACCTCTCGACCTCGCCCCACAACCCCCTCGCCAAAGCGCCCAACCCATCCGAGGGGCCTTGCAGGATCTCGACGTCGGCGAGGGAGGCGTGGACGGCGGCGGCGGGGAGGAGGCCGAATTCGCCGGTGCTGAGGCGGTAGAGGATGCGGCCGAGGGTTTGGAAGGCGATGCAGCGTTGGGCGGGGTAGGTGGAGCGGGAGAGGTGGGCGAGTTCGGAGAGGGTGTAGCCGGCGGCGGAGGGGGCGGAGGCGTGGTGGTGGAGGCCGCGGGTGGTGGGGATGGAGGCGGCGAGGCGGGGGGGGAGGAGGTGGCCGGCGAAGTCGAAGCGGATGTCGTGGGGGGCGAGGTGGGTGGCGGTGGGGGAGTAGGGGCTTTGGGCGGTGGTGGTGGGGGATGGGGGTTGCATCCATTCGAGTTTGGAGGGGTCGGTGGGGAGGGAGGGGAAGTATTTTTGGTGGAGGTCGGTGAGGAAGGTGTCGGAGGTGGGGTCGAGGGAGGGGGGTTGTGGTGGTCGAGGGAAGTGGATTGTGTCGTGAGGTAATGCGTCTCCAGTGTCGGTTCCGTCCGCGAGTGGCCCTTCGTGCGGCACATGTTGTGTGGGCTCTACGTATGGCGTCACGTCTGAGGTGTCGTCGAATGTGACGGTCTTGGTCGGTTTGGTGACGGGCCTCGCTAGATTGTCGACGCTCGCATCAAGAAGTCGGTCTTTCTGCGCTTCCGTATGCTCAGACTCCTCGTGCGCAACGAATGCCGAAAGATCGACCTCTTCACTACCACTCTCGACCAGTGACCTGCCCAGCAATCTTTGAATCAAGCCCGGATCCAAGGTATTCATGAGTTCTCGTCGCTCTGCTTCAATCTCATCGAGGGACATGTTGGCGAGCTTTTGGCGATTCTCCTGGTCTATTCTCTCTTTCTCCTCTTCCTCCCACGTCTTGGCTTTGCCACTTGCATGGTCTTGAGCACTCGCTGGCGTCGCATCACTTACTGTTGGTAGAGTGGATGTCGACGGGGTAGGAGCGACTGTTTTTGCACTGGCACTCTTCTGCTGTTTGAATTTGCTCGGTGCATTGCGCTTTTTATGCTCCGGAAAGCCAGTGTTGCTCTTCAGCGATGGCAAGCTTGGCGGCTTCGGAGTGGAAGCTTTGCGCTCTAGGACATCGTTGACAAATGCGCCTGGTAAGACGGATGATGATGCAGCAGCTACATGTGTCTCATCATCAGAATCAAGATTCAACTCGAAGCGTTCACCACGAATCATGGTATATGTAGTCACTTGGAAGTTTGCAAGAGAGAAGAAGAAGTTGTTGTTGTTGTATACCGTATGGTTTAGAGTTGGCGCGTATAGGCGGAAGAGCGACCGGCAGTTTGGTGCCAGAAGCGCGGTGCATGCACGATCTAAGTCCTATTTTGAGCTAGGGTCTGCCTAACCTTAAACACCATCCCTGTCACTCTCCCGGGTTGTCAGTTGTGTCACACTCTTACACATCCCACACATCTTGTCGGATATAATGCCACCGCTATACTCACAATGCATGCATGCATTTGAGACCTACCTTTCTCACGTCCTTGTTCGGCATGTGAGGACGTGTTTGTTGTGTGCTCCGGTCGTTATCGGCGGAAGTATTAATATATCAAGAGCTATGATATCATCACGGTCATTTAACGAGGCAGGAGAGAGCCCTGATGAACAAATGACGACGACGACGAGGCAGCGACAATGGGTGAATCATGGATTTGCTAGGGAAAGTAATGGACTATATACACTTGATCAGGATGACAGAATATGAAAGATTTGTGTATATGAATGATTTGGGTATATACTTGATGATGATAAAATGCAGGTGCAGGGTGTATGTATGTATGCATACATATATGCAGCAGTCGGCTCGGGTAAAGCGCCGAGCCTGGCTGGGGGTTGGTGCTGGCTCCCCTACAATTTGTGCGCTACCATTTGATCAGTCACTTGAATCTCGTGAGTTTGGAATTTCATTGCTGCTGGTGGTCAGTGTCCACTCTGGTCACACTCTCTCCTCTGCGCCCCGCTCCCTTGGATTCTTCGACTACTGCTGCTGCTGCTGCTGGCTGAGCTGCCCTTCTTCTTCTGTCCCGGCTTGTTTCGCGTTCCGCTGGCGGGCGTTGGCCGTCGCTGGCTTGCTGCACTGCCCAAGTTGCCTTTTTGAAATGTCCATTCTCTCTTTTTCTCTTTTTCTCTTTTTCTCTTCCTTAACTTCCATTTGTTCTTTCTGTCTGCCTTGTCAAACCCCGTCCGTCCAGTCTCGTCCATCGGATACCATATCACCGCCATCAATTATCACCCATTTCACCCGGCAAACCGAAGGACCAAGCTGCGCACAACAAGTCAGCACTATCGGCGTGAATATATCAGCGCTGCGTCGGCTGCATATCGCGAAAGAGCGTTGTCGTCGTCTTCACACCTGTTCTGCGACTAGACGTTGCGAGCTCCAGGACCCCTTCTCCTGATTGGCCGAGTCATGGCCTGAACCACCTGGACACCTCCATCGACCTCTATACACTCACTGGCCCCCAACCACCTCGGAAACTGCCAGTGAGCCTTGCAAGTCGTCGTTGCGTCTCGGACGCTGTATATTCCATCGCTGTCTGGGCGTGTATAGTCGCACTTCGTCGTCGCATTCACCATGCCGCCGCAAGTCGAGGATCATGGAGCTAGCGAAAGCTCGAGCGAGATTTCAAGCCCGCCGCAGTCTCCCCCACAACCTAATCAAGACTCGATTGTCGTAGCGCGAAGACACCCGTATTCCGCCCATTCGCTTTCTGCTGATGGTGTTGTTCGTCCACCCTCGGCAACTTCCGCACAGCCTTCTCCTGCCACACAGACAGCCACGACTGCAACCAGCACACTCGATGCACCACCCAAAGCAAAACGTGTCAGGAAGAAGAAAGAACCCGATGCGCCGGGTGATGAAAAGCTCAAAGAAAAGAAGCCTCGCAAGCCCAGAGAGCCCAAGATCAAAAAAGAGGGCGAACCTGGCTCTGCTGCTGCTGCTCCTGCACCACGAAAGAGGCAGAAAATTGAAGACAAGTCGACGCCACTCCCTGGTGATGCACCCGCCGGACCTCGACAGTCGACCCTTACTGAGATGGTATCTCAATTTCAGGCACCAGCTCTGCCAGCGACCACGTCGTCGCATCAGTTGCCGACACCACCGCAGTATATAACCTCGACATTGCCACAATCACAGTCTCGATCGCAACATCCTCCTATTCCTGGCAACGACATAACCCGCAGTGGCATACCACCACACGCGCAGTCATATGCATCCAACCCACCGACACCGCGACCGTATTCCAGTGGTCAAAACTACGACCCCATTAGAGGTATGACAACCGAGTCTGTCCCTCCACGCACATCGGCCCCAACAAACGGCCACCACTCAGCACAGCACTCGCCTCATATCAATCGAGCATCTGCATCCCCATCCATCATCAGTCTCATCGATCCTCCACCAGCAACAAAGCCCACCGCCTATCCAGCGTCGTACTCTCCACAAACAACAATGCAGCAAGCATATCAGCCGCCCCCGCCGCCACCATTTCCCAACACGCAGCAGCACTCGCCCACGCCGCCGAGAGTTGTGCCAACCACCCTCCCTACAGTACCCACCCCGACACAGACGAGTCCAGCGGCCAAAGCAATACCGACCATGGACGATGCGATGGATGTCGACGCCCCGGCGTGTGCTGCGCCACCCAAGACGGCACCACCGGAAGTGAAAGTACAGTCCAAATCATCCTCTTCGGCACCCACGCCGAAGCCTGCTCCAGTGAGGGCCAATTCATCACCGAAAGGAACTGGAAGTGGCTTGTTGGGCAATGACCTGTTCGGTGGATCGTCATCGAAAGATGGGAGTGAGCGCAAAGGCGTTGACATCGAGATTCGAATTACCCTCGACCGCAATGGAGGCAACACCATCAACATGGCACAGGAGATTGCCAAGAAATACGGCAGAGATGCCATCAACCCGCGGGCGGCAGCGCATCGACAACGACTTCTGGAAGTGGCTGCACAAGCCAATAAGCTCGAAGGTGGCTCTGCGGACGACATGTCAGTAGATCTCATGTCTGAAGCAGACGGTGACAGCAACGTCGAGATGGGCGGCATGGAGGAGGATGGAATCACCGGCGAGACGACTGCCGATGGCAAACCCCGGAAACGAAGGAAGAAGGTGGAAGAGTACGACAAGGAAGACGATTTCATAGACGACACAGAGCTGGCTTGGCAAGAGCAAGCCGCCGTCGCAAAGGATGGTTTCTTCGTCTACTCGGGTCCGCTCATTCCCGAAGGCTCGACCGCACAAGTCGAATCTTCCACGTCGACACGTGGCTCTCGAGGAGGACGCGGACGTGGTCGCGGACGAGGTGCTGCTGCCGCTTCCGCTGCCGGCACGACGCATGCCTCTTTGGCCGCCGAGAAGAAAGAGGCCAGCACCAGAGGGCGTGGCAGAGGGCGTGGTACTGGTGCACCTCGTAAGCCAAGGATCACCAAAGCGGATCGAGAACGCATGGAAGCTGAAAAGATGGATCGCGAGCGTATGGCCGGTGGTCCGCCGCCGAATCTCGCGCCTTCGAGCAGCATGACTTCAACGGCCGCCTCGACACATCAGCCTCCACCGCCACCTACACAGACACTCTACAGCAACGTCTCTAGTGTACAGGTATAGCCTTCTGTACGCACGGGTGAGGCGGATGATCCAGTGATCGTGAGTGATGACTCCGAGGCAGACCTGCTGGACGATCTGATGGGCTACATGTGATAGTCGAAACGAGGTCAATACTGGTTGATTGTGCGATTCTTTGCTTTTTTTTCCTTTCGATGTAGCACTTTAAGCGATGCGAGTCCGAGAAGCGCTGGCTCGTTGCTGTACTGTACGAATGATACCTATGGGTGGAACAGCCAGTCGTGTTATGATCAGTTCCAAGATCGCTTCGGAACGCGATACTGTAGAAGATATTGAGAATCAACACATTTGGCACACAGCACCATGATCGTGTGTTTCGTCTACGACTATCAATGATGTGTCTTTTATTCATATGCCCCACTAGCTAGCTCGATGATGGGGCAAGCGAGGCAGGCAATTCCTGATGTTTTTTTTTCCGGTCTTGACTAGGTATACTGATGTCCACTAGTGTTGCGCTCCCGTCTCCTTTCCTCCCTAGATGTAAATGCTCGTGTGCGCACGTCCTTGGAAATCTTGCTTTTCGTGTGTCAGTCAGTCAGTTAGTCACTTACTGACTTACTTACTGACTTACTTATATACTTACTTATATCTTTACATACTTACTTACTTATATGCTCTCTACGACCCGTCCGAAAATCCACACAGCATAGGATATAGTAACATACCTACCTATAGGTAAGGTAAAATAGGTAAGCTAAGGTAAGCTAAGCTAAGGAGAATGAGAATGAATATACACAGAGAGCTACATACTTACTATATGAAGCCGGGGTAATGCATACCTACCTACCTACCTACCTAC